>JACEFZ010016833.1:0-510491 GCA_014155875.1 Cepaea nemoralis | reverse complement strand
GGTGGATGACAGATAGATGGATCGATGGATAAATAGATGTCGGGTAGATGGATGGACGTAAATATGAATGAATGGATGGATGGACGGATGGATGGATGGATGAATTGATGGATGGAGAGATGGACGGATGGATGGATGGACGGACCGACGAATACACGCAGGGATAGCTGGATGTATGGAAAGATAGACTGATGGACGGACTGGTGGATGAAGCGACCCACCAACAATCAGACACACACACACAGAAACACAGAGCACTTTAACCCACCCACTTAATCTCAAACAAAAACAGTTCATTTACCGTACTCGGTGCAATAAATCTGCTGCCCCACAACACTGCGCATTTTTCCATCTATTGTTAATCACCCAGATTCGATTACACCCAGCTACCCCAGGACTCCAATATCGCAGACTGCAGCCATATATTGTACTCGACTCCCGTTAAATGCGCATCGATTTCAAGTATTGTATTGGTCCAAATTCCAAATGGGCCCATATCTGGTAGCAGCAAATTTGATCTTCGTGCCAGGATGAAGTTTGGATGAGTGGAATGAGAATTTTGGCTTGCAAATCAATTTCTCATTCTCAAGTACTGTATTGTAGTAGCCAAGTATTGTAGTGCCAGCTTGTAATGTTGTTATTGGAAATGTGAAAGTGTAAATTGGAATTTAGGTATAAGGAGGTATCTTTATGTTTTTCTGTTCTGTTTTGTTGTTTTTGTTTTATATTTGGTGTTTTCTTGCCGAAATCTTCATGATCTTCCAGTGTTTCTAGATCGAAAAGCAATAAATTGCGTTTGAAAGCGTGAATAGATTTCGCCCGTAGGCTATGGAGTGATTTTAAGGCTATGTGAACGATTCTAGGAGACGGACTGGCTTCGAAAATGAGTATCTGAATTAGTCGACAAATCATCCTCATTGCACATCGAACCAGTCAGTCCACAAGTACTCAGATCCCTTCCTCAGTAAATCCCACAGCGTGTAGCGGCTAACGATGCCAGTTCCGTGTTGGTTTATCAATCTTCTTTGGCTTCCTGCATAGTGTTCTTGTTTGGCAACACCTCTTTTAATTTGCTGTTCTCGCATACTGACCTGGTTGTAGATTCACAGTCATCTCTTGGTTCTTGCGAAGGATTTATTTCTCGTAAAGCATTCAGAATGTCAGTCTGGTCCATTGTGCGTCCACCTTCCACAGTAGCCTTACCTGCGAGCTTGTCAGCCCGCTCATTTCCTTGTACACCCGCATGCCCTGGTACAAAAATGAAATTAATCTTTGCCAGCCGAGACCGCTCCAGAGACAGCAACCACTCTCTTCGGATCCATCCCATCTCTATCTTCTTGAGGATGCTCATTGAATCGCTAAGGAAACATGTCCCAGCGAATGTCTGTGTCTCGAGCCATGTTATTGCTTTACTTTCTGCCATGATTTCCATAGTCAGGCTACTTGTGGTCAAAGCAAAAGCACCAGAATCCTGCTTCATAATTCTCCCTCCGGCCTGAACCGCAAAGGCCCATGAACTTCTCACTCGATGAATGACTGACCCACTGTGTAAATGACACCATCACCATCTAATGAATTCTCGAAGATCAGCGCTTGTACTGCCGCCTTCACAGTAGCCGGATGTTCTTGTCTGCAATTTCTGTCTAGCTGGATGCAAATTGACAAGGACGTACAGAAATCTGTTGGCACTTGTACCCACTCCTTTCCAGGTTGTAAGGCCTCAAGTGAACATATCTGTTGAAGAATGTCTTTGGCTTGACCCATCCTCCACGACCTTCCTCTTTTTAACCTGCGACCCTTTACCTTCTTAATTTCACTTGTGCAGTGGCTGTTGTGTGTTTGCATTGACTCTGGGGTTGGCACGTGCTCTGCAAATTTGTATTCTGTCTCCAATGGTTGGAAAATCAAGAAGATAGCGCGTTGCCTTGCATGCTGTATCTCTAGTACATACAAGAATAATACGCATTGCTTCATTCTGTATTCTTTCCATCCTTTTCATCTGCTTACGGCTGAGAGTCAGGATCGCCATCGCATACTCAAAAACAGACACGACCAGACCCTCGTATAGAAGAGATAGATGGCGCTGCTCACAGTTTTCTGCCGCCATCACCCGCATCGCAACCAAATCGCGCTTGGCCTTTGTTATCACCTGGTCTATGTGTTCATTATAAGTAAGGCTTCGATCAAAACGTATCCCCTGGTAATTCATTGCCTGCGTTCTTTCCACAGTCTCTGAACACAGAGTTAGAGTTGGTGTTGGGGTGTTGGCAATATGGTTATTCAAAGAGAACCATGTCACTGCTGCTTTCGTTGGGTTAATCATTGTCCCAGATTCCACACACCAAGTGCTTATACGATGTAGTTCGGTTTGTAGTTCCACAGGAACCCGATCTCTATCCTTGCCCTGACAATACACTAACACATTGTCGGCATATGGCAATGTCCTCCCCGGTCCAGTGATCTGCTCGCTGGTAATTCTCACAGTGTAGGCGTTGAAAAGCACCGGAGATAATGGTGATCCCTGTGGCAGGGCCGGATATATTGTTGTTGGTTCAGAAGTCCAACTGCCACATCTAAAAACTACTTTCCGTTGAAAGAGGCTGGAGCGATCCAACTAAGGAGGAATGCACTTAGCTTGAGTTCAAGCAGCTGAAACATTTAAAAACTCCAACGGTGCTCTATTGCACGTATCCTCAAGATCAATCGCGGCAGCTCATGTTTCAATGTCTGAGTGGAAATCTTCATAGAGGTCATGGGCAATCTCTGCTGCGTTGGTCCAAGTTTCTCTGTTTGGACGGCACCCTCCAAGGGTAGGTAGGAAACAATCTTGCCCCTCTAGCTGAGTATCTGAATTTATTGACTATGATGATACTCTGTCAATACCCCATGGTTATGTATTCAGGTAGACACATTTAAGTTGATTTCGTATCCTCTACAGGACTTTTAAATCAACCCTAGCATTTTTCGTGTGCTCGTGATTTACTGAGCAAGTATAGGGAGCAGCCAGCAGGCGCTACAGAAGCTGAAATTCAGCAATCAATTCATGTCTACTCTCATCCTGGCGATGCGATTATCTATACCGATGGCTCTGTGTTAAGAGGCCAAAAAAAAAAGTGCCTGGGGATTCAAAGAGAAAGAAGAAAATGGTCGATGTCTAGTAATGGAGAGCTTGGGATTATGACACCACAACCTCAAGTCTGAGAATGGAGGTGGAGGCGGTTACTGCAACTTTCCGCTGGTTGCAGAACACATTGTATATGCATGTCGTGATTGTGACTGATCCACAAAGCATGCTGGCAAAAGTGAAGACTGGCATGCTTTGTGCAGAAGGGTTATATCGATTCAAAGGTTGCAGATTATGAACATTAGCTGGATTTTTCCCCCAGGACACCCTGGTGTTGTTGGACATGAACAGACAGACAGATTGGCTGGTGCCGCATCATTAAGGGTTGATTTGATGCATGATAATGCAAATGTGGTGAAGGCCCTCTGGGAGCGCGTAAATGATGCAGAAGAACAAAGGAAACTAAAATGGTCTAGAGAGAATGCAGCAGCAAAGCGTGGTCAGAGGATTTGGTTGACAGTCGTCACTCAGAAGTGGTCAGAGGATCTAGTAGACAGTCGTCACTCAGAAGTAGTCAGAGGATCAGGTCGACAGTTGTCACTCAGAAGTAAAGCAAGACGGACATATAATCAGATTTCAACGGGCACCATTGGTATTGAAACTCTTTACTGGCCGTTGCAGATGAGGACTGAGCGCATTTGGGAATGCCGCGAGAGCAGTGATGTCGGTTCTTGACTCAACTCACCTCTACTGAGCAAGTTTACTTTCAGTAGTTTGCCATTTAATTCAGAACTACCGATGCTCATTTCATTGTGAAAAACCAACACAAGGCTTTCCAGCCTGCAGATAATATCGAGCGCCGTGTGCTGGATCGCACATCGCGTTTGGTTCGCCTTCGTCACAAATACAGAAGACAAGTTCAGTAAAACACCGTTGTAATCACATAGAGGCTAATCGGTACATGGTATCAGACAGGAACGTATACTTTACATACTTTACGACACATTCGTACATGGTATCAAATATAAACGTATACTTTAGATATTTGACGACACATTCGGTATATGGTGCTAGCGATATATTGTGCCGCAGACTCTGTCTAGTGTCTGCATTGGCGAGGCCAGTCGACGTCTAGCTTCCTGTAATAGATTATGTAACAAAGAACATATAGGTTTGGACCAGACACAAAGTATGTTTGGACCATACACAAAGTATGTTTGGATCATACACAAGTAGGTTTGGATATACATGTATATATGTTTGGATCATACACAAAGTAGGTTTGGACCATACACAAAGTATGTTTGGACCATGCACAAAGTATGTTTGGACCATACATAAAGTATGTTTGGATCATACACAAGTAGGTTTGGATATACATGTATATATGTTTGGATCATACACAAAGTAGGTTTGGACCATACACAAAGTATGTTTGGACCATACACAAAGTATGTTTGGACCATACATAAAGTATGTTTGGACCAGACACAAAGTATGTTTGGATCATACACAAATTAGGTTTGGAACATACACAAAGTAGGTTTGGAACATACACAAAGTAGGTTTGGAACATACACAAAGTAGGTTTGGACCATACACAAAGTAGGTTTGGACCAGACACAAAGTATGTTTGGACCAGACACAAAGTATGTTTGGGACCATACATAAAGTAGGTTTGGACCAGACACAAAGTATGTTTGGACCATACACAAAGTATGTTTGGACCATACACAAAGTATGTTTGGACCATACACAAAGTATGTTTGGACCAGACACAAAGTATGTTTGGACCAGACACAAAGTATGTTTTTACCAGACACAAAGTATGTTTGGACCAGACACAAAGTAGGTTTGGACCAGACACAAAGTATGTTTGGACCAGACACAAAGTATGTTTGGACCAGACACAAAGTAGGTTTGGACCAGACACAAAGTAGGTTTGGACCATACATAAAGTATGTTTGGACCATACACAAAGTATGTTTGGACCAGACACAAAGTATGTTTGGACCAGACACAAAGTATGTTTGGACCAGACACAAAGTATGTTTGGACCAGACACAAAGTATGTTTGGACCAGACACAAAGTATGTTTGGACCAGACACAAAGTATGTTTGGACCAGACACAAAGTATGTTTGGACCAGACACAAAGTATGTTTGGACCAGACACAAAGTATGTTTGGACCAGACACAAAGTATGTTTGGACCAGACACAAAGTATGTTTGGACCAGACACAAAGTATGTTTGGACCAGACACAAAGTATGTTTGGACCAGACACAAAGTAGGTTTGGACCAGACACAAAGTAGGTTTGGACCATACACAAAGTAGGTTTGGACCATACACAAAGTATGTTTGGACCAGACACAAAGTATGTTTGGACCATACACAAAGTATGTTTGGACCATACATAAAGTGTGTTTGTACCATACACAAAGTATGTTTGGACCAGACACAAAGTATGTTTGGATCATACACAAAGTAGGTTTGGATCATACACAACGTAGGTTTGGATCATACACAACGTAGGTTTGGACCAGACACAAAGTATGTTTGGTCCATACACAAACAGATGACAGAATACAGGAAGTAGAGGTGTATCACAGCTATAACATAAAGTTGTTAATATGGTATCAGACATACTGTATTATAACACACTGACCATATTTCGGTGAAATATAAGCCATTGGTAGAAAGGGGAAGTCGCTTAACACGATGAATGATCCCATGGGAGTGAATCAGATAAACAGGCCCAGTTGTTGTCCATATTCCAACCATGATAATCAATGTCTGCCACGCGTTCAGTGTCTTCATTTTTTATTGCCACTCTGTCTGAGGACACTATATTTTGTTAAAGAGTTCTTAAAGTCCCTTTGATCTTCGCATTGCAATTTGATAGAGAAAATTAACTCCTGGAATCCTTTAGATCCATTTGACAGAGAAGATTAACTCTTCTAATCCCTTAGCACCGTTTGAGAGGGGGACCGTGTCGTGGGTCTACATACAACAAATATTGGATGTTGGTCATAGGTCACTTTTACTGCATACGAGTTTCAGTATTAAAAATGTTCGTTGTCTACAATCAATATTGTATCATGTTTATATCTTCATATGATTCATTGTATGTCCTCCAACGGAGATTCCTCTCTTATCCTCTACATTTCTAATTCATTCATTCAGTAGCATATCCCTTACAGAACTTCGCTTCCATAGCCAAAGTCCAGAAAGAATCTCGATCATGAGCAAGATGTACAGCGTCCGATACATCCATCTGGAGATCATCTGCCACATTCTGCATCAATCTTCTCTTTGGCCTTCCTTTTCCTCTCCACCCGGACATTCACTATATACGGAACAAAGATCTGAAGACATTGCACATTAATGTAGTACACCTCTATTGCAATGGACAAATACTTAACGTGACGTTGCCTAGTAAATGGCAAGCAGCTACTTAATCCTGAGGTTGAGAGCATCAATCATGGATACTCGATGTTTCACAGACACAATGTGGGCTCTATTGTAATTCAAGGAAAGAAGAAGAAGAAGAAGAAGAAGAAGAAGAAGAAGAAGAAGAAGAAGAAGAAGAAGAAGAAGAAGAAGAAGAAGAAGAAGAAGAAGAAGAAGCAGCAGCAGCAGCAGCAGCAGCAGAAGAAGAAGAAGAAGAAGAAGAAGAAGAAGAAGAAGAAGAAGAAGAAGAAGAAGAAGAAGAAGAAGAGGAGGAGGAGGAGGAGGAGGAGGAGAAGAAGAAGAAGAAGAAGAAGAAGAAGAAGAAGAAGAAGAAGAAGAAGAAGAAGAAGAAGAAGAAGAAGAAGAAGAAGAAGAAGAAGAAGAAGAAGAAGAAGAAGAAGAAGAGGAGGAGGAGGAGGAGGAGAAGAAGAAGAAGAAGAAGAAGAAGAAGAAGAAGAAGAAGAAGAAGAAGAAGAAGAAGAAGAAGAAGAAGAAGAAGAAGAAGAAGAAGAAGAAGAAGAAGAAGAAGAAAAAGAAGACAGAAAACAGAAGAAGACGAAAGAAGACAGAAGAAGAAGGAGAAACGACTCTGTAACAGAAACAGTTTAAATAACCGGGATTAGAGTGAGAACGCCGTGGACAGACAAGATTAAAATGAGGACAACACGAGTTAATGCAGCAACCGTCTGACAATAAAAGGGTTAATTTAGCCATATGTTCCCAGCCCAACAGAGACATACTTTCTGAATGGGTTAATAACGAACTGCGGTTGATGTTGTCCGGTTAGTGATACATTTTTAACAGCCTGAAAATAAACAAAATGAGGTCTCATGCTGCTCCTCATCGCTTTAGTATTTATTGAAAAAAGGAAGAGAGTTCGCCGGATGTGACGTGCCGGAGGCCTTTCCGGTGATTCCGCCGCGCTAATTAAAGCCGGTATCCAGACCTGCTCGGCTGTTTCTTGTCCGGTTTGGAAAATTCTTTATCGCAGAGGTTCTGTTTCCGGTTGCTCGTTTGTTGTCGTAATTCCTTAGTGTTTTAAAATCTTGTAGAATTATCACATTTTCTTCTTGTTATCTGCTTGAATATGAATCTGTTGGTTTCCAATTCTGACTGTTTTTATCATTGTCTGTCCATCTGTTTTTTAATACAAACGTTTTTAAGCCTGCAGTTTATACCTGTATGTGTCTGTCTGCCTGTTTATATATATATTTGTAAGTCTTTCTATTTTTACCTTTAGTCTGTCTGTTTGATGGTTTATACATACCCTTTTAAGCCTGCAGTTTGTACCTACATGTGTCTGTTTGCCTGTTTTTGCATATATTTGTAAGTCTGTCTGTCTTTTACATCTGTCCTGAACAGTGACCTGCATGTTCGGAAAAATGGCTACCGGCTGTTGCTGAATAGACTAATTTGCCTTTTCGGTTCACGAGTGCAATTTTCAGGAGACTCCCGGGAGTCGGCGCTGAAGCTGCGGAGTTTGTGCTTTATGCGACACTTTCGGTGGGTCGCCCTGCGGTGAAAGGCCGAGCCATGTGAGAAAACCCGAGTCAATGAGGTCTTTCTGGTGACTGCCGAGTCCATCGACGATGAACTGTGGTTTTCGTGGATTAATTTTGTGGTGGCATTCTGGCAGCGGCATTATGCGGGCTTTTGGATTGCCGAGATTACTGCCTATTCCACTTTTCACATTGGAAAGTGGGGAGCATTTTGTGGGACATTCACTGGCACAGGAACGGATCATAATGGGGACGACCCGTTGCCGTGAATTTGGAACCTCGACTAACTAACTAACTGACTAACTGACTGACTGACTAACTAACTAACTAACTAACTAACTAACTAACTAACTAACTAACTAACTAACTAACTAACTAACTAACTAACTAACTAACTAACTAACTAACTACCTACCTACCTAACTAACTAACTAACTAACTAACTAGCAAACATATATTGCGTATATATAATGGCAGCTTCCCTTTAGCGTCCAAAATAACTCGCTTGACATCACTTTGCATGCGTTCCAGCTTCTCCAACTGGCTGTGTGATATTATCAACGGTCCTGTCACACACGCAGTCACATACATGCATTAGTCTCTAGATCGTGCATACGTGCATTAGTGTCTATGATTGTACATACACGCATAAGCTTACATTCTGACACCTCATGCTGAAGCTTTCAATTTTCTCTTCTATTTCAGATTTGTCGATGCCATCACATCTAACCGGAGTGCAGCGGTTCAAATCCCTCATCTCCAAGAAAACAGTACACCACCATTAAGGTGATCAATGCATGCGGGAATGTGTCAACAAGTAAATTTTATGAGCAATCTATCTTGGACAAGAAGTTCACGGTACTACTGGCAGATGGCCAACAGTTCATTTATGGACTGGTAGTCATATCTATCAGCAAGAATGTTAAATTTCTCTGCTTGAATTGATGATCAAATCTTTATACTGTACTGACGACTACATTTGCATACGTGCTATTCTATGTATCAGCAGGCTCATTGAAGATCACATCTATAAAAGTACAGTGACGATCACAGCTGTAAACTGACAGCAAATATCACATCTGTAGAAGTGCACCGAAGATCACATATCTAAAAGTACACCACAAGTCACATCTCTAACACTACAGTGAAGATCACATCTATAACATTACTGTACAGATTACATCTATAAAAGTACATTGGAGACCACATCTGTAAAATTACTGTAAAGATTACATCTGTAAAAGTACAGTGAAGACCACACCTCCAAAACTACATCCTAGTGTCAAGATTGAACACATGTCATCAAGGTCTAATTTCTCAAAGTAGAGGTCAAATATCTGGTGTGAAGTTCATGAACTCAAAGTGCAAACGTCAAAAATCAAATCTCTTGTGTGTAAACTGGCGGAAGACTATGTGTCCCCAAGTGAAGTTTTGAGGGAGAACTATTGACCAGTCCCCACACATGAACCTTCTACTACTTGGACCAAGGTGTCCCAGGTGTTATACTATAAGATTTTGGTTCAAACACCCAGATACGCTTCATTTGTGATATAGGATACCTGATTCAATGCCAAGCCAAAAGTAGGTTTGGATCAAACAAAATTGGATGGCGGAAAATTGGAAGTAGGGGGTGTGTCACATTATGACTTACAAGTTGTTAATATGGTAGCAGACATGTGGTATTGTAGAACAAATTAAAGGGGGTTGTACAGTTAAAACTACTGTACATACGCGGTTGGCAGATACGAGAACTCGCTTAGGACGATTGATCATCCCATGGCACTGAATCATTTAACTATCTTAGCGTAAACAACTGGTCAGCTCTACTTACTGGAACTAACGGCTCAGCTATAAACCTAACCTCGTGCGTGACCTAATAACAAACTCGGTTTATATAAACAATACAGACGGGAAACTAAACATTAAATCTATAGGCAAGCACTCTGTGTATGTGAACTAATGACTACATTTAAGTGGTGTGGGAACTAATGATCAAATCTCTATATTCAAAGACTGTAGATCAGATTTCTACACACAAACAATAGAACCCACCTTTGCAGAGGAACTCAAGGTCACATATATTTGCGTCAACTGATAGAAAAAGTTATATGAAAACTTACAATATAATCCCTCAAAATGCCTACAGAATAGACATTGTTCAATGAGACAATATAAAACACTAACCACTATCCTTCTGGTAACCTTACTCTTGGAGTTGTGGGATATACACGTGGTACTTCCTAACCAATCATACTGCTAGCGACGTGCATTTCCGGTTGTTTTTAACAATCACATATGGCCGAGTCATCAATGCACATTTCAAATCTGTAAAAACTTTCACGAAACTCGAATAATGCATTCAGAGACTCGATAAGTAGTTATTTTATGAACAAATTAACATTATAAAAACATAAACACAAAGCTATTTTGCAAGTCCATAAAGCTAACACATACAACAACATACATAACAACACTGGACAACTTCTATAGACACTACTAAAACAACAGCCAACGAGAAGAAGAACAATAACAACTCTACAAGCCCTAACATACGTTTAAGATCGTTTGAGAATACAACTTACACAGAAGGTTGCAGAAATATTAAACTAATAACATAAGGCTCCTGACATACTTAAACTATTGCGTGGGACCACTACACACCGCGTGTAGATTTGGCTAAAATGAATGCCTAATTAATTCATCTGTGATACGCCAACATATAAAGTGTAATTGTCCCATGACTTAATAAACAAACATTTAACTAATAGACGTCATCGCGCACCCTACACGTGGAGACAGTTTACGCGCATTTCCGGTAAACAAAAAGGATGAAATTCCGGTCAGGGAATTTCTAAATTTGGCAACTTCCGACTTGATTGTTCCTCACGTGCATGTCAATTTTTAATGAAGATTCATTTTTGCTTAAAATTTGGCTCGTTTGCAAAAGTTGAAGACGTTGTTTGAAGTTTTTAAATCTGATGATATTTCTTATATTTTGCTGGTTTATATTTAGATATTTCGTCTTATTCTACAAACAAATATTATAAAACGGTTAGGAATGACTTTCTAGAGAATGTTCATAACTAGACAAGAAAACTCGGGTATCTTTGTAGAAAGCGTTACAAACAAACGCAATGGATTAAACAGATTGTAGAGGCACGTATGTCGTTAAGCGCAAAGAGGCATTTTATGTATATTTGATACGTATTTCTAATTTCCACGCTTTGTGATAGAGGCGTCCTGGCCGCCATGTTGGATCATTGCGACAAGCTTTGCGCCTACAACTGTTACGTCTTCGCCTCACCGACAGATGCGAACCGGATCCAGAGCTTCATCCAGTGCTTGCTACTCATGTGCAGCCTGCCCTACTCCCCCAACAGCAGCACTTTGGAGTTGCTGGAGGAAGCGCACCAGGCATTCATCTCGGACAACACCAGTCTGGTGGCTGTTGGTGAAGATGGTCAGCCCTGCACAGAGCAAAAGGTGGTGCGACTTGACATGGAGCAACCTCCGCGGTGAGTGTGATTACGTCAGGGGATTCACTTTATTCACCATCATGTGCCGTGCCGAAAATCGTGGGCAGTCATATTTCGCCATCTCACACGATCACCAGAGTCGTGGATCAGCTCAGTGTTCTTGTTTCGACCATACCACGTGGCCAAACTATCCATAAATTTATCTATCTGTCTGCCCCTTGTTCTTCCCCCTCAATCTTGTCAGTTGTCACAGAGTTCTCCAGTTTATTTGGCCAGTTTTCACAGTGTTCCAATTTATTTCTTCTCATAACTTGCCCAAAAACTCTTGAATGTCTACATCTAATTTCTCTAATCAGTTTACGGTTTTCATTTGCTTCTTATAGGACTTGCTTGTTAGTTTTTCTGTCTGTCCATGGTATTCTTTGCATTTTCCTCAAAATCCACATTTCCACTGTCATTAGATGATTTTCAGCTTGCCTCCTCATTGTCCACGTTCCACACCTATACAAAAGTACCGGTTCTATGTAGCACTTCAACGCCCTTTTTCTCGTTGCAGTTGAAACCATTTTATTCGTCAATATATTTTCCATCTTGCAAAAAGCTGTCTTCGCCATAGCGATTCTTGTTCTAGTCTCTTCAAAACACCTCCAATCAGATGTTATAACTGTTCTGAGATAGTTGTACTGAGATAATTGTACCGATTCACTTGTTTGGGAATATTCCCATTTTCTTGTACAATACATTGTGGTATGTCTTTCCTCTTTGTGACGACCATAATATCCTTTGTTTTCTAACAACTGAACGTTATTACCAATATCATCTTCATCATAATCAACATACGGAGCACACAGCCACCCTGACACATTGAAGGGTGGTCACCAGAAATGTCATTTTCTTGTAATTAACTACACCCCACAATGGCTTATTTTTCCATAGTGGTAGTATTTTTTGTTGTTGTAGTATGAGTAGTAGTAGCACTAGGTCTAGTAGCAGAATTAGTAGTAGTAGTAGCCGTAGTGTTAATAGTAGTAGTGACAGTGGTAGTAATAGTAGACGTAGTAGTAATAGCAGTAGTAATAACAACAGTAGTAGATGTAGTAGTAGTAATAGTAATAGTAGTAGTAGCAGTAATAGTATAGTAGCCGCAGTAGTAGTAATATTTTTTTTCCGCGTTTCCATCCTGTTTCAGGAATTTGCGGTTAACACCAGCATCTTTCAGTTGTATGTTGATTCCTAGGCTAGATTATGCTCATCAGCACGCCACGACTTTCTGAGCGACCGGCTCCATACTCTCATAAGTCACTGGCGCGACTCGAACCACTTCTAATTCTCGTGCGCTCACGTCAACAACGAGAGTATTCGGGATTAACGGAGAAAGCTTCTAACTCCTCGGCCAGGTAGCCGGCTAGTAGTAATAGTAGTAGTAGTAATATTAGTAGTAATAGTAATAGCATAATAGTAGTAGTAGTAGTAGTAGTAGTAGTAGTAGTAGTAGTAGTAGTAATAGTAGTAATTAGTAATAGTAACAGTAGTAGTACCAATAGTAGTAATAGTAATAGTAGCAGAAGTAGTAATAGCAGTAGCAGGAGTAGTGGTAGCATTAGTAATAATAATAGTAGTAGCAGTAGTAGTAATAGTATTATGTAATAGTAATAGTAGTACTAGTAGTAATTGTAACAGTAGCAGAAATAGTAGTAGTAGTAGTAATAGTAGTAGTAGTAGTAGTAGTAGTAGTAGTAGTAGTAGTAGTAGTAGTAGTAGTAGTAGTAGTAGTAGTAGTAGTAGTAGTAGTAGTAGTAGTAGTAGTAGTAGTAGTAGTAGTAGTAGTAGTAGTAGTAGTAGTAGTAGTAGTAGTAGTAGTAGAAGGGGGCTGCGTGGTCTCGATGTATAGTGTCCGCCTCGAGTGCTGGAGGTCCCGGGTTCAATCCCGGTGATGCCGGGATTTTTTCTCGTGGGACTTCTAGTAATAAATTTCCCCTGGTCTCTGGGTAGTGAGATCGGACGCCCGTGTGTATTGTTGCGCACGTAAAAATTCCCTGGAAGTTGGAAATCGAAAAAGAGTAGCCTAACGGCGCTGCCCGGGAAAAATTTCGAGTTAAAAATCTACCCAAAGTATTTCAGGATCCTCGCCGGTGCTACGGAGTTCGTTCACTAAGCTGAGTTTCTCCAGACTCAGGTTTGAGGTAGGAGGAGAACGGAGCACTTATGGGTTGCACCCGTGTGCCGTGATGTTGATCCATCGACTAAACTAAATTAAACTAAACTAGTAACAGTAGTAGTAGTAATAGTAATAGATGTAACAGTAGTAGTGGCAGTCATGGTGATAGTAGTATCTGCAGCAGTGGGGACTCTTCGCGCGATATCAAATGCCACAAGGTAGTGCAGAATGGCCACCTAAACCTCTGCAGCCTAATCACGTGATGGTGTATCACGTGACAGTCCCGCAGCCGGCTCCTAGTTAGCACTGTGCGCCGACCCAGCGGGTTGGATCCACATAGCGCCGGAGCAATTTTACCAAATGGACACGGGCTCTCAGGTGGACCCCGCCTAACATGAGTTCCATGAAACGTGGGTAAATGCGACCTGCATGATACTGACCTCGTCATTTGCTGAGTGCCGACTGGTCTATACAAGTATGGGTATATCCAGTTCGGCTGTAAGGGTGTCCTAGTTCATGTGCTTACTTAAGTTTACTCACTGTTGTAATACGCCAGCGCTTTGGTTCAGGGGAGTGAACGCGTTTTACATTTCCCAGACGTACTGAATCAGCTACGGGAAATTTGGTAGCAGATCGCCTTACTTTGATTTCGGTTGTGTAAGCGTCGATTGTTCAGAAAGCAATGGCAAACTACTGAACGTACAATTGCCTAGTAAACTACGAACAGTCATACAATTTTGGGTTTGACGTAATGTAAAAGATCATGCAACTAACCATTATCTTTGTTTAGATAAAGGATACATACAGTTATGCAATATTTGAACTCACACATTTCACATTCTCTTTGACAGCTACTCGGTCCCCCTGCAAGGTTACCTCTCGCCATTGCTTGTCTTCTTGACGATAATTAACAACACGCTGGTCTGTATCGTCCTACTGAAGCCGCACATGCGCAGTCCAACCAATGCCATTTTGATCGCCATGGCTCTCTCGGACATGTTCACCGGACTCTTTCCGGTTCCGGTGTTTCTGTATTTCTACGCCACTGAGCGGTACCAAGAATGGGTGCCTTACCATTGGTGTTTCGCCGTAGAAATCTTCCGCGTGTACATGCCAACAATCTTTCACACAACTTCCATCTGGCTGACCATGGCCCTAGCTTTCCAAAGATACATTTACGTCTGCCATTCCTTCAAAGCGAGGACATGGTGTACAATCAAAAACGTTATCATCGGAGCGATAACAATTCTCGCCTTAGCTACCCTCAGCCAGATCACGTGCTTCTTTGAGTACTACTTCGTGGAAATATACAGACCATCCATGTTAATCCCCAACAAAACTGTTTCCGCTTGTCTGAAAGAGATGCGACCTTGGATAAACGCAAATACTGATCTTTATTACAACATTTACTTCGGGTTTAGGGTGGTGTTTATTCATCTGATTCCGTGTGTATCCCTGGTGGTTATGAACGCTCTTTTGATCTACGCCATGAAGAAGGCGCAGCAGAGGAGGATGCAGCTGCTGCGGCAGAATAAGAAGAGCGAGAGTCGGAAACTGAAGGAATCAAACTGCACTACTTTGATGCTGGTGGCGGTGGTCGGGTTGTTCCTGTTGGTAGAGTTTCCGTTGGGACTTGTGATGGTGTTCTTAATTCTGGATAAGACGTTTCAGATCGTCATCATTCAAGAGGAAACCGTGGAGGTGAGTGTGGTATGTCGTCGTCATTGTAATCATCATCATCACCAACATCGTTGATGTTTGTAGTAACATCACTCAGACAGTCAACACTGAAGTGAGTCTACATGTCATCATCATCATCATCATCATCATCATCATCATCATCATCATCATCATCATCATCATCATCATCATCATCATCATCATCGTCGGTCGTCGTCGTCGTCGTCGTCGTTGACATTGTCTTCGTTCTTCGTCAAAGATATTATCCCTGACGTGCAGGTCAGCATGGCCAAATGGATAAGAACGCTCGCTCTTAAACTTCCGATGTGCTGATACCGAAGTAACGGGTTCAACCCCTACACCTGTCAGTTGGACTAAAATTTTGATGTCTCATCCTCGACTTGGGGACATAAATTACAAGAGCCTCAGAAGTCGGAGTGGGTTCGCCTGGTGGCAAGGGACACTGGTAACAGCGAAAGCTGATCCACAAGCAAAACTCTGTCCAGTACATTAGCAGAAGCAGCACGTGTATGGACTACGCTTGAGTTCTATTCGAGAGAACTTAAAAAGAAATATGTGAGGTCCCCGTCTATGGCGCCATCTGTTTCTACACAGAATCTTCAGTACATGAAATAAGCACATGAAAGAAACATGAAATGAACACATACAATGAACACATGAAATGAACACATGAAATCAGCACATGAAATGAACACATGAAATCAGCACATGAAATGAACACATGAAATCAACATATGAAATGAACATTTGGAATCAGCACATGAAATCAGCACATGGAATGAACATATGAAATCGGCATATGAAATTAACTCATGAAATTAACACACCAAATGAACACATGAAATCAGCACACCACATGAACACATGAAATCAGCACATGAAATGATCACATGAAATCAGCACATGAAATGAACACATAAAATGAGCACATAAAATCAGAACATGAAATGAGCACATTAAATAATCACATTACATGAACACTTGAAATCGGCACCAGCAAAACAGCAAATGAAATCAGTGCATGAAATGTTAAATGATGCTAGAGATGTAAAGATATAGACATGAAGCAGTCCCACTGCCACCAGGCAAGACACTTGATGATAGTGACAATGCTGTAACGCCATGATCTTCTATTGTTATAGAAGCAGTCCCACTGCCACCAGGCAAGACACTTGATGATAGTGACAATGCTGTAACGCCATGATCTTCTATTGTTATAGAAGCAGTCCCACTGCCACCAGGCAAGACACTTGATGATAGTGACAATGCTGTTACGCCATGATCTTCTATTGTTATACAAATTGGCCCTGTTATAGTTGTTACTTTAATTCCTACTATTTGTGGATCAGGACCGTGGTGGGGGGAGGGGGCGCTCTTTGGTAAGGCGGTCAAGACACCCACCCAGAGCCATGAAGGTCCTGGCCAAGCAATCAAGGCACCCACCCAGAGCTACCAATGTCCTGGCCAAGTGGTCAAGGCACCCACTCAGAGCTACGAAGGTCCTGACCAAGCAGTCAAGGTACTCAACCAGAGCTACGAATGTCCTGGCCAAGCGGTCATGGCACCCACCAAGAGCTACGAAGATCCTGGCCAAGCGGTCATGGCACCCACTCAGAGCTACGAAGGTCCTGACCAAGCAGTCAAGGTACTCAACCAGAGCTACGAATGTCCTGGCCAAGCGGTCATGGCATCCACCAAGAGCTACGAAGGTCCTGGCCAAGCGGTCATGGCACCCACTCAGAGCTACGAAGGTCCTGATCAAGCAGTCAAGGCACCCACCCAGAGCTACGAAGGTCCTGGCCAAGCGGTCAAGAAACCCACCCAGAGCTACGAAGAACCTGACCAAGTGGTCAGGGCACCCACCCAGAGCTACAACAGTCCTAGGACATTGTGGGACTCTGCCACTCGGTTCCGGGGTGCACTCTTTTCAGGGACTCCTGGTGTCGTGGGTGAGCTTCAACGTTCGTGATGTGCGCGATAATCCCGTCATGCCCAGCTGCGGAAAGACGACCCAGCCTTATGAGATAGAACTCGGTGCAATGAAGTGGGGCCTCTAGTCTTTAAACCACTTCTATTCCAATATTTGAGTTAATTGTTGGAGTAATATGCCTAACCCACTTTTGTTCCACTATTTGAGATAATTGTTGGAATGCTGTCCTTAACCCACTACTATTCCATTATTTGAGTTAATTGTTGGAGTGATGTCCTTAACCAACTTCTGTCCCACTATTTGAGTTAATTGTTGGAGTGATGACCTTAACCCACTTCTATCCCACTATTTGGGTAAATTGTGGAGTGATGTCCTTCGACAAGAGGAGATAAATATATGGCGTATTGGGATTACAGTTTTAAATTAGATTTCATCATCATCATCATCTTCATCATCATCATCATCATCATCATCATCATCATCATCATCATCATCATCATCATCATCATCATCATCATCATCATCATCATCATCATCATCCATTGCCTTGATGGCTGGCGTTGGCGAACATGCCTCTCCATAAATTACGATATCCGACTTCATGGATCAATTCGCGTGTTGACTCCCTTCCGTGCCATGACACAAGACTCTCTAGAATCTGCTCACATTGTCTTCTTCTTTCTCTCTTTCCGCAAATCTTTCCGGTTGTCACAACATATTCCAGCTTTTTTTCTTCTCATAAAGTGACCACCAAAAAAAAAAAAAACGATGTCTGCCTCTTCTGATGTGTGTGATAAGTTGTCTTTGCGAATGAGCTCCCCTTAAAACTTAACCAGCAACTGCAAAAGTAAGACCTTTTAAACAGTCTCTCAAAACGAAATATTCATTAATTAGTGCCTGCGTAGACAAGTGGGACTGAAATGGTACGACAGAATCACCAATGTGGAGTTCAAGGTGAGAACTAGACAAATCCCAGTCACCCAATGTGGAGTTCAAGGTGAGAACTAGACAAATCCCAGTCACCCAATGTGGAGTTCAAGGTGAGAACTAGACAAATACCAGTGAACCAGGAGGTGAGGAAAAGCGGCTGGCGCTGGATAGGACACACAGTGGGACAAGCTGAGGATTGTATAACCCGATACTCTCTTGTCTGGAACCCACAAGATAGAACATACAATGAGACAACCTGAGAATTGTATAACTAGACACTCTCTTGTCTGGAACCTACAAGATAGGACACACACTGAGACAACCTGAGAATTGTATAACTAGACACTCTCTTGTCTGGAACCTACAAGATAGAACATACACTGAGACAACCTGAGAATTGTATAACTAGACACTCTCTTGTCTGGAACCTACAAGATAGGACACACACTGAGACAACCTGAGAATTGTATAACTAGACACTCTCTTGTCTGGAACCTACAAGATAGAACATACACTGAGACAACCTGAGAATTGTATAACTAGACACTGTCTTGTCTGGAACCTACAAGATAGGACACACACTGAGACAACCTGAGGAATTGTATAACTAGACACTCTCTTGTCTGGAACCTACAAGATAGAACATACACTGAGACAACCTGAGAATTGTATAACTAGACACTCTCTTGTCTGGAACCTACAAGATAGGACACACACTGAGACAACCTGAGAATTGTATAACTAGACACTCTCTTGTCTGGAACCTACAAGATAGGACACACACTGAGACAACCTGAGAATTGTATAACTAGACACTCTCTTGTCTGGAACCTACAAGATAGAACATACACTGAGACAACCTGAGAATTGTATAACTAGACACTCTCTTGTCTGGAACCCACAAGATAGAACATACACTGAGACAACCTGAGAATTGTATAACTAGACACTCTCTTGTCTGGAACCTACAAGATAGAACACACACTGAGACAACCTGAGAATTGTATAACTAGACACTCTCTTGTCTGGAACCTACAAGATAGAACATACACTGAGACAACCTGAGGAATTGTATAACTAGACACTCTCTTGTCTGGAACCTACAAGATAGGACACACACTGAGACAACCTGAGAATTGTATAACTAGACACTCTCTTGTCTGGAACCTACAAGATAGAACATACACTGAGACAACCTGAGGAATGTATAACTAGACACTCTCTTGTCTGGAACCCACAAGATAGAACATACACTGAGACAACCTGAGAATTGTATAACTAGACACTCTCTTGTCTGGAACCTACAAGATAGAACATACACTGAGACAACCTGAGAATTGTATAACTAGACACTCTCTTGTCTGGAACCTACAAGATAGGAACATACACTGAGACAACCTGAGGAATGTATAACTAGACACTCTCTTGTCTGGAACCTACAAGATAGACATACACTGAGACAACCTGAGAATTGTATAACTAGACACTCTCTTGTCTGGAACCTACAAGATAGGACACACACTGAGACAACCTGAGAATTGTATAACTAGACATTCTCTTGTCTGGAACCTACAAGATAGGACACACACTGAGACAACCTGAGAATTGTATAACTAGACACTCTCTTGTCTGGAACCTACAAGATAGGACACACACTGAGACAACCTGAGAATTGTATAACTAGACACTCTCTTGTCTGGAACCTACAAGATAGAACATACACTGAGACAACCTGAGAATTGTATAACTAGACACTCTCTTGTCTGGAACCTACAAGATAGGACACACACTGAGACAACCTGAGAATTGTATAACTAGACACTCTCTTGTCTGGAACCTACAAGATAGAACATACACTGAGACAACCTGAGAATTGTATAACTAGACACTCTCTTGTCTGGAACCTACAAGATAGGACACACACTGAGACAACCTGAGAATTGTATAACTAGACACTCTCTTGTCTGGAACCTACAAGATAGGACACACACTGAGACAACCTGAGAATTGTATAACTAGACACTCTCTTGTCTGGAACCTACAAGATAGGACACACACTGAGACAACCTGAGAATTGTACAACTAGACACTCTCTTGTCTGGAACCTACAAGATAGAACATACACTGAGACAACCTGAGAATTGTATACCTAGACACTATCTTGTCTGGAACCTACAAGATAGGATACACACTGAGATAACCTGAGAATTGTATAACTAGACACTCTCTTGTCTGGAACCTACAAGATAGAACATACACTGAGACAACCTGAGAATTGTATAACTAGACACTCTCTTGTCTGGAACTTACAAGATAGGACACACACTGAGACAACCTGAGAATTGTATAACTAGACACTCTCTTGTCTGGACTTCTTCCGGTTTCAAGATGGCGACGGACGGTCGTGTTGTTTTGTGTTCGTTAACTTGTTCGCGTAAGGGATGGATTTATTCATCTCTTGCGTGTAATTGGTGTGCCAGGATGTAAAACCAGGAGTTTCTACTCAAGATCTGCGCGGGTGCTACGGAGTTCGTGCATCGAGCGAAGCCATCCTTGAGTGAATTTTCAGCAGCGTGTGTGGTTATCAGCAGTCTGTGTTTACGTTTTTTCAACATGGCGGAAGAACGTCTTCTTTCCGAGCGATCAACAGTCAACATAACGAAGCGGCGTGGTAGCCGCGCAGGGACAAAGAAGCAAGGTAAGCGCGGGGGTTTGAGACGTTTTAGACTCAAGTGTCACCGTCTAGGACTCAGGAACATCCGTATTCTATATTGGAACTGTGCCAGTGTAAAACAACGGGGCTCTATTTTAGAAACCCTAGTTTACAGGAACGACATTGTAGCACTCCAGGAGACGAGACTGGGCGATCAGCTACTCCGAATTGCCGGCTTCAAATGTTTCTACAACAGACGACATCTGGGAACGGCGATTCTCGTTCGCGACAGCATGGTGGTGTCAGAGCTAGACATGTCCAGTTGGGACAGTGACGATATACAAATACAGGCGTTGAGAGTTCATTCCAGTATACCATTCGTGTTGGTTAATGTTTATGCCCGCAATGCGAGTGTGGACGCCCAGAAGTGGCAGTGCTTAAGTGGCATATTAGGCCACGAGAGAAATGTTATTTTCTGTGGTGACTTCAACGCTAAAGGCAGATCATGGGGAAACACTTCCTCCAATACACAAGGGGAGGAGCTCGAGACTGCACTGGAAACCATCGACCTGGTTTGTATCAACAGTGGCTGTGTCACCAGGACAGCAAGCCGTCCAGGCGATGAGGACAGTGCTATTGATCTGGCGCTAGTTTCACCTTCACTCACTACAGTGTGTAGATGGGGTGTCCTAGGACACCATGGCAGCGACCACCACCCTTGCAGCATATTGGTGGAGAAAGGCAGAACCAGGCAGCACAAGCTAAAGGTAAAGACGTTCCAGTATGACAGTACAGGGCAAGATGTGGTGAGCAAAATAAGACGTGACAAGCGCAGAACGTTTCAGGGCAGGAGAAAAAGCTGGGAGCAGCCACCGTGGTGGAGTTTCGAGGTGGAGAAGGCTTGGGTGGATAAGCGTAGTGCTGTAAGGAGATGGCAAAATGCCAAGAAGAACAGAGCTGGTCATCCTAGTCCCTGCTTGCACTTAGAAAGAGAGATTCACACAAAAGTAAGCTATTTCAAAAAACTGGTCAAGGTGGTTAAAAGCGAAAAATGGGCAGAGGTGTGTCAAAGAGTAAGCACAGACAAGTCACTGAAATTGTTCTGGCGACTACATAAAAGCATGAGTGGGGTAGTCAAGAATAAGAGCATTTCTGACTTCCAAGGTGCTGACCTCATCTGGCAGAGGACTGATGAGGACAAGGGCAAAGCCCTCTTTGAACGCTACCTTGAGCAGAGCAACCAGACAGACATGGGAGGCCGGAATCTGGCCAAGGAGGTCACCTCAGACAGATGCAAGGCCCAGAACACTTCGGATGAAGACACAGTGACAGTGAAAGAAATCAAGGCTGTGCTTCGACGATCAAAAAACAGTGCTCCAGGTCCTGATGGCATAAGATACGACGACATAAATAGGTGTACCGACAAGACCTAGAGAAACTAGCAGACATGTACAACAACAGTATAGGGAGTGCTAGCATCAAGGAGGAATGGTTACATAGCTATCTGATTCCCTTGCCGAAGCCTGACAAAGACCACAAAAAAATTCAGGGATATCGAATTATAACCATGCAGAATACAGTAGGCAAGCTGCTGGAGAAGGTAATTGCCAGGAAAATATCAAGCCAACTAGAGAGGCAAGGTGTTTTCCCACCTACCCTGGGTGGGTACCGTCCAAAAGAGAAACCTGGACCAATGCAGCAGTCTTTGCCCATGATGTCTATGAAGGTTTCCACTCAGGCACTGAAACTGTTGCTGCAGCGATTGATCTTGAGGACTGCATACAACAGAGTACCACTGGATTTTTTAATGTTTCAGCTTCTTGAACTAAACGTAAGTCCATTCCTCCTTAGTTGGATCGCTGCAGCCCTCTTCCAACGGAAAATAGTTTTTAGATGTGGCAGTTGGACTTCGGAACCAACAACAATATATCCTGGCCTACCACAGGGATCACCATTATCTCCGGTACTGTTCAACGCCTACACAGTGAGAATCACCAGTGAGCAGATCACTGGACCTGGCAGGACATTGTCATATGCCGATGATGTTTTAGTGTATCGTCAGGGTAAGGATAGAGAGGAGGTTGCTGTGGAACTACAAACCGAACTCAATCGCATAAGTACTTGGTGTGATGAAGCTGGGGCAATGGTCAACCCAACAAAGGCAACAGTGACTTGGTTCTCGTTGAATAATCATATTGTCAACAATCCAACACCAACTGTAATGCTGTGTTCAGAGACGGTGGAAAGAACGCAGGCAATGAATTACCTGGGGATACGGTTTGATCGAAGCCTTGCTTATAATGTGCACATAGACCAGGTGATAACAAAGGCCAAGCGGGGCTTGGCAGCGATGCGGGTGATGGCGGCAGCAAACTGTGAGCAGCGCCATCTATGTCTTCTGTACGAGGGGCTGGTCATGTCTGTTTTGGAGTATGCAATGGCAATCCTGACTCTCAGCCATAAGCAGATAGAAAGGATGGAAAGGATACAGAATGAAGCTATGCGCATTATTCTTGGATGTACAAGAGATACAGCATGCAGGGCGATGCGCTACCTTCTTGATTTTCCAACCATTGAAGAGAGAATGCAAGTTTGCAGGGCACGCGCCTACCTCAGAATTAACGCAAACACACAGCATCCACTGCATAGTGAAATTAGGAAGGTGAAGGGCAGCAGGTTAAAAAGAGGACGGTCGATGGATGGGTCAAGCCGAAGACATTCTTCAACAGGTGTGTTCACTTGAGGACTTAGAACCTGGCGAGAGTGGGTGCAAGTGCCAACAGACTTCTGCACATCCTTTTCAGTTTGCATCCAACTAGATAGAAAATGCAGACAAGAAAATCCGGCTGCTGTGGAGGCTGAAGTACAAGCGTTGATTTTCGAGAATTCGCTAGACAGTGACGCGGTCATCTACACAGATGGGTCGGTCGTCCGACATGTGAGAAGCTCATGGGCCTTTACAGCTCGGGCCGGAGGGAGAATTGTGAAGGAGGACTCTGGTGCTTTCACTGATAACCACAAGTAGCCTGACCATGGAAGTCATGGCAGTAAGTAAAGCAATAACATGGCTCGAGACACAGACATTCACTAGGGCTTGTTTCCTTAGCGACTCAATGAACATGATCAAGAGGATAGAGGAGGGGTCGATCCGACGAGAATGGTTGCTGCCTCTGGAGCGGTCTCGGCTGGCAAAGATTAGTTTCATCTTCGTGCCAGGTCATGCGGGAGTACAAGGAATGAGCGGGCTGACAAGCTCGCAGGTGAGGCTACTGTGGAGGGCGGACGCGCCATGGGAATAGGCTGACATTCTGAATGCTCTACGAGAAGTGAGACTTTTGCAAGAACCAAGTGATGACTGTGAATCTACAACAATGGCCAGACTGCGAGAGCAGCAAATTAAAAGAGGGGTGGCCAAACAAGAACACTACGCAGGAAGCCAAAGAAGATTGATAAACCAACACAGAACTGGCGTCGTTAGCCGCTACACGCTGCGGGATTGGCTGAGGAGGGGATCCGAGCACTTATGGACTGAATGGTCCGATGTGCAACGAGGATGATCTGTCGACTAACTAACTACCTACTAACTTGTCTGGAACCTACAAGATAGAACATACACTGAGACAACCTGAGAATTGTATAACTAGACACTCTCTTGTCTGGAACCTACAAGATAGGACACACACTGAGACAACCTGAGGAATTGTATAACTAGACACTCTCTTGTCTGGAAACTACAAGATAGAACATACACTGAGACAACCTGAGAATTGTATAACTAGACACTCTCTTGTCTGGAACCTACAAGATAGGACACACACTGAGACAACCTGAGAATTGTATAACTAGACACTCTCTTGTCTGGAACCTACAAGATAGAACATACACTGAGACAACCTGAGAATTGTATAACTAGACACTCTCTTGTCTGGAACCTAAAAGATAGAACACACACTGAGACAACCTGAGAATTGTATAACTAGACATTCTCTTGTCTGGAACCTACAAGACAGGACACACACTAAGACAACCTGAGAATTGTATATCTAGACATTCTCTTGTCTAGAACCTACAAGATAGGACACACACTAAGACAACCTGAGAATTGTATAACTAGACACTCTCTTGTCTGGAACCTACAAGATAGAACATACACTGAGACAACCTGAGAATTGTATAACTAGACACTCTCTTGTCTGGAACCTACAAGATAGGACACACACCGAGACAACCTGAGAATTGTATAACTAGACACTCTATTGTCTGGAACCTACAAGATAGAACATACACTGAGACAACCTGAGAATTGTATAACTAGACACTCTCTTGTCTAGAAACTACAAGATAGAACATACACTGAGACAACCTGAGAATTGTATAACTAGACACTCTCTTGTCTGGAACCTACAAGATATGACACACACTGAGAAAACCTGAGGAATTGTATAACTAGACACTCTCTTGTCTGGAACCTACAAGATAGGACATACACTGAGACAACCTGAGGAATGGTATAACTAGACACTCTCTTGTCTGGAACCTACAAGATAGGACACACACTGAGAAAACCTGAGGAATTGTATAACTAGACACTCTCTTGTCTGGAACCTACAAGATAGGAAAATCACACTGAGACAACCTGAGATTGTATAACTAGACACTCTCTTGTCTGGAACCTACAAGATAGAACACTACTCTGAGAAACCTGAGAATTGTATAATCTAGACACTCTCTTGTCTGGAACCTACAAGATAGGACACACACTGAGACAACCTGAGGAATTGTATAACTAGACACTCTCTTGTCTGGAACCTACAAGATAGGACACTACACTGAGACAACCTGAGAATTGTATAACTAGACACTCTCTTGTCTGGAACCTACAAGATAGGACACACACTGAGACAACCTGAGAATGGTATAATTAGACACTCTCTTGTCTGGAACCTACAAGATAGAACATACACTGAGACAACCTGAGAATTGTATAACTAGACACTCTCTTGTCTGGAACCTACAAGATATGACACACACTGAGACAACCTGAGAATGGTATAACTAGACACTCTCTTGTCTGGAACCTACAAGATAGAACATACACTGAGACAGCCTGAGAATTGTATAACTAGACACTCTCTTGTCTGGAACCTACAAGATAGGACACACACTGAGACAACCTGAGGAATTGTATAACTAGACACTCTCTTGTCTGGAACCTACAAGATAGAACATACACTGAGACAACCTGAGAATTGTATAACTAGACGCTCTCTTGTCTGGAACCTACAAGATAGGACACACACTGAGACAACCTGAGAATTGTATAACTAGACACTCTCTTGTCTGGAACTGTCGTAGTTTTTCCTGGGGTGAGGGAAGCATACTATTACATCTTAATAACGGGATAGATGCACTCTGGGAATACCATAAATCTCAGTCTACAGACCCCACCAGCCCTTGGATTCCTGTCTCTCTCACTATCAACCGCTGGACAATACCTTTTTCACCTCTCATCCAGAACAGATGACACGACTCTGGTGTCTACACATAATGTCTAGATGATATAATGTACAAGAGGATTATCAACAAGGGGAATGTTCATGAGAGAATATTGGCTACCGCCAGGCGATAGAAGAAACGGCTATCTGGATTAGCCTCAGGCCGTCTCACTCATCACTGTACACTTGGTACGATACCACAAGGTTAAAGAGGTCACTCATCTGCACACGTAGCGTGGAATGTCTCTGCCGAGGTGTAGTCTCAACTGGAATGACTAGCCCGTCAATGTGGTGACTCCAAGTTGCGGTGGTACGTGATGACTCCGGACTAACATCCCTGTAGAAGTTCTGAAGGCCGGTCCTTCAAGCTTCACTGGTAAGGCCTGTGC
Organism: Cepaea nemoralis; assembly: GCA_014155875.1. Classification (NCBI taxonomy): domain Eukaryota; kingdom Metazoa; phylum Mollusca; class Gastropoda; order Stylommatophora; family Helicidae; genus Cepaea; species Cepaea nemoralis. Next base: position 483,744 of record JACEFZ010016833.1, on the reverse strand, counting down.
TAGACAACATTCCTAAGAAGCCACCATAACATTTAACCCACAGTTAACAATGTCAAAGTTCTGGACACAGATGGTGGTCTCTTATGGGATCAGGATGGGTATAACTGGGCCTATAAGCACAGAAAGTTGGCACAGTTCAAGTTGACTCTGTCACTCAAAGTCAGTACTGGTAGCGCGTGACCCGGTAAGGAATGTCACAACTGTTCATAATCCTACATGGTAGACTGTTCCCGGAACACCCGGCCATCATGAAATAAAGGGTAATGTAGTTCTTCTCTACCCGTTTGGCTAGTGGGTCATAATGTCAAAACTGTTCACAGACAAGAGGACACGATACTCGCCCGTGTGTAGCCATCATAATACTTGGTGGACTGACTGAAGATCATTTAGCGGTTTAGACGGGACTGGATTGTGGCGTCGTGACTTCCCGGCACGTGGTGTGGTGTAGAAGCCTCACTTCACGTCACATAGGTAAGCCAGCCATTTAGCAGCCTTCACCAAGTCATCTTCCTCTGGTCCCGTCACGTAAGTCTCTCAGAAAGTAGAACCTGCCAAAGATAACACCATGTGTGAATATCGTGACACAGACTTACCCCCAGAGGTACACGTTACCTATGTGTACTCAGTATAGGCCGGTGTCGTCATGACCCGGCCGGCAGCCTCACAGACCAGGATCCAATGCCAAAACTGAACTAGGTCTGGGTCCTAACAAGTGCTGGCTGAACCGTCCTCCGTCTCGAACCCGCCCAAGGTAGGGCTGTGTATCTGGTCATGGTGTCGGCGAAATCCTTCTGTCCTAAAAAGACTTCTAAGGACACAATATACCAGGTTAGTAGGTTAAAGGTACCTAGAGACAGAATGGCTCTGAAGGAGAGCCGGTGACCACCGAATTCCCCTCCCTCGGAGGTAGCCCCCCTCTCCCTGGTTCTATTTTATGTTTACCTACTATACAACCAGTTTCCCGGAGCTCGAGCTTTGATCCAGGAATTTAATAGATTATACAGGGAAATCCCCCTGTAGCGGAAGTCCACATCCCGTTCCCTCCTCCCCTCGTTAAGGTCAGAGCATTTGGAACGGTGTTCAGCTGGCTGTGACCAGCTCTGTCGCATTCCCCAGTTTCTCCAGTGTCAACCTCTCGGGAACCAACTGCCTATCAAGATGGTGTTCCGTTACGGCAACCAATAACATAAAGAGTAAGAGGAAAGCTCAGCAAAGCCAGTGGTCGCCACACCAAAGAATTCGAACTTGGACACCCGCAATGTCCTTCGAATGACCTTCGACACGTCCGGTGACCATCGCATGGGTTTCGTCTAGTTCGGCCGAGTTCCCTGATACCTCACTCGACCTATGTTCTACAACGCCTTCGCCCACGTCCGGTTGTGTCGACTACGTTAGAGTTCTAAGGCCGCCCAGGAGTGAACTCGGACTACTAACACTATTGGGCCTGTCCGAAATGTCTATAACTACTTGTAGCGGCAATAACACGCATTCCCGTACTTGTACAATGTTAACGCAAAAACAGGCCTACAATCCATCGTGTTCAACTCGCCTGCAGTGTTAAGTTAAAACACAAGCCAACAGTTTCACCCCTGACTGACCTTTGTGCGCCGGGCGGGACATGTGGTCGAACAGCTTCGGTTCAACGGGGTGACGACACACATTATTTATTTAAATATGTTTAACGTACCTTACGACAAACTGTGCATTCAGAATTGAGGAGCTCCCGTCCCAACACTGGACGTTCTGTCGGTTTTCTTTGATAAACAGCAAGACACTGGCTTCCTCTCTCCCATTTACGAATTAACACAGTCGTTCAAACACTAATGTCTTGCTCCCACGGCCGGATCTCAACTGAGCCTCTCTTTGTTCTAAGACGGTTCTTGCGCATGCGTTAGCGGAACTGGTTGGGTTGAGCTTGTCTCACACGAACAGTCTAGAAGACAAGGGCCACCAATCGCCCTTGCGTAGGGTACAGTAATACCTCGGTTGTATCCCTTCGACTAGATTTAGACTTACGGAAAAAGGGGAATTGGACTTGTGGGAGTATTGCTAGGTGAATTCTCAGCAGTTCCGTGACATAGGCCCCCTCTTAAGAGAGTTGACCGCGTCGACTGTCTCCTGCTGGATGTTGACTCCTAGCAAACTCGTCCTCTGCCTCTGGAACTGGATGCCTAGACAGAAAGTCAGCCCCAACATTCTCCTTACCGGGAATGTATTCCACCGTGAAAGGTGTAGGGCTGAAGCAACAACGACCACGCATCAAGCGCGCGTTGAGCTTACGGGAGGTGCCAAGCCCATCTTTGGTTGATGGTCTGCCGGTGTCCTCAAAGGTACAACCTCCCCATCACTTTGGGCAGTAACTTGGACAGCCCGTCTCATATCAGTGATCGACAACCGCGCTTGCCCGTCGAGTCATTACGTTCGGCCGGACGACCATCCGATACGCGTACGCAATGGGGTGCAATACAGACGGATCTTCCCTTCCCGGCGGTACCAGTGTCGTCACTACCACTATGTCTCCCTACAAACATGTCTCGGGATTTGCGGTATCGTCCTCGATGGACGTATAGTCTTCCCAGAACCCTCTGGACTCGGGTTTCCCTGGCCATCTCTTTCGATAGCGGGGCCATCCGTCGATCGTCGGTCGGAGTCCAGGGTATCTCGCGCCGCATCCGACGTTACCCACCCCTTCCAAACTGGGGTACTAGTGACTGACATCGCCGACAGGTGCAGAGATTTGTCACCGGACCTCTCCTCGTTTTTTCCGCAGGAGATTTGCATGGACAATTCTCAAAATTCCCCCGATCCGGATCTCGTAGTTGGTTTTGGACACTACCCGACCACGGGATAAGGTCCTTGCCATCCTACTTCGAGCATATTGGTCCTGCTTGGACCCCACAATAATACTCTATCTCCCACCTTAAGACCTAATCTAGTCTTAGTCCGATTTGTGGGTGTAGCCTTCTGGCACTCTGGGCATGACTTTACTAACCGGCGTACATCGCCAGTCATTCCGTGGCCAGTAATAATGACCGGAAATTCGCTGCAGCGTCGCTCTGACACCCATATGTCCATTCCCGGATAGGTTATACCGATATGGCGTGTCCCCTCTGAAGAATTGGGAGACGTAGTCCGTCGGACCACCAACTGTCCGTGCAGTTCACCTACCCTTCCGCTCTCCGGTAGAGCAGCCGATTCTTCAATAGTACTGGTCCGTTGCCGTGGTCAGTACTTTTCTGCAGCTTCTTGTATCACGGACGTAGTGTCACGTCTTCGCTCTGGGCGGTGCGCAACCCCCTATGCTGGTTTCGAGCTGGTTGTTGTTTGCCTCGTCTTTCCCCGTGTGGGCGCAGGTATGTATGTCGCCTAGGTGGATTGGCTTCTTCGCACCCCTAGAAATACATATTACTCCCCAGAATCACGGGATGATAGGGATCGAGTATACCGCGGCTGGGATGCTACCCGTGACGTATCTCGACCTAATCTCTACGTTAGCGATGGTAACGTCATGGCTACCGTACTCTTCATAGCCGGCTGTATCTCGATGCTTTCCCCAGTGAGTTGGTCTGACCGCACTAGACTGGCAGCTATGACGGCTTCCCGTCATAGGCCAGTGTCATAGAGACACTCAACCTGCTGGCCGTTGACTTCGATCAGTTCGACCACAGGTGCCTCTCTTGATCCAGAGTCTCTTCGCCGACCTCGACCTTTTCGTGGCAACAGCCTTTAGAGCCACTAGGCAAGGCCGCGAAGTGTAGCTCTTAGCCTTCGATCTGCAGTCACTTGTATTGTGCGAGGGTGACTGGCAAATCGAACACCACTTCTCACTCCATTTCCGTTCGGTGAGAGTTATGTAGCTTCTTGCTCCCATCTTTCGACTTCTCTGACTCTGGTCAGAGGATTTTTCATAAGTTCTACCTTCTTGCATGAGAGTTCTTCAGTGTCAGTCTTGTCCTGACTTGTACCCATGGAGGATGGTTTCCCCACCTTCACCATGCACCTCGACGAATCGTTCGGCCATTTTGGCTACTACCTCTAATCTCTCCGCCCCTTGTTCTCCCAAGAACTCTTGAGTTACGTTTCGACATATGCTTCCGCATCTGGTCGACGATCATCAGTTCTTCGAGACTGTCGTAATCGTGTGCGAACTGAGCTAGTCCATCCTTTATGGAGGTAGGATCTAAGACGCTCGCCGTACGCAGCAAATAACTCACTCGGCCTCTCGTTCGCTCTCGAAACGTCTTGCGGTAAGTATGCGACGTCATCTCGAACCGTTTCAGCAGCGCTGCGCCATCAGTTCGGCATAATTATTCTCGTGACCCTCCGGTAAACGCGAATAGACCTCGTAACGGTACCCGCGCAACCCCTGGACAGTTTCAGACACCACTTGTCTCGATCGAGACCCATGGCGACAGACATAGCCTCGAACTTTTGTAAGAACTGTCATCTTTTCTTTATCTTCTCAAAATCGGTAGAGGAAACTTCATGGCATGATAACCATGTCGACCTAAGGTAGGTGAACCAGGGAGTGAATTTCCTCCTACTGCTCCCTCAGTCTCTCTACTTGTTGTGCCCTGAGCTCGAGTTCCCGCATACGGTACTCATGCTCTCCGCTTTTGAGCCTCTTGTTCGGCGTCGACTTTTTAGCAGCTTGCTCAGCTTCGGACTTTTAGCGCTTGTCGGACTTCGAACTCTTAGTTGCGGCTTGTTCGGCTTCCAACTCTCTGTTGCTTCACCTCCACGCCGATCTTCGGTCCTCCGCGTCTTGTAGCTGTTTTCTCTCTCTCGTCTCTCTTCCTGACGAGTCTCTCGTCATCCTTGTGAGATACGCTGATAGTGCCGTGCCGGGAGGCCCCATTCCTTCACCGGTTTGCCCGCACTTCATCCATATTTATTTTGTGGATGCCATACTTAGAGAGTATATGTTAGTAGGTGAGTGATCTCGTATCATGCAGATAGAGATAGTCCATATACTACCACTCTAATCTATATAGTGACCTCCAACACACCACAAGTCACGTCTGTCCTTTGCCAGAGAGAAGAACAGGACCAAGACCTATGTAGACCTGAATAGAGATGCGAGGAATGTGCAATGTCCTAACCACATCACCGAGCTGTCTCATCATATCCCGGACGAGCCCCCACATTAGGTCGTAGTTTGTTCCTGGGTGTGGGAAGCATACTATTACATCTAATAGCTGGCTAGATGCACTCTGGAATACCGTAATCTCAGTCTATGCAGACCTCCACCGAGCCCTTGGATTCTGTCTCTCTCACTATCATACCGCGGGACAAGTAATACCTTTTTCTTCACCTCTCATCCAGACAGATGACACGACTCTGGTGCTACACATATTGTCTAGATGATATAATGTACAGGAGGATATCACAAGGGGAGTGTTCATGAGAGAATATTGGCTACGCAGGCGATAGAAGAACGCTATCTGGATTAGCCTCAGGCCGTCTCACTCATCACTGTACACTTGTACGATACCACACAGGTTAAAGAGGTCACTCATCTGCACACGTAGCGTGGATGTCCTGCCGGGTGTCGTCTCCACTGGAATGACTAGCCCCGTCAATGTGGTGACTCCATAGTTGCGCGTGGTACGGTTTTGATGACGTCCAGACTACACTCCCTGTAGAAGTTCTGAGGCACGTCCTTCTCAAGCTTCACTGGTAAGCCTGTGGCTAGACAGAACATTCCTAAGAAGCCCCATACATTTAACCACAGTTACACTGTCAAAGTTCTGGACACAGATGTGTCTCTTGGGATCAGGATGGGTATGACCTGGGCCTATAAGCACAGAAGTTGTCGACAGTTCAGTTGACTCTGTCACTTCAAAGTCAGTACTGTAGCGCGTGACCCGGTAGATGTCACACAGTTCATAATCCTACCTGTAGACTGTTCCCGACACCCGCCGTGATGAAATAGAGGGTAATGTAGTTACTTCTCTACCCCGTGCTAGTGTCATAATGTCAAAAGCTGTTCACTAAGACAAGAGGACACGATACTCGCCGTGTGTAGTCCAGCATAATCTTGGTGACTGACTGAAGATCAGTTACGCGTTTAGACGGACTTGATTGTGGCGTCGTGACTTCCCCGCACGTGGTGTGTGTAGAAGCCTCAGCTTGGTTCTACGTCACATAGTTAGGCAGCCATTAGCAGCATCCTTCACCAGTCTCTTCCTCTGGTCCCGTCACGTAGTCTCTCAGAAGTAGCACCTGCCAAAGATACTCACATGTGTGACTATCGTGACACAGACTTCGCAGAGGTACACAACGTTACCTATGTGTACTCAGTATCGGCCGTGTCGCCATGACCCGGCCGGCAGCCTCACGGACCAGATCCACTCTGCCAAACTGAACTAGTCGGTCCTAACAGTGCGGGCTTGAACCGTCCCTCCGTCTCGACCCGCCCAAGGTAGGCTGTGTATCTGGTCCATGGTGTCGCGACATCTTCTATCCTAAAAAGACTTCTAAGCCACATCATACCAGGTTAGTAGGTTAAAGGTACCGTAGAGACAGAATGGCTCTGAAGGAGAGCCGTGACCACCGAATTCCCCTCCTCGGAGGTAGCCCCTCTCCCGGGTTCTATGTGTTTACCTACTATACAACAGTTCCCGGAGCTCGAGCTTTGATCCAGGATTTAATAGATTATCCAGGGAATCTGTAGCGGAAGTCCACTCCCGTTCCCTCCTCCCCTCGTTAAGGTCGTGCATTTGGACGGTGTTCAGCGGGCTGTGACCGCGCTCTGTCTGCATTACAGTTCTCCACGTGTCAACGCTCATCGGAACAACTGCCTATCAAGATGGTGTTGTCCGTTACGCACCAGTCACATAAGAGTAAGAGGAGAGCTCAGCAAGTCCAGTGGTCGCACAAGACCAAAGATTCGACACTTGACACCCCAATGTCCTTCGAATGACCTTTGACACGTCCGGTGACCATCGCATGGGTTTCGTCTAGTTTCGGCCGAGTTCCCTGATACCTCACTCGACCTATGTTTCTACACGCCTCGCTCCACGTCCGGTGTCCCGGTTGTGTCGACTACGTTAGAGTTCTAAGGCCGCTCAGAGTGAACTCGACTACTACACTATTGGGCCTGTCCGAAATGTCTATAACTACTTGTAGCGTCAATAACACGCCATTCGCCGTACTTGTACAATGTTAACGCACACGGCCTGACAAGCTCGTGTTCACTCGCCTGCAGTGTTAAGTTAACACACAGCCAAAGTTTTCACCCGACTGACCTTGTGCGCCGGCGGACATGTGGTCGCAGACGGCTGTCGGTTCACTCTACGGGGTGACGACACACATTATTTATTTACATATGTTTAACGTACCTTAGTCGACAACCTGTGCATCAGTATTGAGGAGCTCCCGTCCCAACACTGTGGACGTTTCTGTCGGTTTTCTGTGATAATCACCAGACACTGGCTTCCTCTCATCCCATTTACTGAATTACACAGTCGTTCAAACACACTGTCTTGCTCCCCGCGCCCGGATCTCACTGAGCCTCTCTTGTGTTCTAAGACTGTTGTCTTGCGCATGCGTAGCGGAACTGGTTGGGTTGAGCTTGTCTCACACGAACAGTCTAGAAGACAGAGGCCACCAATCGCCCTTGCGTAGGTGCAGTAATACCTCGGTTGTATCCTTCGACTAGATTTAGACTTACGGAAACAAGGGGAATTGGCCTGTGGGGTATTGCTAGGTGAATTCTCAGCAGTTCCGAGACAGAACCTACAAGATAGCAAGTACCTGAGACACCTGAGAATGTATACTAGACACTCTCTTGTCTGGAACCTGACAAGATAGGAGCACACACTGAGCACAACTGCGAATTTGTAATAACTAGACACTCTCTTGTCTGGCCTGGAACCTACGAGATAGACTACACTGAGACAACCTGAGAATGTATACTAGACACTCTCTTGTCTGACCACGTGATAGACACACACTGAGACAACCTGAGACTTGTATAACTAGACACTCTCTTGTCTGGAACCCACAGATAGAACATACACTGAGCAACACTGAGAATGTATACTAGATGACTCTCTTGTCTGGAACCTACAAGGCCATGGCGATTCTTGTTCTTGGGAATAAAATGGTATGACAGAATTACCAATGATGAGCGCATGAAGAGAACTAAACAAATCCCAGTAAGCCAAGAGGTGAAGAAAGATGCATATGATGGCACTGGATAGGGCATAGACTAAGAAACCCTGAGGACAGTGTAACTAGACACTCTCTTGTCTGGAACCTGAGGACAGTATAACTAGACACTTTTTTGCCTGGAACCTGAGGACAGTATAACTAGACACTCTCTTGTCTGGAACCTGAGAACAGTATAACTAGACTCTCTTGCCTGGAACCTGAGGACAGTATAACTAGACACTCTTTTGTCTGGAACCTGAGGACAGTATAACTAGACACTCTTTTGTCTGAAACCCGAAGACAATATAACTAGACACTCTTTTGTCTGGAACCTGAGGACAGTATAACTAGTGAGGACAGTATAACTAGACACTATTTTGTCTGGAACCCGAAGACAATATAACTATACACTCTTTTGTCTGGAACCTGAGGACAGTATAACTAGACACTCTTTTGTCTGGAACCTGAGGACAGTATAACTAGACACTCTTGTCTGGAACCTGAGGACAGTATAACTAGACACTCTCTTGTCTGGAACCTGAGGACAGTATAACTAGACACTCTCTTGTCTGGAACCTGAGGATAGTATAACTAGACACTCTCTTGTCTGGAACCTGAGGACAGTATAACTAGACACTCTTTTGTCTGGAACCTGAGGACAGTATAACTAGACACTCTCTTGTCTGGAACCTGAGGACAGTATAACTAGACACTCTTTTGTCTGGAACCCGAGGACAGTATAACTAGACACTCTCTTGTCTGGAACCTGAGGACAGTATAACTAGACACTCTTTTGTCTGGAACCTGAGGATAGTATAACTAGACACTCTCTTGTCTGGAACCTGAGGATAGTATAACTAGACACTCTTGTCTGGAACCTGAGGATAGTATAACTAGACACTCTCTTGTCTGGAACCTGAGGACAGTATAACTAGACACTCTTTTGTCTGGAACCTGAGGACAGTATAACTAGACATTCTCTTGTCTGGAACCTGAGGACAGTATAACTAGACACTCTTTTGTCTGGAACCTGAGGATAGTATAACTAGACAATCTTGTCTGGAACCTGAGGATAGTATAACTAGACACTCTCTTGTCTGGAACCTGAGGATAGTATAACTAGACACTCTTTTATCTGGAACCTGAGGACAGTATCACTAGACACTCTCTTGTCTGGAACCTGAGGATAGTATAACTAGACACTCTCTTGTCTGGAACCTGAGGACAGTATAACTAGACATTCTTTTGTCTGGAACCTGAGGACAGTATAACTAGACACTCTCTTGTCTGGAACCTGAGGACAGTATAACTAGACACTCTCTTGTCTGGAACCTGAGGACAGTATAACTAGACACTCTCTTGTCTGGAACCTGAGGACAGTATAACTAGACACTCTCTTGTCTGGAACCCGAGGACAGTATAACTAGACACTCTCTTGTCTGGAACCTGAGGACAGTATAGCTAGAAACTCTTTTGTCTGGAACCCGAGGACAGTATAACTAGACACTCTTTTGTCTGGAACCTGAGGACAGTATAACTAGACACTCTCTTGTCTGGAACCTGAGGACAGTATAACTAGACACTCTCTTGTCTGGAACCTGAGGACAGTATAACTAGACACTCTCTTGTCTGGAACCTGAGGACAGTATAACTAGACACTCTCTTGTCTGGAACCTGAGGAAAATATAACTAGACACTCTCTTGTCTGGAACCTGAGGACAGTATAACTAGACACTCTCTTGTCTGGAACCTGAGGACAATATAACTAGACACTCTCTTGTCTGGAACCCGAAGACAATATAACTAGACACTCTCTTGTCTGGAACCCGAAGACAATACAACTAGACACTCTCTTGTCTGGAACCTGAGGACAGTATAACTAGACACTCTCTTGTCTGGAACCTGAGGACAGTATAACTAGACACTCTCTTGTCTGGAACCCGAGGACAGTATAACTAGACACTCTCTTGTCTGGAATCCACAAAGCAAACAAATTAGTAAGAGACTTATAACCACTTGGGGAAGAGATTTAAGAGTTGAATCAACCCCCCCACCCCACCCCCATGACATGGGGGGTGGTGCTGTGGTATATAGCACAAGATAGAACGGCTTGGTGTAGTTTGGTCGAGGGCTTGTGCCCCAATGGAGGATAAAGGACAGAACAAGAGGAAGGGAGAGACTAAGATAGAAGATGCTGGACAGTGTAACATGATGACATGGAGGAACATCAGCATCAGAAATCTTCTTCTTCTTCTGCGTTCATCGTGAGTTTTTTTTTCCCGGACGTGATTGCGTTGTGCCTGTTTACAGCAGAGCTGCGTTCTTGCGCCGTTAGGCCGATACATCCGACTTCTGCGGGCATTTGTTGACCGGGTTAACTTTCCCGGAGCATCATAAATGATTAGCAGTAAACGAAACAGAAGGCTATGTACAGTCGTGATCACCAACGCCACAGGACAATGGCTATATGTCTAGTCTAGATTAAAGGTAAAGATACTGTCATAAACTGTCATTTACTGCCAATATAGTACCTTGCGGTGTATGGCAGAGGGGTCTTTGAGCCTGAGGAATTAAGGCCGCCTGGCTAGTGCAGTCGCCGCGGACTGTGCAGGTTAGGATTTTCTTTTTTCCCCCAACAATAAAAATCCCACACCTTACCGAGGGATCGAACCCGGGTCTCCCGAAGGAGAGTCCGGCGTTCTAGCCACTCGGCCAGCTGCTCCATGTCAAACACTGCACTTGGGGTGTACCTATTTGACCTTCACCTACTCTAGACCATGTCATATGTGGCGGCCATTTCTCTTACACGTCTTTCCTTCTCAGACAGTTCTCGGAAAATTATGAAAATTGTCTTCTTCTTCTTCCTCTTCTTCGTTCATCCGGAGTTTTTTTTCGGATGTGATTGCGTTGTGCCTGTTTACAGCAGAGCTGCGTTCCTGCGCCGTTAGGCCGACACATCCGACTTCTGCGGGCATTTGTTGACCGGGTTAACCTTCCCGGGGGTTTCTTAGGACGTTTGACTCTCACTGTTGTGGTGTTATCCCCCATCCCAGCTGGTCCATATAGAGCAGCCAAAGATCCTGGTCAGCCCTCAAGGGAAGGCAGGGGCAGACCATGGGCATTCCCCGCCATCCAAGGAGGCTTCCATACTTGCAGAGCCGATACATAGCGCTCTGGTACTGGGCTCACCCAAGGAATCGTCACGTCCTGCACATGGCTGCTTAGCCTCACTTCCGTATATTGGGCCTTCCGTTCACCATAGGCTGTTCTTCCGGAAACCAGAAGTATGCAGTCTGCAGATGACATCCACACAGTGAGCTTTCGATTCGGACTTTCCATGTAATGGATTTGCTATCCAAGCAATATTCCATTTCGTGCCACTAGGACACTTTTCCACCTTTTATGAAGTCCACACAGTGGGCTTTTGATTCGGACTTTCCACGTAATGGATTTGCTATCCAAGCAATATTCCATTTCATGCCACTAGGACACTTTTCCACCTTTTATGAAGCCCACACAATGGGCTTTTGATTCGGACTTTCCACGTAATAGATTTGCTATCCAAGCAATATTCCATTTCGTGCCACCAGGACACTTTTCCACCTTTTATGAAGCCCACACAGCGAGCTTTCGATTTGGACTTTCCACATAATGGATTTGCTATCCAAGCAATATTCCATTTCATGCCTCTGGGTCTTCATGCACCTTTAAATGTCAACCTGTATGTAGTTAAAGTAAGCTGCGGTCAACTTGAGCTTGTTGATATCTCCATAGAGCTTGTCCTCAAATGAAGCAGGTGTGGGCCAAAATATCTTTCTCTGTTCTGCATACGTTGGGCAATCCTGCAGCAAATGTTTTGCTGTCATTTTTCCAGTTCTACAATTACATTCATCGGTATCTCCTATCTTTAGTTTATTGAACAAGTGGTATTTCAGCCTGTTATGTCCTGTGCGTAGTCTGAAGATTGCTACTTGTTCTCTTCGGTCGAGTTTGTAATATGCATCATCCTTCTGATGGCCTGGATGCTCTGATTCCCATTTGGTTCTATAAGTGCTTTTTATCAACCTCTTTGCCTCATTATAGGTTATGTCTATGTCAGGCTGTGGTAGTCGTCCGCCCTCTTTTGCCAGTCTGTCAGCCTCTTCGTTTCCAGGTATACTGCAATGTGATGGGATCCACTGTATTACAACTTTTTTGGATTTCTGGCATAGACCATGGAGTGCTGCTCTTAGGTCAGTTAGTTCTGTGCTGTTATTGCTCTTCAGTATTGAGACAGCTGACTTTGCATCTGTGAAGATAGCTATTTGCTTCTCTTTATTTTCCTCCATCAGGAGCATTTCTGCTGCAGTTTTCAAAGCCTCTACCTCCGCTTTGAAGTTACTTGAAAATTTTCCAGTTGCCATTGAATGTGTTTTTTTCACTCCATTTTTTAAATTTAGGAGAATTCCTCCTCCTCCATTCTCTATTGAATTTTTGGCTGATCCATCTGTATATGCATGGGTCCAATTCCTGCTTGGGTAATGTTCTTTTATGTAGTTTAGGGTTATTTCTCTTCTTTCGGTTTCATGCTGAGTGTTCTTTTTCTCAATACCAGGAATGTTTTCTATCATCTCAGGCAGTTGCTGCTGTCTCCAAGCTGGGAACTTGTGTGCATTGTGTATGGGCTTGACTGTTGATATGTTAAGTATAGGATCTGCCCTAATCCTTCGTTTTGCAGTTTCTACAAAGTTGCTACGCTTCAGTCTTCCCTTTCCAAAACCATTAAATCTGTTGTACATAGGGTGGTCTGTCAATCTTCTAAATTTTTCTGCTTGTTGCTGGGCTCTGCTATCTCTTCTATCCTGCATTGGTTGTAAACAAGTGATCTTTTCTAGTTCATTAATAGGCGTTGTCTTCAGGCTTCCAGTTATGATTCGCATTCCTTGGTTTTGGACTCTACTTATTTTGTTGAAGTTTGACTTAGCTGCTGTTGCCCAAGCTGCAATGCCATATTCCAGTACTGGCCTCACCCGTCCAGTATATAACTTCTTGAGAACTTTCTCATCTGCTCCCCACGTTGTACCAGCAAGCTTTTTCATGATTGCCATTCTCTGCCTTGCTCTTGTTCGATTTTTCTCAACCTGTGTCTTCCATGTCAGGCGACGATCAAAGGTGACTCCTAGATAGTTTGGATTTTCTTCATGGCGCAATATTTTTCCATTCAATACCAGCTTAGGTTGCTGAGTTTTATTTGAGAGGGAGAACACTGTGCATGTTGTTTTCTCCTCACTTATCTTCACTAGCCATGATTTTGACCAGTCCTCTAGCGCTAATAAGGCTTGCTGTATTCTGCTGTTAGCTGTACTAATATATTCTTCAGATGTCCATATGGCTAGGTCATCTGCAAAGGAGGATGTGTGTACTCTGGCTGGAAAATTTTCTGTGATGTCATTTATATATGCTAGGAATAATGTTGGTGAAAGAACTCCTCCTTGGGGGACACCTTGCTCCAGCAGCATCATTTTGCTTGTTTGTCCTTGTACTTTTGTCCTGGCAGTTCTGTTCTCAAGGTAGTGGCTGATCCATTTATACATTTTTCCACAAACATGCATGTTTTGCAGTTTTACTTTCAATCCTTCCTTCCATACTTTATCAAATGCTTTTTCTAAATCTATCCAGACTGCTAGTGTGTGCTTTTTCTCTTGGAAGGCATCCTCTATTTCCTGAGCTATATAGGTTATTTGATCTTCAGTGGATCTGTACTTTCTGAATCCTGCTTGGTGTGGTGTTAAGAGTTTGTTTTCCTTCCAGATGCCATGTTAGCCTGCCATTGATAATGCGTTCCATTAATTTTCCTACACTGCTAAGTAGACTGATAGGTATAGCCAATGTGCTAAGGTTCGGTTATGATTTGCCGGAGCCTCCGCAATTGACCTTGACCTCGGTTGATTTTCACTCCCCCTCGGTCATGATAGTTGGGTGGGGTAAGGGGTGATATCTAGGTCATATCTAAGGGCGATAATTCTAAGATTTTATGTTTCTAAGGGCAGATAACTATTGAGTGGGTGTATAAAAATTTTAATTAATTATTAAAAAATAAAATAAAATAAATAAAAATAAAAATAAATAACGACGGGGTGCGGGGTGGTGGCGAGGGGGTGGGCGCGTGGGGTGACGCTAGGTGATTTGGGTTTAAACACTATCATCACAGGGTTACAAATGAAAACCTTAAAATGTACAGATGGTCGATATTATTGATTTTAGCGGGTATAGCTTAGTGAAATTCGTTGGTGAGGGGTGGGTAGCGGCTATTAGTGCTTTGTAGAGTGTCGTAGTGGCCTATACACTATCATCATACGGGTTACAAATGAAAACCTTAAAAAGTAAAAATGGCCGATAATATTGATTTTAGCGGGTATAGCTTAGTGAAATTCGTTGGTGAGGGGTGGGTAGCGGCTATTAGTGATTTTTAGAGTGTCGTAGCTGCCTATACACTATCATCATACGGGGTACAAATGAAAACCTTAAAAAGTAAAGATGGCCGATTTTAATGATTTTAGCGGGTATAGCTTACTTAAATTTATTAAGGGGTGGGTAGCGGCTAGTAGTGCTATGTAGAGGGTCGTAGTGACTTATTCACTAACATAACACGTGTTACAAATGAAACCTTGAAAGCTAAAGATCGCTGATTGTAATGGATATAGTGTAGTATCATTCGGCGGTAAGGGGTGGGTACCAGGTATTAGTGGTCAAACAGTGGTCAAGTGGTGGTCAAGTAAGGAAAATTTTAGGGAAAAGTGATTGTAATGATATGATGATGCTTAAAGGGTGGTAAATTAGTGGTCAAGCAGTGGTCAAGTAAGGAAAATTTTAGGGAAAAGTGATTGTAATGATATGATGATGCTTAAAGGGTGGTAAATTAGTGGTCAAATAGTGGTCAAGCAGTGGTCAAGTAGTGGTAGTCAAGTAAGGAAAATTTTAGGGAAAATTGGTCGTAGCGACATGGTGATGGTTAAAGGATGGTAAATTAGTGGTAAATTAGTGGTCAAGCAGTGGTCAAGTGGTGGTCAAGTAAGGAAAATTTTAGGGAAAAGTGGTTATAATGATATGGTGATGATTAAAGGGTGGTAAATTAGTGGTCAAGCAATGGTCAAGTGGTGGTCAAGTAGTGGTCAAGTAAGGAAAATTTTAGGGAAAATTGGTCGTAGCGACATGGTGATGGTTAAAGGATGGTAAATTAGTGGTAAATTAGTGGTCAAGCAGTGGTCAAGTGGTGGTCAAGTGGTCGAGTGACCACTTAAATTGTAGATGACGATGTCCCTAAGATTATGGTAGTGGTTAAAGTGATCGATGACATGGTCAAGTAGCGGTCAACCAGTGGTCAAGTGGTCGAATGAACACTTAAAAGGTAGAGAAAAGTACGTATATTGAAACGGTGATGGTAAAATGGTCGACAACGTGGTCAAGCAGTGGTCAAGTAGTGCTCAACCAGTGGTCAACCGCTCAAGTGAGAAAATTGTAGGGTATGGTACGTGTAGTGAAACAGAGATGAATAAATTAAGTAGTGACGTTGTCAAGTAGTGATCAAGTAGCGGGCAAGTACTGGTCAAATGGTCGAGTGACCACTTAAATTGTAAGGGAAAGTACGTGTAGTGAACCTGTGTTGGTTAAAGTGATCGATGACGTGCTCAAGTAGTGGCCAAGTAGTGGTAAATGGTCGAATGACTACTTAAATTGTCGGTGAAAGTAGGTATGGTGACATGGTGATGATCAAGAGTTGGTCAAGTGGTGCTCAAATAGTGGTCAAGTAGTGGTCAAGTAGTCGAATGACCACTTAAATTATAGGGTATGGTACGTGTAGTGAAACGGTGATGGTAAAATAAGTAAGGACATAGTCAAATAGTGGTCAAGTACTGGTGAAGTAGTGATCAAGTGGTCGAAGGATCACTTAAATTGTAGGGTATGGTATGTGTAGTGACATGATGATGGTTAAAGTGATCGATGAAATGATCAAGACGTTATGCCGACTGCTAAGTTCAGAAAGTAATGTCCTTACTAGCGGCAATTTCCCTGACAGAATCGCCTCGAGCACTGATTTTGTATTGATCAATAGCACCTAGTGGTACAGTCAACACACATGGACAATAGTTACATCTGGTCAAAGATGGCGTCGCACCCTATCACACATGGGTAATTGCTACAACCAAACTACGTCTCATTCACTAAAACTGGTCAAATATGGTGTCACATCCGGTCACAGGGGTAATGGGACATCTGAGACACGTGGTTAAGAGGGAAACTATAGAAAAAGGGTGTCCTATCGGTTGTCGAGTCAGGGAACCTAACGTATGATGATCACTGTGTATAGGAGTGAATACACTGCATCATCAACACTGCATCATCACCACTGCATCCGAAGGGTAAAATGGTCACCCCCTTCTCTCTCTCATTTCTATAACCGTGTAGTCCTAGTGTTATCCGGTTACACCAAAGGACACCCGACCATCAACACAACAAACTGCCCCGATTCAACCTTAGGCAATGCACGTAACATGACAGGTCACATGTCCGCCGTCATAATCAGCGACGTTATCACGTATCAAATTAGATAGCCACACTTTCATTTCCTTTCTATGTGTCCATAGTGTCTTTACATCTTTCTCCAGAAAACCATTTCCAAGACCAATATATGTTATTTGTCAGTGTACCTGCTCAGTGCCACACTTCACAACCAGACAAAAATACACGTTCTATGTACCACTTCAACCGTCAAATAAGAAAATATGTTAGACAAAATATTAAAATTATTGGTCAAATACAGAAATATATCACCCAAACTTATAAAAAGTAGGAACATATGTTAACCAAATGGAAAATATCTTAGCCAAATAGGAAAATTTGTTAGCCAAATAGAAAAAATATTGACCACGTAACGATATATCTTGTCCACACTTATGAAAAGTAGGGAAATTTGTTAGTCAAATGAGAAAAAAGATTGACCAAGTAACGAAATACCCAAACCAAACTTATGAAAAGTACGAAACTTTGTTAAGCAAGTATGAAAATGTATCGACCAAACAGAGAAATATATCACCCAAACTTATAAAAAGTAGGAACATATGTTAACCAAAGGGAAAATACCTTGGCCAAATAGGAAAATTTGTTAGCCAAAGGAGAAAAAAGATTGACCAAGTAACGAAATTCCCCAACCAAACTTATGAAAAGTACGAAACTTTGTTAAGCAAGTATGAAAAGGTATCGTCCAAACAGAGAAATATATCACCTAAACTTATAAAAAGTAGGAACATATGTTAACCAAATGGAAAATATCTTGGCCAAATAGGAAAATTTGTTAGCCAAATGGGGAAAATATTGTCCAAGTAACGAAATATCCCCCAACAAACTTAGGAAAAGTACGAAACTTTGTTAAGCAAGTATGAAAAGGTATCGACCAAGTAGAGAAATATATCACCCAAACTTATAAAAAGTAGGAACATATGTTAACCACAGAGAAAATATCTTGGCCAAATAGGAAAATTTGTTAGCCAAATGGGGAAAATATTGTCCAAGTGACGAAATACCCCCCAACAAACTTAGGAAAAGTACGAAACTTTGTTAAGCAAGTATGAAAAGGTATCGACCAAACAGAGAAATATATCACCTAAACTTATAAAAAGTAAGAACATATGTTAACCAAATGGAAAATATCTTGGCCAAATAGGAAAATTTGTTAGCCAAATGGGGAAAATATTGTCCAAGTAACGAAATATCCCCCAACAAACTTAGGAAAAGTACGAAACTTTGTTAAGCAAGTATGAAAAGGTATCGACCAAACAGAGAAATATATCACCTAAACTTATAAAAAGTAAGAACATATGTTAACCAAATGGAAAATATCTTGGCCAAATAGGAAAATTTGTTAGCCAAATGGGGAAAATATTGTCCAAGTAACGAAATATCCCCCAACAAACTTAGGAAAAGTACGAAACTTTGTTAAGCAAGTATGAAAAGGTATCGACCAAACAGAGAAATATATCACCCAAACTTATAAAAAGTAGGAACATATGTTAACCAAATGGAAAATATCTTGGCCAAATAGGAAATATTGTTAGCCAAATAGAAAAAATATTGACCACGTAACGATATATCTTGTCCACACTTATGAAAAGTAGGAAAATTTGTTAGCCAAATGGGGAAAATATTGTCCAAGTAACGAAATATCCCCCAACAAACTTAGGAAAAGTACGAAACTTTGTTAAGCAAGTATGAAAAGGTTTCGACCAAACAGAGAAATATATCACCTAAACTTATAAAAAGTAAGAACATATGTTAACCAAACGGAAAATATCTTGGCCAAATAGGAAAATTTGTTAGCCAAATGGGGAAAATATTGTCCAAGTAACGAAATATCCCCCAACAAACTTAGGAAAAGTACGAAACTTTGTTAAGCAAGTACGAAAAGGTATCGACCAAACAGAGAAATATATCACCCAAACTTATAAAAAGTAGGAACATATGTTAACCAAATGGAAAATATCTTGGCCAAATAGTAAATATTGTTAGCCAAATAGAAAAAATATTGACCAAGTAACGAAATACCCCCCAAAAAACTTAGGAAAAGTACGAAACTTTGTTAAGCAAGTATGAAAAGGTATCGGCCAAATAGAGAAATATATCACCCAAACTTATAAAAAGTAGGAACATATGTTAACCAAATGGAAAATATCTTGGCCAAATAGGAAAATTTGTTAGCCAAATAGAAAAAATATTGACCACGTAACGATATATCTTGTCCACACTTATGAAAAGTAGGGACATTTGTTAGTCAAATGAGGAAAATATTGACCACGTAACGAAATACCCCCCAACAAACTTAGGAAAAGTACGAAACTTTGTTAAGCAAGTATGAAAAGGTATCGGCCAAACAGAGAAATATAACACCCAAACTTATGAAAAGTAGGAAACTTTGTTAGCCAAAGTGAAAAAACCTAGGTCAAGTAAGAAAATTCTGATAGCCAAATGTGAAAAGTGTCGGCCAAATACAGAAATTGCTCAACCAAACTTATAAAACGTAGGAAAATTGTTATTCAAACGGGAAAGCTATTGAACAACTAGGAAAATGTAATAGTCAAAGAAGAATAATATTGAACAAGTAATGAAATATATCATTCAAACTTATGAAAAGTAGGAAGCCTTGATAACCAAATGTGAAAAATATCACTCAAAGAGAGAAATAGCTCGCCCCAACGTATAAAAAGTAGGAAAATTGTCGGCCAAAGGGGAAAAAGTTAGACCAAATACAGAAATATCTCGACCAAACTTATAAAAATCTAGGAAAAAATAGTACCCAACACAACTAAAAGGCTGACTAAAGTTATAAATCCAAACTTATAAAAATAACCAAATAGGAAAACATATTGACCAAGTACAGACATATATCAATCAAACTTATAAACTTGTCGTCCAAAGAGATAAAAAACAAAGAAAGGCTGTCAGCCAGTCTAAGAAATAGGTATGGAAAAGTAAGTCGACCAAGCTCAGAAAAAAAAGGAAAAAAAAAAGGAAATAAAAATATAACTTCTGTAGTCTTGGTCGACTTACTTTTCCATACCTATTTCTTAGACTGGCTGACAGCCTTTCTTTGTTTTTTATCACTTTGGACGACAAGTTTATAAGTTTGATTGATATATGTCTGTACTTGGTCAATATGTTTTCCTATTTGGTTATTTTTATAAGTTTGGATTTATAACTTTAGTCAGCCTTTTAGTTGTGTTGGGTACTATTTTTTCCTAGATTTTTATAAGTTTGGTCGAGATATTTCTGTATTTGGTCTAACTTTTTCCCCTTTGGCCGACAATTTTCCTACTTTTTATACGTTGGGGCGAGCTATTTCTCTCTTTGAGTGATATTTTTCACATTTGGTTATCAAGGCTTCCTACTTTTCATAAGTTTGAATGATATATTTCATTACTTGTTCAATATTATTCTTCTTTGACTATTACATTTTCCTAGTTGTTCAATAGCTTTCCCGTTTGAATAACAATTTTCCTACGTTTTATAAGTTTGGTTGAGCAATTTCTGTATTTGGCCGACACTTTTCACATTTGGCTATCAGAATTTTCTTACTTGACCTAGGTTTTTTCACTTTGGCTAACAAAGTTTCCTACTTTTCATAAGTTTGGGTGTTATATTTCTCTGTTTGGCCGATACCTTATCATACTTGCTTAACAAAGTTTCGTACTTTTCCTAAGTTTGTTGGGGGATATTTCGTTACTTGGACAATATTTTCCCCCATTTGGCTAACAAATTTTCCTATTTGGCCAAGATATTTTCCGTTTGGTTAACATATGTTCTTACTTTTTATAAGTTTAGGTGATATATTTCTCTGTTTGGTCGATACCTTTTCATACTTGCTTAACAAAGTTTCGTACTTTTCCTAAGTTTGTTGGGGGATATTTCGTTACTTGGACAATATTTTCCCCATTTGGCTAACAATTTTCCTATTTGGCCAAGATATTTTCCATTTGGTTAACATATGTTCCTACTTTTTATAAGTTTGGGTGATATATTTCTCTGTTTGGTCGATACCTTTTCATACTTGCTTAACAAAGTTTCGTACTTTTCCTAAGTTTGTTGGGGGATATTTTGTTACTTGGACAATATTTTCCCCATTTGGCTAACAAATTTTCCTACTTTTCATAAGTGTGGACAAGATATATCGTTACGTGGTCAATATTTTTTCTATTTGGCTAACAATATTTCCTATTTGGCCAAGATATTTTCCATTTGGTTAACATATGTTCCTACTTTTTATAAGTTTGGGTGATATATTTCTCTGTTTGGTCGATACCTTTTCATACTTGCTTAACAAAGTTTCGTACTTTTCCTAAGTTTGTTGGGGGATATTTCGTTACTTGGACAATATTTTCCCCATTTGGCTAACAAATTTTCCTACTTTTCATAAGTGTGGACAAGATATATCGTTACGTGGTCAATATTTTTTCTATTTGGCTAACAATATTTCCTATTTGGCCAAGATATTTTCCATTTGGTTAACATATGTTCCTACTTTTTATAAGTTTGGGTGATATATTTCTCTGTTTGGTCGATACCTTTTCATACTTGCTTAACAAAGTTTCGTACTTTTCCTAAGTTTGTTGGGGGATATTTCGTTACTTGGACAATATTTTCCCCATTTGGCTAACACATTTTCCTATTTGGCCAAGATATTTTCCATTTGGTTAACATATGTTCTTACTTTTTATAAGTTTAGGTGATATATTTCTCTGTTTGGTCGATACCTTTTCATACTTGCTTAACAAAGTTTCGTACTTTTCCTAAGTTTGTTGGGGGATATTTCGTTACTTGGACAATATTTTCCCCATTTGGCTAACAAATTTTCCTATTTGGCCAAGATATTTTCCATTTGGTTAACATATGTTCCTACTTTTTATAAGTTTGGGTGATATATTTCTCTGTTTGGTCGATACCTTTTCATACTTGCTTAACAAAGTTTCGTACTTTTCCTAAGTTTGTTGGGGGGTATTTCGTCACTTGGACAATATTTTCCCCATTTGGCTAACAAATTTTCCTATTTGGCCAAGGTATTTTCTCTGTGGTTAACATATGTTCCTACTTTTTATAAGTTTGGGTGATATATTTCTCTACTTGGTCGATACCTTTTCATACTTGCTTAACAAAGTTTCGTACTTTTCCTAAGTTTGTTGGGGGATATTTCGTTACTTGGACAATATTTTCCCCATTTGGCTAACAAATTTTCCTATTTGGCCAAGATATTTTCCATTTGGTTAACATATGTTCCTACTTTTTATAAGTTTAGGTGATATATTTCTCTGTTTGGTACGATACCTTTTCATACTTGCTTAACAAAGTTTCGTACTTTTCATAAGTTTGGTTGGGGAATTTCGTTACTTGGTCAATCTTTTTTCTCCTTTGGCTAACAAATTTTCCTATTTGGCCAAGGTATTTTCCCTTTGGTTAACATATGTTCCTACTTTTTATAAGTTTGGGTGATATATTTCTCTGTTTGGTCGATACATTTTCATACTTGCTTAACAAAGTTTCGTACTTTTCATAAGTTTGGTTTGGGTATTTCGTTACTTGGTCAATCTTTTTTCTCATTTGACTAACAAATTTCCCTACTTTTCATAAGTGTGGACAAGATATATCGTTACGTGGTCAATATTTTTTCTATTTGGCTAACAAATTTTCCTATTTGGCTAAGATATTTTCCATTTGGTTAACATATGTTCCTACTTTTTATAAGTTTGGGTGATATATTTCTGTATTTGACCAATAATTTTAATATTTTGTCTAACATATTTTCTTATTTGACGGTTGAAGTGGTACATAGAACGTGTATTTTTGTCTGGTTGTGAAGTGTGGCACTGAGCAGGTACACTGACAAATAACATATATTGGTCTTGGAAATGGTTTTCTGGAGAAAGATGTAAAGACACTATGGACACATAGAAAGGAAATGAAAGTGTGGCTATCTAATTTGATACGTGATAACGTCGCTGATTATGACGGCGGACATGTGACCTATCATGTTACGTGCATTGCCTAAGGTTGAATCGGGGCAGTTTGTTGTGTTGATGCTCGGGTGTCCTTTGGTGTAACCGGATAACACTAGGACTACACGGTTATAGAAAAGAGAGAGAGAAGGGGGTGACCATTTTACCCTTCGGATGCAGTGGTGATGATGCAGTGTTGATGATGCAGTGTATTCACTCCTATACACAGTGATCATCATACGTTAGGTTCCCTGACTCGACAACCGATAGGACACCCTTTTTCTATAGTTTCCCTCTTAACCACGTGTCTCAGATGTCCCATTACCCCTGTGACCGGATGTGACACCATATTTGACCAGTTTTAGTGAATGAGACGTAGTTTGGTTGTAGCAATTACCCATGTGTGATAGGGTGCGACGCCATCTTTGACCAGATGTAACTATTGTCCATGTGTGTTGACTGTACCACTAGGTGCTATTGATCAATACAAAATCAGTGCTCGAGGCGATTCCTGTCAGGGAAATTGCCGCTAGTAAGGACATTACTTTCTGAACTTAGCAGTCGGCATAACGTCTTGATCATTTCATCGATCACTTTAACCATCATCATGTCACTACACATACCATACCCTACAATTTAAGTGATCCTTCGACCACTTGATCACTACTTCACCAGTACTTGACCACTATTTGACTATGTCCTTACTTATTTTACCATCACCGTTTCACTACACGTACCATACCCTATAATTTAAGTGGTCATTCGACTACTTGACCACTACTTGACCACTATTTGAGCACCACTTGACCAACTCTTGATCATCACCATGTCACCATACCTACTTTCACCGACAATTTAAGTAGTCATTCGACCATTTACCACTACTTGGCCACTACTTGAGCACGTCATCGATCACTTTAACCAACACAGGTTCACTACACGTACTTTCCCTTACAATTTAAGTGGTCACTCGACCATTTGACCAGTACTTGCCCGCTACTTGATCACTACTTGACAACGTCACTACTTAATTTATTCATCTCTGTTTCACTACACGTACCATACCCTACAATTTTCTCACTTGAGCGGTTGACCACTGGTTGAGCACTACTTGACCACTGCTTGACCACGTTGTCGACCATTTTACCATCACCGTTTCAATATACGTACTTTTCTCTACCTTTTAAGTGTTCATTCGACCACTTGACCACTGGTTGACCGCTACTTGACCATGTCATCGATCACTTTAACCACTACCATAATCTTAGGGACATCGTCATCTACAATTTAAGTGGTCACTCGACCACTTGACCACCACTTGACCACTGCTTGACCACTAATTTACCACTAATTTACCATCCTTTAACCATCACCATGTCGCTACGACCAATTTTCCCTAAAATTTTCCTTACTTGACCACTACTTGACCACCACTTGACCATTGCTTGACCACTAATTTACCACCCTTTAATCATCACCATATCATTATAACCACTTTTCCCTAAAATTTTCCTTACTTGACCACCACTTGACCACTGCTTGACCACTAATTTACCACTAATTTACCATCCTTTAACCATCACCATGTCGCTACGACCAATTTTCCCTAAAATTTTCCTTACTTGACTACCACTTGACCACTGCTTGACCACTATTTGACCACTAATTTACCACCCTTTAAGCATCATCATATCATTACAATCACTTTTCCCTAAAATTTTCCTTACTTGACCACTGCTTGACCACTAATTTACCACCCTTTAAGCATCATCATATCATTACAATCACTTTTCCCTAAAATTTTCCTTACTTGACCACCACTTGACCACTGTTTGACCACTAATACCTGGTACCCACCCCTTACCGCCGAATGATACTACACTATATCCATTACAATCAGCGATCTTTAGCTTTCAAGGTTTCATTTGTAACACGTGTTATGTTAGTGAATAAGTCACTACGACCCTCTACATAGCACTACTAGCCGCTACCCACCCCTTAATAAATTTAAGTAAGCTATACCCGCTAAAATCATTAAAATCTTTACTTTTTAAGGTTTTCATTTGTACCCCGTATGATGATAGTGTATAGGCAGCTACGACACTCTAAAAATCACTAATAGCCGCTACCCACCCCTCACCAACGAATTTCACTAAGCTATACCCGCTAAAATCAATATTATCGGCCATTTTTACTTTTTAAGGTTTTCATTTGTAACCCGTATGATGATAGTGTATAGGCCACTACGACACTCTACAAAGCACTAATAGCCGCTACCCACCCCTCACCAACGAATTTCACTAAGCTATACCCGCTAAAATCAATATTATCGGCCATTTTTAAATTTTAAGGTTTTCATTTGTAACCCTGTGATGATAGTGTTTAAACCCAAATCACCTAGCGTCACCCCACGCGCCCACCCCCCTCGCCACCACCCCGCACCCCGTCGTTATTTATTTTTATTTTTATTTATTTTATTTTATTTTTTAATAATTAATTAAAATTTTTATACACCCACTCAATAGTTATCTGCCCTTAGAAACATAAAATCTTAGAATTATCGCCCTTAGATATGACCTAGATATCACCCCTTACCCCACCCAACTATATGACCGAGGGGGAGTGAAAATCAGCCGAGGTCAAGGTCAATTGCCGGAGGCTCCGGCAAATAATACCCGAATCCCACATTGTATACTACTGCCATGTTAGCCTGCCATTGATAATGCGTTCCATTAATTTTCCTACACAGCTAAGTAGACTGATAGGTCGATAGCCATTTGGTTCTTCCAGGTCTTTTCCTTTCTTTGGGACTGGTATTAGTATAGCTTCCTTCCATGCCTGTGGGACTATTCCTCTCTTCCAGCTGTTATTTAGGACTGCTAGTAGTTTCTTCTTTGCCTTGGTGCCTAGTCCTATTAGCATTTCATTTGTGATTCCATCCTTTCCTGGTGATTTCTTCTTTTTTAGGGTATTCATTGCCTGTTCCATTTCTTCCATTGTTAGATTTGCCATCATATATTCTGCTGCTGTCTCTGTATTTCTATGATGTATCTGTTTGTCTTTGATTGCTTTCTTCTGTTCGGTTGTAATATCAATGTGGTTTGCATTTGCATAGTGTTCCATTAGTGCATTTGCAGCCTTTTTTCCTGTAAGCAAGGCATTTCCTTGTTTAATTGTTATTTGTTTATTTCTAGGTCCTTCATTGTTCATGGCTTTCACTAGTTTCCATAGTTTGTTTCCATCCCTGTCAAAATTCAGGTTTTCTGTTTTTTCCCTCCAACAATCTCTTGTTGTTTGATTTACTGTTCTTTTATATTTTGCTGAGATGGCTTTGAGAGAGATATTCGCTTCAATTGTTTGTTCTCTCTCTCTGCTGTCTTCCTGGCATCTTCAACTTTGTCCTCCAAACTTTGTAGTTCTTCAGTCCAGTATGGTTTGTAATTTTTCCTCGCTCCTCTAGGAATGGACTCAGTGGCTGCCTGTATTATCGCTCTGTTTAGACTTTCCACCATTTGCTTTATGTTGCCATATCGTGTACTTATGTTTTCACAATATTTGTCTGTTAGTATGGCAAATCTGTCCCAATCTGCTCGTTTGTAATTCCAGCGGGGCAAGGGCTTTTGCTCCTGTGGAACATACTCCATATTCATTACAAGCTTGATTGGTCTGTGGTCACTACCTGCTAATTGGTCCAGCACATGGCGATCGATTTTGTGGAGGATGTCTCCTGTGCAGAAAGCTAAGTCTGGAGTAGAAGTGGTAAGCCATCTTCTGGAGTAGAAGCTCGGTGTGTCATCCGCTTTGTTGAGTAGATGGAGATTTGAGTCTATTTCCCAGTCCTCCAATTCATCTCCTCTTTTGTCAGTATCTGGGTATCCCCATCTTTCTTAACGGCTATTAAAGTCTCCGACAATAATGCAGTTTGTGTCAGTTATTTTCATGTTTGAGAGTCTAAGGTCCTTATCTGCTGGGCTATACAGATTGTAGATTCTTATTTTCACGTCCTTTATCATTATATCAACACCTATAATTTCCGTTTGGTTGTCAGAGATCACAGATACTTCGCTGCAAGGTATTGTATTTCGTGTAAGTATTAGAACTCCTCCTTTGTGTCCTTCGCGGTCGAAACGTGTGGCCTGATATCCTCTGACTGAGAATTTGTGATTGGCGTTGAGGTGTGTCTCTTGAATGCATGCCACACCTATTCTATCTTTATGAAGACGTGAAAATTGTCTTATACCCATTTTTATGAGGCTGGATCGACCATAGAGCCAACATGTTCTGTTTCTGCTGGGGATTGAAACAAGATCAATGTCTTGGCAGGTAAATTGCACTAACCACTATATCATTGTGTCCCCTAGACTCTAGGTTGGGAACACAATTCTGATAGGTGGAAGTAACTCATGGGCAATTAACAAATAGAGTTAGAAGTTACATGTTGCCTGCAGAAATGTGGTTATATAAAAGGATGCTGTGAACACCTTAGACTGATAACATAAAAAAAAATAGTGTAATGAAGATGTCTTGACAGAATGCAGCTCATCAAGGGAACTGGTTGTTAGTTGTATAAAACATAGACTGATCATTCTTTGGACATGAAATGGCTGTTCGTCATCATGTGCCAGGAAGTCTTGACGTTACAGTGATTGCCTTAGGCTCAGAAGGTACTGGGTTAGATCTCTGCATAAAGCTGGGAATTTTTCCAAGAATCAATGGTATCTAATATCACATGTCCCACTGATCCATTGAGTAGTGAGATCAGGTACCTAACCTTCTCACATAAGGGTTTACAATCAGTAGGCCGGTGTGCAAGTCATGATTATTAAAAATACCATCGCAGTTCGAAATTGCAAAATGTAGGTTGTAAGGCCTCTGCCCTGGCAACAATTTTAGAAAAGAAACCTACCCATTGGTAAACAGAGTCTATCATGTTGGATAATTTTTATCTAGAAGAAGCTAACCTGACACAAATGCACATTGAAGTCGGGTAAAACTGACCTGTGAGGTGCATAACTTGGTGTGACACATTCCCCCTCGAAAGAGGAACAAAGAGAAACATCATGTGCCAAAGTTTGTGTTGTAGACTATCATGTGTGTGTTTTTGTTTTAATAAACATATGTTCTCTGTGTTCTTGATAAGTGTAACCGCTGATTGTCTTCCGTACCACTCTGTCAACCCATCCATCATTGTCGACCTCTGTCTCTAACACTCGTAGTCTTCCTAATTATCCCAACCTTCTCCCGAATCTCTCATCTCATAATGTGATCAAAGAATGACGGTTATATCATTGTCTTGTTCTGATGATGGTAAACTAATGTCTTTGTGAGGTGGCTTCTTGCGTACTCTTTTTAGCCTTCCATGGGATTCTTAGCATTTTGTGGAGAAATCACATCTCTGGCTAAGAGTTTCTTTTATTTTCTGTTTTCCATGGACAGGAATAAGTTAGACACAATGAACTTTATTTGAAGGAATTGCAGCTTTTCTTTCGCTGATAGTAGTTTTCTTAATTTACACTATAACTTTAAGACCAAGATTCCTAGCATTGTACAATTTTATTTTCCTACTGGGTTTTGTCAGTGATCTTTGTTCATTGTTTTCCTTTTCTTATAATTCGTTGTACCTTACCTTCTTTGTCTCCTTTCGCATTTAGATATTATCATTCTTCTCTATTTGCAAACATTTACCTAGTCTTCATATACTAAATAATATCACCACACCATATGTTCCTCTATTCATTTGAAGAAGATAATTGAGTCAGCTGGTAGTTTAACTCGGTTCTGTTCAGTTTCAGTATGTATTATGAGGATTATCGTCATTGCACTCAAGGCATGTCCCAGGTCGACCCTGCCTAACATAGTACCAGGAAATGTCATGGAAACTAAAGACGAATGATGTGATATTGACCAAATCACTCTATTTAGTGTCTATTCAATATCATCATCATGTGCCCTGCCAACAGGCATAGGCGTTCATGTCTCTCCACAATTTGCGGTCCTTAGTGTTCTTGATCAACTTTGCTGCTGATATTCCTCCATGCCACCGTCTCTCCTTTCTTATATGTGTATATAATGTTCTAGTATCATTAGCCTTTTCCTGACAATCATTGTTAATTACTCTGGCAGTCTAAGATATTCACAACATTCGTCTCGGGAACCACATCTCTGTTGCTTCTAAGCTCTTCCTGATTTGTTCATTAACATTCCAAGATTCACAGCCATACAGCAAAATACGTTCTATACAACATCTCAACACTTTCTTACATTCAATTATATTGTATAAGACACATTTCATTTTCTGAAATGCGACTTTTGCCTGACCTATTCTTCTCATAATCTAATGTCTTGCACCTTCCAACTGTTGTTATAACTGTCTCTGGGTATTTAAATTTATCACTAAATAATATCACCTTGTCACGGGTCACTAGGAAGGAGGACTGTCAGATTAAGGTAGAGGATATCAGGCGTGTACTGAAGCGGGCTAAAGACACAGCGCCAAGTCCGGATGGGGTGAGGTACTCCCATATGAGTAACATATATGATGGGGACTTGGAGGAGATGGCTCTTTGTTTTAATCTAAGCATCAATACGGCGGAAATACCCCACGATTGGCTGCATAGCTACCTGGTCCCGCTCCCAAAGCCAGGTAAGGATCACTCCAGACTTAATGGATACCGAATCATAACCCTGCAAAACATGTATGGCATAGTCCTCGAAAAGATAGTAGCACACAGACTCCAGCGACATTTGTAAAGTCGTAATCTGCTTCTCCAAGACTCTGGAATTACCGGCCTGTGAAGGACACCTGGGCCAATGCTGCAACGTTTGCTTTTGATGTCTACGAGGGCTCCCAGAATAAACAAGAGACAGTGTGGCGGTAGCTCTTAACCTGGAGGATGCGTATAACAGGGTCAGGTATGATCGGTTGATATACACAATGTTGGACATGGAGGTCTGCCCTTGCCTTGTTAGATGGGTTGCGGCGGTCCTTTATGAGCGTAATGTTGCACTGCGCATGAGTGCCTGGACTTCTGACCCATGTACTATTAATTACACCTGGGTTGCCACAGGGCTCTGCCATGTCCCCAATGCTCTTTAATGTCTACACCAGCAAAATCGCAGCTATTGAGACACCAGGTGTGGGTAGAATCTTGACATTTGCAGATGATGTGCTGGTGTACAGAGAGGGCAGAGAACAGGGCCAGTTTGGCGAAAGTCTTACAGGTGGCAGTAAGTGGGGTGGCAGAGTGGTGCAGGGACGCAGGGGCCGTTATAAACCCAGACAAGGCATCGGTCGTGTGGTACTCCCTGGATAACCGGATCGTCAGGGCAGATGTTCCCAGGTATTATGTTGAATGGATGTCCTCTTGGGCGAGAGAGTAAATTGAAGTACCTTTGACTGGTGTTTGTCTTTTAGGGATCATGTGGAGGCTTTGGTGGTGAAGGCAGGTAGGGGACTTAGTGCACTGAGGGCTATGGCAGCAACCGGGGTAGACCAGAGGATGCTTTACAGGCTCTTTCAGCAGGTAATAATTTCTGTCATTGAGTATGGTTTGGGGCTGCTGACAGTATCAAAGAGCCAGCTTGAAAGGTTGGAGCGCATACAGAATGCTGCCATGCGGTTAATCCTGGGGTGCACAAAGGACACACCAATTATATGCATGAGGCATATCCTGGTGCTACCAACAATGACGGATAGGCATAGGGTCCTTCAGGCCAAATGGTACCTGAGAGTTGCTGCAGATAGGGATCACCCGCTGCATGCAGCCATTGATATGGTCAAGGGTCATAGACTAAGACAAGGCAGGTCCTGGATGGCACAGGCAGAACTTTCTATACATCAGGTGTGTGATCTAGAGACCATCAATCGTGGAAGAGAGTGGGTTGAAGTTCCGGAAGACATGACGGACTGGCACAATGTAATAATAACACTGGGTCGTGAGTGCAGAGAATGGGCAGCGGGCCGCACTGAGTTTGAAGTGCAACAGCTGATCCAGAGTAACACACATCAAGGTGACATAGTCATCTACACCGATGGGTCAGTGGTGAGAAACAGACGTAGTGGTTGGGGCTTTATTGCAAAGGCTAATGGACGAGTCTTGAAAAGGGAGAGCCTGGCATATGAGACTACGACCTCCAGTATGAGAATGGAGGTGGAGGCAGTAACAGCGGCATTCCGTTGGCTAGAGGAGACTACTGCAACCCACATTGTATTCATTACGGATTCAAAGAGTATGCTTAGTAAGGTGGAGAACGGAATGTTTCGTGTGGAATGGCTCTTGTCGCTTCAGAGGTCACAGATTATGAGAATTGTATTAATATTTTGCCATGGCCGTGCAGGGGAATGAACAGGCTGTGCAGGGAATGCACCTCTTGGTGGCAGATTGCCTATGGACAAGGGGAAGGTAGTCGTGCGCTTGTGGGACCAGGTGAAAAAGGCGGAGGAACAGACTGAGAACCTATATGTGGAAAGAATGAGATTGTGGGGGTCGGCAGGGGTTCTGGAAAAACATCAAAACTGAGAGGGAAGACCAGGAGAACTTTTAATCAGATAGCGGTGGGAACGATTAGTAGTGTGACTCTTAGTTGGCTGTTGAACAAGAGGACGGAGCACGAATGGGAATGTCCTCAGTGCAGTGATGTTGGTTCTTAACTCAACTCAACTCAACATTTAAATTTATCAACTTAGTTAAGCATTTTGCCGTATATTGTTATTTCACATTTTGGTGTCACCTTTTTCTTCGATATAACCATTGTTTGTTTTCTTGAAAGTCAAGAATGGGTAGTAAGCATCACCTGGATCTTTTCTCCTGGGCATGCCGGTGCGCTGGGGAATGAACAGGCGGACAGATTGGCTGGCTCTGCAAAATTTGGTGGATGTCATGGTCTTATATGACATATGTAAGGAAGAATGTAAGTGCCGGTCTGTAAGCGAGAGTCAGGGTAAGCATGACTGAGGTAAAGGGCAGTAAGAGACGC
This sequence comes from Cepaea nemoralis, assembly GCA_014155875.1. Classification (NCBI taxonomy): domain Eukaryota; kingdom Metazoa; phylum Mollusca; class Gastropoda; order Stylommatophora; family Helicidae; genus Cepaea; species Cepaea nemoralis. Next base: position 452,095 of record JACEFZ010016833.1, on the reverse strand, counting down.
CACGGCTTGGCTAGCGGACGGTCAGGCAAGAATCCCGTGAATAGAGCCACGTGATGTGGGAAGGTCAACCAGGAGAGAGGCAGTGTGTGTGAGGCAGCGATTAGAGACGGACGTGTGGAGATCTAGAGAGCGATAGAACGATAGAACGATAGAACGAGAGAACGATAGTATTTGTGACGGATAGATGGAGATGAACGTTGTGTAGTGATATTCGAGGAATGTACTAACTGTGATATGTGCGGGATGATGTGAAGTTGTGATTGTGAATGATAATGCGGGCGACAGTGTCAAGATCGCCATTGTGAGCTAGCGCGTGGCTGTTAGTGGTGAACGATTGTTTGAGCGTGAAGTGCGACTATGTTGTAATATATATTGTAATAAATGATTGTTCCGGAGATTGCTCCGATTGCATTCATGTGTTCTTAGTAGATGTGTTGTAGATGTTGTAATTTGCCTGTCAAAGTCCAGCGAGCCAGACAGAGCTACTAAGTAGGACTCTGACAGGTATAATGGTGTCAGAAGTACACATGAACCACACGCTCATGTAGAACGCACAAAAGAAGAAGAAGAAGAAGACTTATTCCATAATATATTAGAAATTGTAAAGTAAAGATGTGTTAATAGAGTCAGAACGAAAATAACATCATTTCTTTCCACAGCAGGTTTCAATTCTACAAAGCGACCGACGTAACCAGATCAGGTCAGCGGTAACCAACACGAGAATCACGTTCCTGTACATCAAGCGTTCGAGTAGTCAGCAGAGAAAGATAAGTTGATTAATTTTGATTGCTAATTACCCAAATCTGCATTCTTTGATTTTCTTGTGTAAACATCATCATTGGTAGAGTTAAATATCAAGTAACAGAAAATGTTCAGTAGTGAAGACAGTTCAGATGATGAACCAATTCGAGATCAATCAGATGTATGGGGCACAAAGCATTATAGAGATTTGAAAACCTTTTTCGGGGGTACACGTGCACAAGAATACACAAATTGTAATAGACAACCTGAGTTAATACGTGATTGGCTACAGAAATTTGAAAAGAAAATGCAAGACTACAAAATTCCTAAAGAGTTTTGGTATACATGGTACAGCTCATACGTACCAATAAAAAGAAAAAACTACGGGAGTTCATACCAGATATGTCAAGTACAAACTATGAATATCATAAAACAAACATATTAAAACACTATCCAACCTCTTTCGAGACTCTAAAATTAGAAATACAAAATGTGAAACCAGCCACAGACAAGTCATTCACCCAGTATGTAAGGGAATTAGAAGCAGCTTTCACAAAACTGACATTGGTAATTAGACATTCAGACAACAATCAAGGAGTAATAAATTTCTTGCTAATAGAAAAACTAAAAGCAACACTACCAGCCGAGTGCGGAAAATATTTAGAAGAACACAAAACAGAACCTATCAAAAACTTACTAGAAAAATGCCGCGAATACTACAACCAAAGTTTAAACCTGGTTAAGAACACTCAACAGAAAAGTACTGTGAAATCAACGGCATCTGCAGCCACAGATTGTCAAAACAAACCACAGAAAACAAAACCAGTACTGTGCAAACATTGTAGCACTCCACATACGGAAAATGGAATATGCGATAAGAATCCCACTTATCAAGAATACCTAAATACTATAATAGCACAAAAACTGGGGAAGGTAAATCAAAGGAAATATAGAACAAAATGTCATTTTTGCCTTGCTTATGGCCACAGACGTTTTGAATGCGAAGGTGTAAAAAGAATACAGATAGCAAAAGCAAATGCAGCCATAAACATTACAACAGACAGTTCAGCAAAGAACTTAGAAAAAGTGAACATCACAGAGACGAAAACAAGACCAAACACTGCAAAGTCAGAACAAACTGAGTTTTACCCATCAGACTTTGTACCATATTTTAATAATGTTGTTAACATCTACTCAACCTCACTTCCTTATGTAAAGAGGTCAATACTCAACAAGAAGGTGAGGAAATGAACAAAACCTCAAGACTGTCGTTAGGAAAACTAACATTCCATGAAGGTTACATCAATGACACAGTATGCACATGTGTACGCGACACAGGGTCCTGTCTTATCGGTCTTCGGAAGACCCTAGCTGATCCTAAAGACTACCTAGATGAGTACATCTATTGCAAAACTGTTTCAGGGACATTAGAGAAATATCCCATGGCATGGGCCAATATAAAATCACCTTTCCTATCAGGCAGAGTAACTTGTGCTTTATTAGACAATCCATGTTGTGATTTATTAATTGGAAATGTATTAAATGTGACAGACTACACAGAGTCCAAAAATCACACAGAGAAAAAAGTTAACACCACAACAAGTACTGCCTTAACTACACCACTCATCATACAACAACATGATGAACAGACCAAAGTACCACACCATACCATCTTACAACAAGAAGAAACAGAAACTGGTGTGTATCATCACAAAGGAAAAGGTACAGAAAACAAACAGTTCATAACAGCGAGGAAAGATCACAAATCATCATGGTATATACTATACCTCCTGTCCTCCCTGTTAACTACACACATAACCAAGTGCACACAGTGGATGGTTATACTTGCACTACTCATTGTAAATACAAAACAAATGGCTTCACAGACAGTTTTATTTCCACATTATCATGACGCAACACAGATGATATTACTCATGACAAACCAGCAAACTTTGTTACTTATATCATTACTGTTGAACCAAAGTTTGGTGTTACCACTGCTAAACACTATGTCAAATCAACTCAGACACATACTTATGCTGAACAATGTAAATCATCAGTCGGTGGAATTACTGACAAATATCAACAAATTACCCTACATATTTTGGAAAATATACACAAATTGCAGAAAAGCATACAAACATGCACGATTACATTTCAAAACTATACATGGTGTATTATTATTGTTTGAACTATTGAACGTATACACACATGTACGAGTGCAGGTTTGGAGATAGCACTCAAAATGATCTCAACATGAAAATTGAAAATCCCCACCCTTCGGAAAATTCTAACCGTAACCCATTTTATATCCTTAGATCCAGTAACTCCAGAGTTGCCTTGTCTGCTGTACGACTCCAGCGCTATGATACTAGCACACTTCAGTGTACAGACCAACATAAACGGTCTTTCAACAGAACAGTAAGACTCAACATGTGATTTCAGGTATCAAACAGTAAGATATACCCATATTGACTTTGTTTCAAACGAGTATCTACAGAATTCACCTTTTGAAATCGACGAACAACGACGACAGCTTCACAAGTACAGACATTCATTTCCGATGATCAGTTTAATGAACCGGATGCCAACCTGCAAACTATGGCAAGGACAGTCACAGACAGACGCACCATGCCACACTCAAAATTAAGGCCACTGAACTTAATTCTTATTTTATACGTGTGAATTCCAGCAATTTTACAAGTATACGTGTGAATTCCAGCAGTTTTACAGAACAGACTTACAAATTGTCCAAACTGGGTGGGAAGTGTTAATAACTATACAGAAGGAAAGACAATATCAGAATATACAGAAGTCAACAATTATATGAGAAAGAAGAAATGCCAAACATTCCAGCACCACAGTGAACATTGAACACGAGTGATGTAATTCCGTGTGCATGGCTTTCACAGGACAAGAACGGTATCCTATCTGTGCATAAAGGCATCGATGATGTATATTTTATTGTATATGTATTAACTGTATGTAACATCCAATGTCTAATTTTATTATTATAATACTTTGTATTGTTATAATGTGATATGTACATATGAGCGTAAGTATAGTGGCGAATAGAATAAGTTGTAATGCTGAGAATCAACGCCTGGCAATCCCAATGCGCGATTGTTACCAAACTTGCCTTCGCGTATGCTGGATAGCCCGACGAATGACGCTTAGCAATAGTGATATAGAATTAACATCAGAATATGGTGACCAGAAAGAACATGCCAACAGGGTGATGCTAACCAAAGAGATTAATAACAACTCTCCATAACAGTAAACGAGGTGTGCTCAAAAAAGGGAAACAACTCATGGTCCGACATAAGATGAGGTAAGGGGGACTATGACATACATGAAGTATATTCGAACCATGACCACAACATTGACATAGCGTGCTCATAAAGAATCGAGTAGTGTGCATTAACTATAGACGAGGGAAACCACGTCTGAATAGAGAGAAAATTTAAGAATGCTGTAAGAGGAAGTTGTAGCCTTATTCGAGACGTAAACCAATGGAGAATCCTTAAACCAGCATAGCCACAATAACTATGAGATGAGAATGCACAGACCATCGATTGAGAAATATGAACAGAATGTAATGTCACGGAATGGTGGTTGAATAATATAACGAGGTATGACAAGTAGACCCAACCAGAACATTTGTCAGACCACGACAAAACCTTGAGAGAAACCTCAATACTGAAAAAGAGAGAACAATGTTTGAAGTTAATCTCGAAAAAGATCAGAGCAAAAAGGGACGCAAACGCATACTTATGATCATATAATCCCCTGACAAGGTTAGAAAGAGGAAACAAGAGTAACAACAACAGAATGTGTCACATTTCCAAGAGTAAGTGCCACATTGGTTGTGCGGGGGGAGAATGTCATGGTCCTATATGACATGTGTAAGGAAGAATGTAAGCTGCCGGTATGTAAGCGAGAGTCAGTGTAAGCATGACTGAGGTAAAGGGCAGTAAGAGACGCCACGGCTTGGCTAGCGGACGGTCAGGCAAGAATCCCGTGAACAGAGCCACGTGATGTGGGAAGGTCAACCAGGAGAGAGGCAGTGTGTGTGAGGCAGCGATTAGAGACGGACGTGTGGAGATCTAGAGAGCGATAGAACGATAGAACGATAGAACGAGAGAACGATAGTATTTGTGACGGATAGATGGAGATGAACGTTGTGTAGTGATATTCGAGGAATGTACTAACTGTGATATGTGCGGGATGATGTGAAGTTGTGATTGTGAATGATCATGCGGGCGACAGTGTCAAGATCGCCATTGTGAGCTAGCGCGTGGCTGTTAGTGGTGAACGATTGTTTGAGCGTGAAGTGCGACTATGTTGTAATATATATTGTAATAAATGATTGTTCCGGAGATTGCTCCGATTGCATTCATGTGTTCTTAGTAGATGTGTTGTAGATGTTGTAATTTGCCTGTCAAAGTCCAGCGAACCAGACAGAGCTACTAAGTAGGACTCTGACAGTGGAGTATTGATGCATGACAAGGCAGACGTGGTTGCGGCCTTGTGGGAGCACGTGTACACCTCGGAGGAGCAGATGGAGCACCATGGTCTGGTAAGAATGAGACGAGGTGTGACGAGGGGATCTGGCCGACGCTCGGCGCTCGGAGGAAAGGCGAGACGGACATATAATCAGATTGCTACTGGAACTATTAGTGTTGGAACTCTTCGCTGGCTGCTGAGGATGGGGACGGAGCGCTTATGGGAATGTCCTGAATGCTGTGATGTCGGTTCCTAAATTAATCAATCAATCAATCAATCAATCAATTGAAATTCAAGTCATTTTTTTTTGCTCTTTCTGTTATTACAATGTCCAAAAGTGTCACTTAGTACATAACAATATGGGGTTAGCACCATATGCCCAGTACACCTCAAGGCATGTAAAAATGATATTTTACATTTTGTACTTACATACTGCCGTCTCCGTGGCCAAAGGCTTGCGAACGCGTCCGTGAGCCGCTTCCCAGGCGTTAAATGCAGCAGACCGTGTCGCGTTGTGTTATAACGTGTTGGTATGGGAGCCGGTCGTTCAGAAAGCAATGACAAACTACTGAACGTAAAATTTGCCTAGTACATCAACAGCAGCTGAAAATGCTGGTGTTGACTGCAACGTCATGCAAGGGATATGCAACGTTTAAAAAAAAAAAACTTACTCCAGATATGTCCTAGGTGCTTCTACATTCTGTGTAACAAATCTGTCACCGTACAGTGACTACTGAGTCGGCTCTTTGTTAGTTGATGAGCCATCTACTATGATTAGTGTACTGTTTTTTTTCCCTGGCCATTGTGACCTTAACTCAAAATTTTGCATCTGAAGTTTCAATGTTGATCCATTTAGTTGAAAGTCCTCATTTCAGCCTTAATCTCTAAAAATGTTCATAATCCATTGGTGGACCCTATGATATTGTAGTAGAGTCTGCCAGTCAATTTGCTTCCCTTTGCTTATGATGCCCCTGTACCTCTACAAATTGTTGACCTCTGACTGGATTCAATTCAATATGTGTGTATGGAACCTGCCTAGATTTTCCTGGTCACACTCAAATAATCACTTTGTACACATGCGTGTAGTTTTGCAAGTCAAACCTGAGCAGTGTATTTGTTATCACCAACACTTCCTTTGTCATGCTGCTTGAGGTTCAGTAATTCTTCAATATGAGCATGCTAAGACTCATGGACATTTCTGATGCCGAACAATCAACCTATCTGTGAATATTACAGCATCTGTATCATCAAAATTGTCATTAGTGAGTATCTTGACTTCTGCATCAACTGCCATGGGGTCCCACTAGATGCCTCTCTTGTTCAATTTTACAATGATATATATTATGTCTCTAAATGATGAAGACAAATGTGTGAAAGCTTCTAAATACTGGAGGCACTAGGATGATGTCAATGGTTCTGAATGTTAGAAGCACTGGTGTCAATGCTTCTGAATGTTGGAGGCACTGGTGTCAATGGTTCTGAATGTTGGAGGCACTGGTGTCAATGGTTCTGAATGTTGGAGGCACTGGTGTCAATGGTTCTGAATGTTGGAGGCACTGGTGTCAATGGTTCTGAATGTTGGAGGCACTGGTGTCAATGGTTCTGAATGTTGGAGGCACTGGTGTCAATGGTTCTGAATGTTGGAGGCACTGGTGTCAATGGTTCTGAATGTTGGAGGCACTGGTGTCAATGGTTCTGAATGTTGGAGGCACTGGTGTCAATGGTTCTGAATGTTGGAGGCACTGGTGTCAATGGTTCTGAATGTTGGAGGCACTGGTGTCAATGGTTCTGAATGTTGGAGGCACTGGTGTCAATGGTTCTGAATGTTGGAGGCACTGGTGTCAATGGTTCTGAATGTTGGAGGCACTGGTGTCAATGGTTCTGAATGTTGGAGGCACTGGTGTCAATGGTTCTGAATGTTGGAGGCACTGGTGTCAATGGTTCTGAATGTTGGAGGCACTGGTGTCAATGGTTCTGAATGTTGGAGGCACTGGTGTCAATGGTTCTGAATGTTGGAGGCACTGGTGTCAATGGTTCTGAATGTTGGAGGCACTGGTGTCAATGGTTCTGAATGCAGGAGGCACTGGTGTCAATGGTTCTGAAGGCTGGAGCACTGGTTCAGAATGTTGGAGGCACTGGTGTAAATGGTTCTAAATGTTGGAGGCACTGGTGTGAATATTTTGAATGTTGGAGGCACTAGTGTTAATGCTGCAGAATGTTGGAGACAGTTGTATCAATGCTTCTGAATGTTGGAGGCACTGGTGTGAATGCTTTTGAATGTTTGAGGCACTGGTGTTAACGCTACAGAAGGATGGAGACAGTAGTATCAATGCTTCTGAATGTTGGAGGCACTGGTGTCCATGCTATAGAATGTTGGAGGCACTGGTGTCAATGGTTCTGAATGTTGGAGGCACTGGTGTCAATGGTTCTGAATGTTGGAGGCACTGGTGTCAATGGTTCTGAATGTTGGAGGCACTGGTGTCAATGGTTCTGAATGTTGGAGGCACTGGTGTCAATGGTTCTGAATGTTGGAGGCACTGGTGTCAATGGTTCTGAATGTTGGAGGCACTGGTGTCAATGGTTCTGAATGTTGGAGGCACTGGTGTCAATGGTTCTGAATGTTGGAGGCACTGGTGTCAATGGTTCTGAATGTTGGAGGCACTGGTGTCAATGGTTCTGAATGCAGGAGGCACTGGTGTCAATGGTTCTGAATGCTGGAGCACTGGTTCAGAATGTTGGAGGCACTGGTGTAAATGGTTCTAAATGTTGGAGGCACTGGTGTGAATATTTTGAATGTTGGAGGCACTAGTGTTAATGCTGCAGAATGTTGGAGACAGTTGTATCAATGCTTCTGAATGTTGGAGGCACTGGTGTGAATGCTTTTGAATGTTTGAGGCACTGGTGTTAACGCTACAGAATGATGGAGACAGTAGTATCAATGCTTCTGAATGTTGGAGGCACTGGTGTCCATGCTATAGAATGTTGGAGGCAGTAGTATCTGTCGTGTGTGTAAAGAATGAATGTCGTAGTAGTTATTTGTTCTTCTTTACCACTTTAGTGTCGTCCCTGGAGTGAGGGGAATCAACACCCACATTTGTTTTAATTCAATATCTCTATCCTGGAGATATCCAGTAGACTTCGTCCACAACACTCCCTCAATCTGAAGACACCTTCTTCTCACTCTTACTCACTCCTGGATCATGCCCCCTCTCATTCTTCCCCAACATAACATACGTGACAACTCTAGCTTCAACAAATAAACACAAGAAATTTATTAAAGCAAAGAGTATATGTAGGAGAAGTGTGTGTGTGTATATAAAGTGTAGAATGTGTGACGTATATTCTAAAGTGTCTGTAGACTCAGATCAGTGTTCAGGAGTATAGTCATTCACATCACTGTGCTGAGAACACACTAGCACCATTCAGTCCAGACAAGCAACCTCACCAAGGTGATGCTCCTCCGGTCACGTGAAGACTTCCTCCGTTGTATCTTGAACCACTAGGATGCTTGGACACCCATGACAAACACTGTCTAATGAGAGTCTTCAATCTGTTTTACACTATCCAATTCCAATTCCAATTTTCAAAACAAAAATTCCAAATTCGTCCTCGTCTAACCTGCTTCATCAGCTGTGGTTATTATTGAGGATCGTGGTTTTTGTGGGTTTATTCACCCTAATTCTTGTCTTGTGAGTCCTATCTCGGACTGGTTATGTAACGTTTGTGTCTGTGACGTCAGCAGTGGTCGGCGGCTATCCTTTATGCTCTTCTGTTGTTATGGTTTTCTTGGTTGGTGTAGGCTCCTGGCTCGTCTGGCTGCAGTCCTTATAAGGACTTTTCGTGATCACACTCCAGCTGGGGATCGGTCGGCGGCTGTCCTTTGTGCATGTTTTCTTTTGTTTTCGTTGTTTGTGCAGGCTCCAGGCTTGACTGGTTGCAGTCCTTAAAAGGACTTTTTATTTGGTATTCTGTCTCCTTTTTTGTGCATTTTCTGTAGGAGCTTTTCGACGTTTTCTTTTTCCTCCTTGGGGAAACAGTTTTCACTGAATTTCCTCTGGTATTTAACCGAATGTTAATTGGAAAATTCTAACACTATTGTCACTGTTACTGGGAAATCTTAATTGATCTAGTGTCACTGGTTTTAAAGATTCCCCATATTAACAACACAATCTGAAGTTCCCGGTATCAGTATAATATTTATATGACTGTTTCTGGTATCAGTGTTGTATATGTAGAATATATATAATGTTCTGACTGTTCAGTGATACACCTATCACTTGCTAAAACATAAGTATCATCAGCATATCCTGCTCAGCAGAAGTCAGGTTCCCGCAAACCAACTTGGGTATAAGCCCAATGTAGCGGCCTCTCAGCAACTTCTGTCTTCCAATTCTGAGCCATCATCTTCTAAAATGTGTTAGCTTCACTGGTCAAAATCATAGCACACATACATGGACCTGTAAATGGAACCTGTAGAATAGAGAATACTATGGTGAGGGCTACTCAATCCTGGCCGGAATTAGGTGAGTGTAGGCCAATAGCATCACTCAGATCTATAACAGAGATCCGATCTCTGTCATACGGCCAAATAACTCATCATATGATCTGAGACATGGCAACACCAGGAAAGAATAAAGGAACGGGTAGAAACCCAGCAGATGCCCTACTGGAAGATGCTACCATTTCACATTCCTCTCCTCCCTCTCAACCATCCTTAATCTCTCTAAGTATTATTCCACTACATTGTCCTCAACTCCCTGAGTAAAATGATATATCACACAAGCTAGTTGAAGCCACACAATAGAATACTAGTGCCGACGCTCAGATGATACTTTCTAGCACCGCACTTATAGAACATTCTATCAGTAATCATAAAACATTATATCATCACACTTATAATACATTATATCACCGCACTATGATACATTATATTACCGCACTATGATACATTATATTACCGCACATACTGTACTCTATTCCTAATCATACTCTAAGTTAGATATGATTAATAGCCTACCATATGCCTATTCCAGTTGCTAATCGAAACTAGGCGATCACAGACTGGATCTATGTCCGCCGATAACTATCAACACTTTGACACCCCTAGTTTCTTTTATGTAACACAACTCGGAATACTGCATCGCTCTTTCCAACTTCAGAAATCTGGTCAACTCACTCCTCTTGTTTACTGCAACGCTTTTTATATTGGTCTGTGAGTGACGTCACCAAAAATTCCAGACGCTTACCAGTTCAGAGTCTGGTTCCTCCTCCTGTTCTAGACTAACTGGAGTCAACCCGCGGTCAAATTTGCTTTCATTTGGGGAAATTCCAATCTGTCTGTGAACCAGAGAATTCCCCCACATCAGAGCATCCATCCCGCCTTGCATTCAGACATTTCGTCTTGCACTTCAAATGCCGTCTCCCACCTCGCAGACAAATGACGCCGTTGTTCGTCTCGAGCAACCCACATCATACCAAAATCGCCGACCAGGTGTAGACATTCTGACGCGACGTGTTTGGCTTCCCCGTTAGAAATGCCGATCCTGTGTAAACAGTTTTAACGACGTATTTTTCTCAGTCTATAAATCAAAGGATTACTTGTTTTTTCAGACTTATGTCGGGTCTGGTTGTCATTGATCGAATCTCAAGTTTATTTATGTGACATAGGCCCCCTCCTAAGAGAGTAGTCCGCAACAACTCTTTCTTCTTGGAGGTTCGATCCAGATGATCTATTCCACTTCTTCCGGAGCTGGATGTCTCGAAAGGAAATCAGCTCCAACATTTTCCTTCCCAGGTATATACTCCACTGTAAAGTGGTATGGCTGAAGTAGCAACGACCACCGCATCAAACGGGCGTTGAGCTTCTGAGACGTGGCCAGGAACATCAAGGGTTGATGATCCGACTTAACTCGAAACTGAACTCCATACAAATATGGCTGAAATGTTTGCACGGCCCATACGAGAGATAAACACTCTCTCTCTCTCTCGACGGTCGAATAATTCCTCTCAGCCGGGAGAAGTTACTTGCTTGCATATGCCACTGGTTTCAAAACCGAAGCATCGTCTTTTCCTTCCTGTAACAAAGCTGCCCCAATCCCAATCCCACTTGCATCCGTTCTCAACACAAATGGTTTGGAAAGGTCCAGGAGCTGTAACACAGGTTTGCTGACCAAGGCCTCCTTCAACTGACTGTAGGCACTCTCACATTCTGGTGTCCAAACGATTTGGTCCGGGAATCCCTTTTTCAAGGTTTCCGTTAATGGAGCTCCCAGTTCAGTAAAATGTGGGATAAATTTGTGGTAGAATCCACACAACGAGAGAAAAGATCGCACATCCTTCTTCGTTTTTGGCCTTGGAGCACATCTGATTTTCTCTAGGTTCTTTTCTTCTGGGACAATGTGTCCTGGAGTGATGGTGTGACCTAGAAATTCCAGAGTCTGGTAACCAATCATACACTTGGTTGGGCGAGCAGTAAGCCCTGCTTCCTTGAGCCTATTGAAAACTCTTTTCAAGGATTGTAAATGGTCATCCAAGCTGTCACTGGAAATCAGAATATCATCCATGAATGAGATGATAGGACGGATCCTGTAAAGGATCAAGTAAAGTCCTCATCATGCGAGTAAACACACTAGGTGCATTACTGAGTCCAAAGGGCATGACCTTGAATTCGTAATGTCCACTGGGGGTACTGAAAGCCAGCAGTGGTCGAATCTCTGGTTTGACTGGAATCTGATAATACCCGCGACTCAGATCCACCTTTGAGAAATACCTTGCCTTATGGAGCCTCGCGAATAACTGAGTTGGATTCGGCAAAGGTTCCACCTGAAATTGTGTATGACTGTTCAGCAGTCGGTAGTCTATACACAACCGGTGTTCTCCACTTGGTTTTCGTAACAGAACCACCCCCGCATTGTATGGGGATGTGGATGGTGCAATCACGTCATCCTCCAATAGTTTCTGTATTTCCTCCTCCAGGGCCTTTTCTTTAGAGAATGGCACTGGGTAAACCTTTTGGCGAACAGGCTCTTGGGTGGTCAAAGTCATCTCGAACTCCACCAACCTCGTTCGTCCTGGTTTATCAGTCAGTATCTCCTTATGAGACTCGAGAACCTGGGTTATCTTTTCCCTCTCCTGGGAAGTCAGATCAGGGTTCACCTGCACATCCTTGTAGGTTTCCTGGTGTACCGGGGGATATTCCCTGCCCTCGTTGGTTCCCACTTCTGTCTCCACTGCAACTGCCATTGCCATGATGTGAGCCGCTTTTTCTCCAGGTCTCTCTTCGTATTTCCGCAAGAGATTGATATGGAAAATCTTCGACTTTCCCCAGATCCTGATTTGATAGTTGGTTCTAGATATCACCCTTTCCACGGGAAATGGTCCTTGCCAACCTATCTCCAGTTTGTTGTTTCCCGTTGGGAGTAGCAACAATACTTTGTCTCCCACCTCTAGAGATCTGTCTTTAGACCTACGGTTGTAGTAAGCCGCATGTCTTTTTCTGGCCTTTTTCAAGTTTTGATTTGCCAGAGTCCATCCCTTGTGAAGTTTTTCTTTCAGTTCCTCCACATATTTGTAAGAAGAGATCACTTCTTCTGACGTCCCCTCTTCAGTCCAACTCCTCAACATGGCTTCCAACGGTCCCTTGATTGGACGACCAAACAGCAACGTAGCGGGTGGTAGTCCTGTTGAGCCATGAGGAACTTCCCGATAGGCAAAAAGTGCTGCTGGGATATATTCATCCCACCTATCAGGTTTTTCCTGCGCCAGTTTCCTGAGCATTGTCATCAACGTGCCGTTGAAACGCTCTACTTGTCCATTGGCTTGAGGGTGGTAAGGGCTGGTATGGATATGGTTAGAGTGGAACACCCTAAATACCTCCTCCATAAGTTTTCCACAAAACTGGGACCCATTATCCGTCAGTATTTGATCAGGAAAGCCTAATCTTGTAAAGGCCTCAATTAGTGCGTCCGCCACTCTTTTCGAGTCAATCGTGGTCAACGGTATGGCTTCACCCCACATTGTACAGCAATCCACCATGGTTAGTATGTACATGTTCCTCTTCCTAGTCCTAGGAAGTGGACCCACAATATCGATGGCTAAACCCTCGAAAGGAGAGCTCATGATGGGCATTTCACCCAAGACCACCGGCGCTGTCCATGGTTTTGGTGCCACCCTCTGGCACTCAGGGCATGACTTCACATACCGACGCACATCACCTGTCATTCCCGGCCAATAGTAATGGCAGGAAATTCGCTGCATCGTGGCGGCAATACCCATATGCCCACTGAATGAGATGGTATGCCCCATATGAAGAATCTGGGAGCGGTGGGCCTTCGGGACCACCAACTGACCATGTAGGTTGTCTCCCCTTCCGGCTCTCCTGTAGAGTATCCTATTCTTCATATAGTGCTGCCCCCGTTTGGGTGGATCAGCACTTTTCTGGAGCTTTTTGTAGCAAGGACGTAGAGTAGCATCCTCACTCTGGGCAGTTCGCAACTCCCCTGACAGTGGGTTAGTCACATTTGCTTCTGCCTCATCCGTTTTCGTCTGAGAGCGAGTCTGAATTGCTCCCAAATGGATTGGCTCCCTGGGCATTCCCAGAAAGACATACCGGCAACCAAGGATTACGGGAAAATGGGATCGGTCAACACCGCGGCCTTGGTGGTGCCGGTGTCATATCTTGACCGAATCTCCACTCTGGCAATGGGCAATTTCATGTCTACAGCACTCTTCTGTGCAGGCTGTATCTCCATGGTTTCACCTGTGAATTGTTCTGGATGTACCAGATCCGCAGAAATCACGGCCTCCCCGTCCAGTCCTGTGTCGTATAAACACTCCACTTGACGACCGTTAACCTCTACCAATTCCACTACAGGTGGTTTTTCCTGGTCTGGAGTCTCTCTCTCGGCCTCGACCTGTTTAGTGGGCTCCACCTTAGGTTTCCCGGGGCACACGACGAATTGAGTGTCTCCTGATTTTCCCCTGCAGTCAATAGCATTGTGCGTATTCGACCTGCAGTGTTTGCACCATTTCCCTGTCCTAGATTTTCTAGTGCCGGACTTTATTGAGCTCTCCTGCTGGTGAGCTTCCTTGTCGACCTTGGCATTGTCAGTGTCCACCTGCTTTGAAGTCACTTGACATGCCGTGAAGTGAGGGTTCTTAGCCTTCGATTTGCAATCCTTCGTATTGTGAGAAGGTGACTTACAAATCGAACATCACTTCTCCGACCACTGTCGTTTTTGTGTAGAGCTCGAAGTGCTCTTGCTTTCCCCCTTCATCTTCTCCAAACTCTCCTCTGAAGTTTTGACATGTGGTTCCACCTTCTTAGTTCCTGTGCTCTTGGCTTTCTTCAGGTTATGTTTTTCCTGACTTTTGGTGTTAGTAGAGAGGTTTTCTGCTGCCTCCCCAGGACCTCGACGAACCGTTCTGCCAATTTCGTCACCATGTCGATTCGTTCCGCCCCTTGTTCTCCCAAGAATGTCCTGAGAGGTTTCGACATTTGCTTCGGAGAACAACTCCCCCGGTTCTCGTTTTGCTCCTCGAAATTTTTTCCGGTAGGTATGTGACGTAACTTCGAATCGTTTCAGCAGAGCCGTCTTCAACTCGTCATAATTGTTCTCATGTCCTTGTGGCAGACGAGAATAAACCTCGTAACCGGTCCCGTGTAAACCCTGGGATAGCTTGAGATTCCATTTGTCACGCTCCAGACCCATAGCAACCGACATAGCCTCAAAGCGTTGAAGGTACTGGTCAATCTTCTCTTTGTCCTCCTCGTAGATCACTAGAGGGAACTTCATAGCATGGTAGCTATGTCCACCTACTGGTGTTGAGCCAG
The DNA here is from genome assembly GCA_014155875.1 of Cepaea nemoralis. Classification (NCBI taxonomy): domain Eukaryota; kingdom Metazoa; phylum Mollusca; class Gastropoda; order Stylommatophora; family Helicidae; genus Cepaea; species Cepaea nemoralis. The sequence continues at coordinate 437,016 of JACEFZ010016833.1, read as the reverse complement.
GGAGAGATGAACCTCCCACTGCTCCCTCAGTTTCCCCACTAGATTGCCTCTTGAGCTCAAGTTCCCGCATCCGGTACTCGTGCTCCCTTTTCTGAGCTTCCTGTTCCGCTTCCGATCTCTTAGCAGCCTGTTCCGCTTCAAATTTCTTAGCTGCTTGCTCAGCTTCAAATTTCCTAGCAGCTTGCTCAGCTTCAAATTTCTTAGCTGCTTGCTCAGCTTCAAATTGCCTAGCAGCTTGTTCTGCTTCCAATTTCTTAGCTGCTTGCTCTAACTCCATCCTTCTCAATTCCAACTCAGCCTTTCGATCTTCCCTTTCTGCTTGACGATACTCCCTCTCCACCTCCTGTACGTAATCTGTTAGTGCAGAACCCGACAATCCCATTTCTTCCCCCTTTGCCCTTAGTTCTGCCGTAGTTAGTTTAGGAGTGGCCATTTTTCAGAGAAGTAACTCAGCAGATAGAGTATATATTATCTTTAACCAAATATATAGATAATGACCAAATACAATTAATCTATATATTTTATAACACACCACACAACACAACAAAATCACTCAGTGACAAGAGTAGAATCAGGACCACAGACCTATGCAGACGTGTGAAGTGTGAACAGGTAAGATAAGTCTTAACCCCTATCCACATTCACTCTAGCTGGATTCTCACTAATAGGATATCTCCATCTTCTAACTAAAGATCATGTGTTAAAAGACCCCTCTTATGAAAGATCCCGTTGTCTAAAGATCCCGTTTACAAAAGATCCTGCTGTCCAAAGATCACGTTTACAAGCCCCCAATAAATGTCGTGTGTGTAAAGAATGAATGTCGTAGTAATTTGTTCTTCTTTACCACTTTAGTGTCGTCCCTGGAGTGAGGGGAATCAACACCCACATTTGTTTTAATTCAATATCTCTATCCTGGAGATATCCAGTAGACTCCGTCCACAACACTCCCTCAATCTGAAGACACCTTCTTCTCACTCCTGGATCATGCCCCCTCTCATTCTTCCCCAACATAACATATGTGACAACTCTAGCTTCAACAAATAAACACAAGAAATTTATTAAAGCAAAGAGTATATGTAGGAGAAGTGTGTGTGTGTGTATATAAGTGTAGAATGTGTGACGTATATTCTAAAGTGTCTGTAGACTCAGATCAGTGTTCAGGAGTATAGTCATTCACATCACTGTGCTGAGAACACACTAGCACCATTCAGTCCAGACAAGCAACCTCACCAAGGTGATGCTCCTCCGGTCACGTGAAGACTTCCTCCGTTGTCTCTTGAACCACTAGGATGCTTGGACACCCATGACAAACACTGTCTAATGAGAGTCTTCAATCTGTTTTACACTATGAATTTCCTCTGGTATTTAACCGAATGTTAATTGGAAAATTCTAACACTATTGTCACTGTTACTGGGAAATCTTACTTGATCTAGTGTCACTGGTTTTAAAGATTCCCCATATTAACAACACAATCTGAAGTTCCCGGTATCAGTATAATATTTATATGACTGTTTCTGGTATCAGTGTTGTATATGTAGAATATATATAATGTTCTGACTGTTCAGTGATACACCTATCACTTGCTAAAACATAAGTATCATCAGCATATCCTGCTCAGCAGAAGTCAGGTTCCCGCAAACCAACTTGGGTATAAGGCCAATGTAGCGGCCTCTCAGCAACTTCTGTCTTCCAATTCTGAGCCATCATCTTCTAAAATGTGTTAGCTTCACTGGTCAAAATCATAGCACACATACATGGACCTGTAAATGGAACCTGTAGAATAGAGAATACTATGGTGAGGGCTACTCAATCCTGGCCGGAATTAGGTGAGTGTAGGCCAATAGCATCACTCAGATCTATAACAGAGATCCGATCTCTGTCATACGGCCAAATAACTCATCATATGATCTGAGACATGGCAACACCAGGAAAGAATAAAGGAACGGGTAGAAACCCAGCAGATGCCCTACTGGAAGATCCTACCATTTCACATTCCTCTCCTCCCTCTCAACCATCCTTAATCTCTCTAAGTATTATTCCACTACATTGTCCTCAACTCCCTGAGTAAAATGATATATCACACAAGCTAGTTGAAGCCACACAATAGAATACTAGTGCCGACGCTCAGATGATACTTTCTAGCACCGCACTTATAGAACATTCTATCAGTAATCATAAAACATTATATCATCACACCTATAATACATTATATCACCGCACTATGATACATTATATTACCGCACTATGATACATTATATTACCGCACATACTGTACTCTATTCCTAATCATACTCTAAGTTAGATATGATTAATAGCCTACCATATGCCTATTCCAGTTGCTAATCGAAACTAGGCGATCACAGACTGGATCTATGTCCGCCGATAGCTATCAACACTTTGACACCCCTAGTTTCTTTTATGTAATACTGTGAGGTTTTTTTGTGGGTTTATAGAGAATTACAGAGGTTCCAATGAGTGAAGTTCTATAAAGTATATCTCTCTATAAAAGATACAGGTTAGTAACAGCAAGTGTTGTCTAGAGGTATTGATATTTATTCTCGCATAACCCTTGTAGAGAAACCATTCAGAATTTTGGCTCATTGAGTACCCCCACTGTGAGAAATTAGACCTAAGTTAAGTTCTACACAGAATTATTTATTGATGATTTCTCTTCTAGGCCATACATATATATATATATATATATATATATATATATATATATATATATATATATATATATATATATATATATATATATATATATATCTTGGCAGTTAGCCACAGTAACCAATGAAAGCAGTTCTCTCATCTTCCAGCTGACTGTGCTCTGGTCGCCAACCTCATGTTTGATCTCCTTACTTATTTCAAGTGACACAAGACACTTGGACAAATGATCACATTGACAATTGTACCATTGTAGTGAACATAACAACAACTGTATTTTACACTGGTTGAACAAGACAACATGAGAAGATCTTGACAACAGTTGGACAAACATTCACAAAGGAATGATCACACCAACAGATTAGACAAGTCATACATCATGGAAGATACTTGACAACAACCACACAGAACTTTCACAATCTCTGTAACCAACCACAACAGTAGAGTAACAGTCACCATGAAGATGCTTGACACCAGTTGGACAAGACAACCACAGGGACATATATCTCAAAACTGTTCTCTTACAACTAATCTTTTATTAATGTCTGATGAGGTCAAGTGAAGACTCAGGCCTCATATTCTGCCAACAATTTACATCTCAAATATAAGTTTATATGCAAAATATAGTGACATTATCTATGAAAACCCAAACACCTCACTCAATATCCCCACAGAAACATTAATCTAAAACAAACCCTCCTCCTTCACATCTCTACTACATCAAGCTATCCTACACCACAACACTTTAATCATGCTATCACTTTTCCAACCGTCAAATGAGGAAAACACATGATAAACCTATAGCCGGGCACAAGTATAGGGACCTTCTGCTCCACTGGTCTGTTTAATCCTTTTAGCACCTATGATGGTGTTGGACAGCTCAGGTTGCAGTTCTCCCATAATGTTTCTCCAGTTCAGGCTATTCCCCACTTTGACTAGTCCGAAGCAAGTGACAAACATGTCCTTCCGAAGGGTGAGTAGACTGTTCGCAAAGTTGATAGTTTGGGATTAGTTTTACTCTTCAGTAGATGAAGATCTAAAAACTATTATGTCCCATCATTCTTCTCTGTCAGTCCATCTCCCACAAAAGGTTCTGATGTAACTAAATCACCACACTTAATTATCACTAATCCATTTTGAGAATTTGCTCTATTTATTATACTTCTTCTCCATTAGCCTTTCAGCCAATATTAAGCTGGGATATAGTCTGCTCCAAGTGCACCTTTAATGTCCACTCTTAGCCAGTAGTGACATGCTGAAGACCAGGTAATCTCTCCTCTTAAGGTTTCTTCTTGAATTTATCTTGAAGATATAGCCTGGGGCTTTTACAAAATTGGAGAGTATCCCTGTTTTAGGCTTTGGATAAAGACTTTTCCTTCAGTGCCATCTGTATAGGCCAGAATTAGTGGATTCAGGCTGACCATTTGCAACCTGTTGTTCATGTGGTACTTTATGGAGTTTTATTTTTCAGCTGGAGTTGAAGCTAGAGCTCAGGACTTCCCTGGAGTTGTCCTGGTAATTGAAAGGCCTCCCCCATCTTCCTCATTCTCTGTTAATAAACAAAGGCACAACATGTGTTTTACATCTATTGAACCATTGTCACAGTTATACAGTACTATCACAGATTCAGAGAGGAATGGGAGGGGAAAAGGAGTGTGATATTCGAACACCCGCCTCTCACTGATGATGAAGTGCAATTTTAATTGGGGGTTTGGGGTGATATCCTTTCTCCAGGTTCATCCCCAAAACCGTGAAGTCATAGGCACATACTCCTAATCAGAGGCAGCTTCACACAATTATCTTGTAAATTCTCACAATGAGTAGATCACAGGGACCGGTGTACCATGAGAACAGACAGTGTGATTAAGCACCAAGAAGTAGGCATTGTATGGCAGAAATCATGCACTAGAATTGCCTTCACATGTGGAATACACATAATGAAAGAAAACATGAATTTTCCCTGACAAATAGCATGAGCCTTCCCATGTATTCAGCTGACAGACACTGTAGGTTATGCCACATATTGCTCCTCATTGGAATGTAGCTCATATAAACCTAAACTATTGTTGCAAAGGACCAGTGCATAACGTCAAAGAGAAACTGCATCCCAGGCAACTCTTTATGAGTGCTTTTGACAATTTTCCTGATCGTAATACTGTCACTAGACATTACATGGACTTTCTAATTTCTAAGGTGCAATGCAGTCCTGCAAACATGGATATAATAAGTGTCTTTACTTTTACAATTATGAGAAGTTAATTATATAATTATCATCTCATTCACTCAAACATTCTCAGCCATTATAAGGGAGAAATTACATGCAGTATATAGCATCACACATTCTGAAACAAAGCTGCCAAAGGTAACTCTCAAGAGCAAGGTACAGTTTGGTTAAGAATGGTCATGATAGGCACTCAACGAATGTTCAGAGCGCACAAAGGTTTTGCCATATGCATTGAGCGTGGTTTACAGTCATAAGCATATGCAAATCATCAAATCAGACAGACAATAGACATGGTAAGAATGTTTCACTGCGGTAGACAAGACAGGTTTTGAGCAGCAGTTTTAGAGTCACTGTACCGAAGTCCTGTCTTCTTTTTACATTTTCTCAAGAAAATACTCGGCCATTCGTCTCTCTCTCACTTCATCAGGTTTACACATAACATATTAAATGATTTAGGTACCTGGAGTGCAGATGACCACATCCTGAAGAATGCTTTTGGGCAAATTTTACCACTGCATCTTGAACACGTCCTTACGGGATGGAATCAAGGCTTCGACTGGCGGGCTAATTATGTATTAAGGAGCGTTACCAGCCCAAGGGTTACCCAATGAAATTGAGTCCCCACCATTCATCTACCCTCTCTCGATCTAGAATCTACGATTCTATTTTTAGTTAGGGTATCAAGACGGCTTACGTGGTTAACTACTGAGTATTGAGAAATGAAAATGGACTGGGGATGCGAACGTCTGAAGACATCATGCTACAAATACAACTCGGAATACTGCATCGCTCTTTCCAACTTCAGAAATCTGGTCAACTCACTCCTCTTGTTTACTGCAACGCTTTTTATATTGGTCTGTGAGTGACGTCACCAAAAAGTCCAGACGCTTACCAGTTCAGAGTCTGGTTCCTCCTCCTGTTCTAGACTAACTGGAGTCAATCCGCGGTCAAATTTGCTTTCATTTGGGGAAATTCCAGTCTGTCTGTGAACCAGAGAATTCCCCCACATCAGAGCATCCATCCCGCCTTGCATTCAGACATTTCGTCTTGCACTTCAAATGCCGTCTCCCGCCTCGCAGACAAATGACGCCGTTGTTAGTCTCGAGCAACCCACATCATACCAAAATCACCGACCAGGTGTAGACATTCTGACGCGACGTGTTTGGCTTCCCCGTTAGAAATGCTGATCCTGTGTAAACAGTTTTAACGACGTATTTTTCTCAGTCTGTACATCAAAGGATTACTTGTTTTTTCAGACTTATGTCGGGTCTGGTTGTCATTGATCGAATCTCAAGTTTATTTATGTGACAGTATCAATGCTTTTGAATGTTGAAGGCACTGGTGTCAATGCTTCTCCAGGATATAAAACGCAAGTGTTCTGTCTTAATGTAAGCTGTGTAGCTTGTTAATAGAGTGACTACATATTTTAGGATTTATGGATAAATAGTCGTCAAATCATGTTGTACTTGGCATCTGTAAAGATGGTCTGCCATTGCCGTTCTTCTTGTTAGTGACCACACTTGTTAGTAACTCTAGCCATGGTCTCTTTAAAGAGATTCTCTGCCCACAAAATTTATGGGAATGAGCAAGAAGGCAAAGAGGTAAATACTTGGATGGCTTGGTCACATGTCATAAATGGGACAATAATGCATCCCTGATCAAAGACGATGTTGATCTTTGAGATGGCAAACCATGACCGCCCATATTTATCATATGGCACTTGATGATAATGATGACATAATAGACATAAGCTATACGTAACCAAGGAACAAGAATGGGAATATACATTAATCACAGGTGATCTTGTTTTCTTTCCTTTGTTGTAATTCATGATTTTGCTTCAAGCACCTCTAAATGGACTCACAATCTTGCACATGCACGAAAACTAAAATAAAATTTTTTTTTGGTTTGTCTATATTTTAATTAAAATCTTTGTTCACACTGGCCATAACGAGGGGAATGAGCAAGTATGGGAATGTCCTGAGTGCAGTGATGTCGGTTCTTAGCTCAACTCAACTCAACTCACAATGGCCATATTACAAGTGTACTTTTCAATATACAATTTAAAAAAAAAAATAGCCACATAAAGAAACATAAAATCTGCTGCAATTAAACACACTTTGGCACTGCTTTTATTCATAAAAGCACCATAAGAACAATCACTATATAAGATAAATGTATGCTTTAAATTATTATTAGCACCTGTATAATCATCACACTGAGTCATTAATGTGCAGTGTGCAATGCTTGACTCTATTTATATTGCAATAAATGTGTGCAGTTAACTGTTTATAGTTCATCCAAATATATTTACTATGGTTTATAGAAGTAATAAAGTTAAATTATATCAGACCCATCAGTAAATTATGTCTTTTTTCTTTGATACAAAGGGCAAACATAAGGAAATAAACACTTAGACAAATCAGTATTAACTAAAAGCATTTGTAGAAATAACTTTATTAAAGTGACTGACCATGGATTATGTTTATATCCATCGCAGATTCCAGACACAACATGGACAATATTTTTTACCAACCCAATGCGGGAGCAATATAGTTTCAGCTCTGTCATCGATACTTTCAGAACATTTAAAAAGAAACTGTAAACTAAGAGGTGAGGGAAATATGAGAAAAGGAGATAGAAGAAAAGAGTTGGAAGTCGAAAAGTCCTGCATATTCAAAGGTGAATATGAGTTTTTCAGCAGAAAATCTAGTAGAGACTAAAACAGACATCACAATTCTGAAGAGGATATTCAAAGAAGGAGAGCAAGCAAAACAATGGGGCAAACAAAATATTAAAATCATAAACAGATAGCAAAATGCAGCAAAAAACAAACATAAATTACTGATGAAATGAAATAACCAGAAAGGCTAAACCCGCTTCAACAAGTAGCAGTGGTGAATATAGCATACTCCTACAGCATACTGAAGTGGCTACATGCCAGCTACTGGCTGGATGATCACATGCTTGAATCCCCTATGGCTACATGCCCAAGTCTCTGACTTGGGGATGTAAATTACAAGTACCTCTGAAGTCGGGGTGAGTTTGCCTGATGGCGAGGGACACTGTTAACAGGGAAAGGTAATCCACACACAAAATTCAGCCCAGCACTACTAGAAGTAGTGTGTATCGACTGTGCTTGAGTTCTAAACAAGTGAGCACAAAAAAGGGTACCTGAAAAGTTTCCAGGAAATAAAAGTGGCTGGCATTAAAACTGATCATATCACCCATCGAATACCGATTGGTATATAAATACAGGGCTAGAACCATCTACCTTAATACACATCATGGTATGAAAAGGGGTTCTTTACTTTCTTTTTTACATACAGCAGATGAGTACAGTTGAGGCCAGATTTTACAGAAAATGGTTGGCCACCTGTCTTCTGTACAACTACTCATATTTCACAATCAACCTTTTCTAGTCTGTTCACCTTGACATTCAGATATCAAATAATGGAGCTCCTAAAGATATGACAAACTAGCTAGTGTTGGATTATAATTCCTGTAGTCTGAGGAAACTAGAACATTATATACAACTATAAGGAAGAGACAAACATCTTTCTTCAGTCATGTGATGAGAAGAGAGGCATTGGAGAACATCGTGACAATTGGAAAGATTGAGGGAAGAGACGCAGAGGCAGACCAAGAGAAATAATGTTGGATGGACTGCGATGGTGGCATGGAGGAATACCATCAGCAGAGTTGATCCAGAATACCAACAACCGAAATCTGTGGAGAGCCATGAACGCCTATGCCAGCTGGCAGGGCACTTGATGATGATGAGTATGAGGCTTGTTGTTCCGCTATTGTTGTGTCATCATACAGTAAGGTCATTACTTGGTGATTGCCCCAACCTGTCAGATAGGCATTTAAATCGTTAAAGCCTCTGGAGTGTTTACGCTTGAGGCTATGGTTTGCATTCGCATTTCCTTCATGTTGGACTGATAGTGAATGGTTCCCTCGCCCTGCTACTGAGTGAGTGTGTGGCATGACACTGTGAGCTGGGAATTTCGTGTGGAATGCTTTTACGTCTGTCTGCAGTTTGTAGTGTGAATTGCATGTTCAGAATGATGGTGGCCAGCTGTCGCTGAATTGACTGGTTTGGCCTTTTTGGTTCACGAGTGCATTTTTCAGGAGACATGTGAGTCATCGCTGGAGCTACAGAGTTTGTGCTTTGTGCGGCACTTTCGGCAGGTCGCCTGTAGAAAGAGACCGAGCCATATGGGATAAAACCTGGGTCAATGAAGTCTTTCTAGTGACTGCCCCTTTCATCAACGATGAACTATTTTTCATGGAGGAATTTTGTGTTGGTATTTTGGCAGCGGCATTATGCAGTGTACCTGTGCGGGCTTCCACTTTTCACATTGGGCAGTGAGGAACATTTTGTGTGATATTTACTGGCACAGGTACGGAGCATAATGGGGACGACCTGTAACCATGAAGATGGAACAGCGAATAACTGACTAACTAACTAACTTACTTACTTAGTGATCTCACCTTTATCTGTTTTAAATTCATGTTTTCTTTCCTAAATGAAAACTCATGACAGACTCAATTTTCATGAGTGAAACTGATCATTGTTTGAAATTGATAAGATCACATTGGCACAAGAAGTACATTCCAGAATACAAGAAAAAAGAAAGATCTTGTTTGCAATGGGATATGACAGCATAAAAGGAAACAAGATATTTACATTACTTTGTGCTTGTTTTTATCTTGAATACTTAGACTAGGGATGACAAGGAAGTTAGAAATAACCTCACATTTGATAAAAGTGCATGCACATATCAAATATTGCATGTAAACATAACACAAAACATGTCAGTGAGGTAAAGGCACAGACAGTAACCAAACTGCTGAGGTAAACTATCAAAACTATTATGAAATTATTATATTTTTATACTTATTATATTTTTTTTAAAAACCAAAGAAAAAGTCCTTTGAGAAATGAATTAAGAGAAAAGTTAGCTCTGATTAACTGGAGGCTATTTATGCCTCATACCAGAACTTAGTAAATCAACTGCAGCTATTTCACATGCTAGATGTTTTCTTATAAACTGCCTCTGCAAACTTGGTAACTTGAATTGTTTCACTGCTGTACATTTCTTGGTCCCAGCATGAAGGTAAAAGGTATGCATCTCACAACCTTACAAGAGGTTCTACTCCATATGTCTGAGCTATTTCATCCTGAAAATACAGCATACAATATGTTGCATGAATCAGCATGTGAACATGATACATTATCTTCATCTCAAATACGTACAGGCAGCTAATGAACTTTAGTATCATCTGTTATTCCAACATAGAAATAAGGAAACAGACAGCTTGTTACTACAGGGATTCATACATAGCTTGCAACATAATTGTGACAGGTTGGCCCACCTCTCAGATCGTTTTGTTATTAGATGGAGATAGCCCTCAGTAAACCCCTCTATGTATCCTGTAGTAATTTTTATTTTTATCTATATTTTCAAATATTAGATAAAATCGTCTTTGGTTAGTGTATTTATATACATAAAACTATAGAGAGAGTTAAATACTATTTCTTCTTATAGTTAGAAGTAGATGTAGGGTAGAGTTCGTTTACAAGCCAAGAAATCAAGTCAGGCTGAATTTTATATTCAGTTTTGGCTGTGAATAATAATTTGGCCACAGGAAGGGAACTCTCCTGGATGAGAAGTTAACTTCCGGTAGCACCCTAAGATCTGGCATTTTTTCAGCAACCTGGAAGAAGGAGCTATCACGTCAATTGGCTAAAATTGAACACCTGTCTGTGTTTAAACATATTTTATTGCTGGCTCTTGTTAAGCCGAACAACACTCTAAAACATAGAAAAGCCAATGATAGTCTCCACTCCCGATAGGCCAGTCAAAATCTAGTTGCAGGAGCCTGCACCCTGATCAACTGTAGCCGTAGTCACGACCGGTGATTGAGCTACGAACCACTCACTTGATGCAGCAGAGAGTGGAGTCCATACCACGATCCAGTCAGCACTGACAGCTTACCATCCAGGAGGCTAAGGATTATCAGATGAGTGGCTACCCACCCGTTTGCCACTGCACAGCAATCCTAATTTGTCCACTATTGGCTAGACGTCTATGATTATGGCCTCTAGCTGAACATCTTGTAGAAAGTTCAGGGATCTGCGTATCTCTTATGTGTCAGTGAGTTCCCAGTGGGGCTCACGTAGTATTCTTTAATATTAAACGTTACATTATCTTTGTACTTTTAACAACTGCGTCTGTCATTATAGGATTAGCATTAGCATCATCATATTGTGTGACGAGTGAAAGGATTACATCTATACTTATCATTCTGTCTTATCTCCTGTTGTGTGAGAATACATTAGGCAGTGGGGGCTCATTATTCTTCCAGGCACGTTAGCAGGAATAACTTGACATACTGTCTTCTTGTGTTAGTACAGTTAGTCGTCATAACTTTCCGCCTGGCACTGTTTAGAAGTAGTGATCCATTCTGGGACTTTGATAATCATTCTTCTAGAATTGCGAGCCATTTGATCGCTTCTTCAGCAGTGGTTAGATTCTCTATTAGTAGAAGTCTATTTAGTATCTACTTTGATCTAATTCCATCCTAGTAGTATACGTTACGCGACACTGGTGGCTCGTCCGGGCATGACAATCCTATAGATTGTTGGGTTCAGTCGAGTATCCAACTTCATAGATATTTCTAACTTTCAGTCACTAAAAAGAGATAGCTACTAATCATACTAGTTAATATATATATATATATATATATATATATATATATATATATATATATATATATATATATATATATATATATATATTATATATATATATACTTATAACTAGGATTAACCTAAAAATAGATATAAGTTACATAAGTTAGGGCAAAGGTGAATTGCTGGCAAACGGGTAAGTGTTGTGTCAATGTGTAACATTTTTTATGCTTGTCATTGAAGATATTTGTGAATCTTTGCGACAAACCACATTCTTGATTAAGTGAGTGAGTTAGTTCAGGTGTATCAACATATATCTTATTACATAACTAACATGTCTTCTGAAAAGCCACCTACTAAGGAGGAACTGCGAGAACAAGGAACATTGTTAGGTTATGAGGGTGTAGAGTTGAACAAATATGTAATAGAAGAAAGAAGAGAGTGGCGCCGAGAACAAAGGACATCATCAAGGAGAGAGAGAAGGAAGAACGAGAGGAAAGAATTAAATTACAAATCCAGATGGCGGAAATTGAATCCAGAGAGAAGATGCGACAAGCTGAATTGGACAAACCAGTTGAAACAAGCTGAATTGGACAACCAGTTGAAGCAAGCAGAACTGGACAAGGACTTGAAGTTAGCTGAGCAGTTAAGACAGCACGAGTTAGAACTGAGGAGATTAGAACTACAAAATCCTGATGCCTCCAGAATTTATCAGTGCCAGCTCTCCAACTGACAGTCAAGACATTTCCTCAGGACAACATATTACTCCAGGAGCAATGAGTTTTCCACTGGCCCACTTTCGACCCGAAGGAGGATCAGATGGATGAATATCTTGACAAATTTGTGTTTAATGTGTGAAGCCTACAATCTGCTAAGGAAAAATTTAATATTAAACTCTCCCAAGCACTTCGCGGTCCAGCGTATGACGTGTTTGCAAAACTCCCTCCAGGTCTTGAGAAGGACTTTGTCACACTCAAAAATGCTCTCTTGAAACGATATCAGTTAACTTCTAGTGCCTACAGGTTGAAGTTCCGTACAGCCAAACGGTCACAAGGATAATCATTTCCTCAGTTCGCCTCACGGTTACACACTTATTTTAACAAGTGGGTAGAACTGAGAGTGATTTGGATGCTACTTATGACGGGCTGGCGAACTAATACTTGTTGAGCAATTTAAAGATGTTCTTCCAAAACAGCTGACAAACCTTTATTGCAGAGAATGGTGGTGCTCGGCTAGAGGAGGTTATCTCACTAGCCAAACGATATTTAACTGCCCATGGCGAAGTAGCTGCCACTAAATCTAGTAATTCTTCTACTGCTCAAAATACTCCTGCAACACAGAATAAGGGTTTCAGCAGAACAACTCTTACGGTAAGGACACCAGAGGGCACACTGGGGGTCCGCACCAAAATCCTGGTTCAACAAAAACAAAAAGCACCAGCAACCAATAGTGGATGGGGTAAACCTTACTGCAAGAACTGCAAAAATAATGATCACCACACGAGCGTGTGCAGAAATAATCCCCCTACCCAGTATGCTGCATGTATGATTACGGGGGCAAGTACCGAACAGAACATATGTTCAAGTAATGGAACTAGGCCACCCACATTTGAAACTATTTGGGTTAACGGTAGTCCAGTACTATGTCTCTATGACAGTGGACTCCAGTGTGATGCAATAATAGCTAAGCAGTTAGTGAAACCATCACAGTTAACAAAGCAAACAGTTGTAGTTAAAGGGGCTACCAGGAGCTCTCCAACTATAATAGCTAAGATAGCCAAAGTACATGTGACATCTAAGTATGTCACTGGACTCATTTCAGCTGCAGTGATCGATGATCCAGTATATCCTTTCATGCTTTGGTCGTAAGTATGTATATTTAGGAGAAACCATCATCACCAATGGATAATGGCAGCAGTGGAGACCCGGAGTCAGGTTGCACAGTCACATGAACCTCTACTCTCAATCAACCCTCTACCTCGGGAGATTAGGGCTGCACAAATGAATGTCCGACTTTAGCAATCTTGTTTTGGCAAACTGCCAAAAGGTAGAAATCCTCCAGCAGCTGGAAATTTCTATTTAAAGGACAAGTTGTTGTACCATAGGGCAGGAACTATGGGTACCGAACACAGGGCAACTTGTCGTGCCGAAACAATATTGTAATCAGATATTGCATATGGGACATACCATATCCTTCAGTGGACATATGACTGTAGGAGTTACTACCCAGCGTATTTCTTGTCATTATTTTGGCCGGGAATGACTGCTGACATACGAAGATACGTCCAGTCTTGTCCGGAGTGTCAACATGGCTCCCCCAAGCAGTGATCTACTCCTGTTTCCATAGGGGAAGGGTTAGTTTTGAACACTCCTTTTGAGCGAGTAGCTATAGACATTATTGGTCCACTGCCCACTTCTAAGAAGAAAAATACTTATATTTTAACTGTAGTAGATACAGGTACAATGTGGGCTGAAGCTACTGTACTGCCCTCCATCAATGCAACTAGGGTAGCAGAGGCTCTCCTAGAAATATTCACCAGAGTAGGATTCCCTATTCTTATTGTAAGTGATAGTGGGTCACCATTGAAATGAGAAGTTAAGGGGAGAAATCTCTGACATCTTCCAGGAAGGCAACATGTCAACACAGGTTTTAGTCTCACAAGAGAATAAGCGACTTGTGATCAAATATACAGGGACTCTCAAATCGATCGTGAACAAGTTAGTCCAGGAGAAACCAGATAGTTGGGGACACGTACTTATCAGCAGCAATGTTTGCCTATCGAGAAGTACCACATGTCGCCACCGGTCTTCCACCTGCTACACTATTGTTTGGACGACCAATTAAAGGGACCGCTTGAGGCTCTTTTGAGAACCTGGGACTGATGAAGGAACAGATGAGAGTGTCATCAAGTCTTCACAGTATGTAGAGGAACTGAAACAGAAACTGCACACGGGATGGAAATTAGCTAACTCCACTCTCCGTCGTGCCAGAAAGCAACAGGCTTCCTTCTATAATAAACCTATTAGAAACCAGTCTCTAGAGGTAGGAGATAAAGTGCTAGTCTTATTAACCAAGGGGGATAATAAGTTAGAAAATTGCTTGGCAAGGACCATTTCATGATTAAAGAAAAGGTTTCCAGCAACAAGTAATCAGTTTCTATTCGCGGGAAAACTACAAGTCTTCCACGTGAATTTACTCAAAAAGACATTTTGAAAAACAACACGAACCCACCAGTTCATATTATGACCCTGGCTGTGGGTGATAATGGATCCAAAGGGGATCAATCCAGATGGGAAGACAACCCCGACAGATGTGAGGAAGATGACGCGGCTGAACATGATCCCAACTTAGAGACGTCTAAAGGGAAAGTAAGGACGACGCGCATGAAGTATAGGGATCAAGACCAATTGGGTCGAAGGAGAGATGTTGGAATTGTAGGACCTTTATCAGTGACAGACGAAGGACACCCCAACCAACGAAAGCAAAGTTTCCAGAGAAGATTTCCATGGAAGCGACATCAAGGGAGGAGGTTTCTTAGAAGGTGTCTTAGAAACGAAGAGTCTGAGAATTTTGAATAGACATTGTGCTATTGATGAAGAGGGGGGACCTGTCCAAATGACCCATAAACGTCAGAGTAAGGGCTGACAAAGCTATATGAGAGTTCGGGCTGGAGAAAAAGTTGTTTCTCCAACTTTTTTTTGAACCGTGGGCATTTGTGAACAGGTTGGCCCACCTCTCAGATCGTTTTGTTATTAGATGGAGATAGCCCTCAGTAAACCCCTCTATGTATCCTGTAGTAATTTTTTATTTTTATCTATATTTTCAAATATTAGATAAAATCGTCTTTGGTTAGTGTATTTATATACATAAAACTATAGAGAGAGTTAAATACTATTTCTTCTTATAGTTTAGAAGTAGATGTAGGGTAGAGTTCGTTTACAAGCCAAGAAATCAAGTCAGGCTGAATTTTATATTCAGTTTTGGCTGTGAATAATAATTTGGCCACAGGAAGGGAACTCTCCTGGATGAGAAGTTAACTTCCGGTAGCACCCTAAGATCTGGCATTTTTTCAGCAACCTGGAAGGAGAAGGAGCTATCACGTCAATTGGCTAAAATTGAACACCTGTCTGTGTTTAAACATATTTTATTGCTGGCTCTTGTTAAGCCGAACAACACTCTAAAACATAGAAAAGCCAATGATAGTCTCCACTCCCGATAGGCCAGTCAAAATCTAGTTGCAGGAGCCTGCACCCTGATCAACTGTAGCCGTAGTCACGACCGGTGATTGAGCTACGAACCACTCACTTGATGCAGCAGAGAGTGGAGTCCATACCACGATCCAGTCAGCACTGACAGCTTACCATCCAGGAGGCTAAGGATTATCAGATGAGTGGCTACCCACCCGTTTGCCACTGCACAGCAATCCTAATTTGTCCACTATTGGCTAGACGTCTATGATTATGGCCTCTAGCTGAACATCTTGTAGAAAGTTCAGGGATCTGCGTATCTCTTATGTGTCAGTGAGTTCCCAGTGGGGCTCACGTAGTGTTCTTTAGTATTAAACGTTACATTATCTTTGTACTTTTAACAACTGCGTCTGTCATTATAGGATTAGCATTAGCATCATCATATTGTGTGACGAGTGAAAGGATTACATCTATACTTATCATTCTGTCTTATCTCCTGTTGTGTGAGAATACATTAGGCAGTGGGGGCTCATTATTCTTCCAGGCACGTTAGCAGGAATAACTTGACATACTGTCTTCTTGTGTTAGTACAGTTAGTCGTCATAACTTTCCGCCTGGCACTGTTTAGAAGTAGTGATCCATTCTGGGACTTTGATAATCATTCTTCTAGAATTGCGAGCCATTTGATCGCTTCTTCAGCAGTGGTTAGATTCTCTATTAGTAGAAGTCTATTTAGTATCTACTTTGATCTAATTCCATCCTAGTAGTATACGTTACGCGACAATAATACTCACAAAATTTATCTTGGAAGACAGAAATTAAAACTTCACTTATTTATTAAATTATCAAAGCTTGGTTTGTTGATTTCAGTCACATGCATGGGGAGAGTTAAGGCCATTATAATGGGATACCCTGCACCACACCTCGGGCACCAGCAGAGTCTGTGCTTGGTTTACAGAACTCCATGCAAGACGTCTGCCATACATCCTGGTCATACACCATGGATAAATGGGTACCATTAGCCTAAAAGGAACTGGCAGAGGATTTCGGAGATGGTGGAATAGAGTAATTAGCCTTTTGTTTGAAAATACTAGGCAACTGGAGAAGACAGGTAAAGATGAATGATAAAAGCTAAAACAGCTGAACAAGTAATAATATAAGCAACATCTACTTCATCAAAGCATCAGATGACAGAGAGGATTGGAGGTTCATTATTGCTGATGTCTGCTTCAGACAAGACACTTGATGAATAAGAAAAGGAGGTACTAAATTGTCATATTTGGTCTGTTTTCATTATTCTTTATCCTAAATCTCCCTGAACTGATTTGGAAACTGCTGACAATGAAGTATCTAAAACCTATGCAGGAAACATAACCAATCTTGGCCAGATCTCAGCCAGTCTGAATGTGCTGTGTCAAATCATGGCCTCATTACATCTTAACCTACTTATCTGCAGATGTGTTCTTCTAGTACCGGTCTTGCACACCTCACTGGTTTCTGAGCTTGGAGAGGGGAAGGAGAGCTCTACAACACAGTTCATGTGGAGAAGGTACTTTGGTACAGGGTCATAAGGAAAGACTCCCCACACACACCACTCCAATAGATGCAAGCCCTTTTCAAGGCCCACATGACCTAAATGCAAAAGCCCAGGGCTTAAGAATTAAAACTCAGTCTTCCATAGAGTTCATCAACTAACCAACCTACTATACTCTATGTAATCTCTCCCAAATTGTTCAGGTCCCTATTCTATGTTGCAAATACCTTGGACTGCTGGAGTAACTAACAATGCCAGAGAAGTAGAACAGTATACACAACTAGAAGAGACAGACAAACAGTTTTCTTCGGTTATATAATGAGGAGAGTATTGGAAAGCATTATGAGCAAAAAGATCAGCAGTGTAAAAAACAGAGAAATTATACTGGATGGCAGACATTTTTTTTCCCCCACATATCCTTTACAGGACATCACTGTCAACATCAGCATCTTTAGCTGATTGTCGATTTCTTGGCAAGATTACGCTCAGTAGTTATGGCAGATATACAATACTAATAAATATTAAAGATATGTTTAAGTAGATATCCATGGTATTAAAATGGCCTGATATCGCTTTGCAAATAGTGACATCTTGCTAAAATACATGTCTTGTCTACCTTTGTGTTTTTCAGGAATAATAGACACATGAGAGTTACATGAACTGATTCAGTGCTGAAGAATAATGTATCGTCAAATGTGACCTCCAATTTTGACAGAAGGACGATATATATCGAAATACTAGGACGATCATGTTAATTATTTTCTTTTGTATATCTTCTGCAGTTTCAATGCTCAGTGAATGGAAATTTACATTACAATATTTATTTATTTGATTGTGTACCATGTTTGGTCCAAACTTACTGTTTGTTTAGCACTGAATCAGTTAAGTACCATACATACATTATAGATTCACTACAAGCATATCAAGTGTACACAGTGCATTTTATCTTACAGCAAATGCAATTTGTTTAGCATGGTAAGGAATACCACCCAATTCTGAAATCAGCTTAATGTGTTTATTCTCTGGATCCCCTGGTACGAGAATTTCATGCTCTCCTTCTGCCTGCGGTTTTAAAAAAAGTCAAAATTTTACTGTTGGTTTTACAAAGGCAGTTTATATATATATATATATATATATATATATATATATATATATATATATATATATATATATATATATATATATATATATATATATATATAAATTATATTATTCTAGTCAATAAGTCACAAAATAGAATATAAAAAAATATATATTTATCCTTTAATAAATTCTTGCCACCATAGTCAGGTAACATTTTCTTATGAATATCCTTGGCAGTAAGTCCTGTGGAACAATTTGGAAATTCAAAAAAGCATGCTGTTCTTTGTTGGTGCATTCTTCGAGTATAGCCAAAATGTTCAACACCATGTGCACATAAAACTTTCTATGCACATATGCATGCAGTAATTATCGTCTGCAATATGTTGAGTTAAGTAGAGCTAAGAACCTACATCACTGCACTCAGGACATTCCCATATGCGCTGCGTCCCCTTGTTCAACAGCCAGTGAAGAGTCACACTACTAATCATTCCCATCGCTATCTGATTGAAAGTTTTTCTGGTTTCCCTCTCAGTATAGATATTCTTCCAGAACCATTGCCAAACCCCCACAATCTCATTCTTTCCACATATGGGTTCTCAATCTGTTCCCCACCTTCTACACCTGGTCCCACAGGCACACAACCACCACTCCCTTGTCCATAGGTAATATACCACCAAGATGTGCATTTCCTGCCAGCCTATCAGCCTGCCATATATAGATATCAAGCTAGATTGGTGTTGCATAACCACTAACCACCATTATTCAGTTGACAAGAATGCAAGCCAAAGAGAGGGGAAAATGTAAAACAATTGACTTCACCAACGCAAACTGAAACCAAAACTTAAAAAACTAACGCAACATCAAAATTGAAACTGGAACAAGTGACAGATGACGTCAATTCTAGGAATTATTTCATCAGCCCAAACTCAGGAGATCATTGGATAAGAACAGACACGTGACAACGCCTCTATTCGAAAGCCAGCTTAGAATATGTTAATCGCCCACTTCTACTGCAACCCACCTGATGAACAGACGCAAACGCTTGTGTGACCACATTTTCAAATAGGGACGGCAGAATGTCTAGATCCGAGGTAAGCTTGTTACTCCTTTGATTAAACTGATGACCAGATGTATAAAGTGACAAGTACTGGTATCCAGTGTTTGTAATGTCAATTGAAATGTATTATTATAAATTAAAACCTCTGAAGTGAAAAATGCTCGACTGTAGATTCTGACGACATAGAGCCGATTCCCGGGCAAACTGACACTCTAATACTCTTTTCAAATACTGCAATCTCTGATATTCTTAAAGATAGTTATTAACTTTAAGAAGTGCATAATAATACTACATTCTATTCTGGACAACCGTACGAAGTGATGATTCTGAGACAATCTTGTGCATTTCATTAGAAACACTGCTTCAAATGCTATCACTATCTGCAGCGAATAAGACAGTTCGTGTACTAGAATAAGTGCCTCGTTTTAAAACAGACTTATCTATGTCTATTTTCAATCTAGAAAGCTGAAAGAGAAATCAAATCTTCCCTTTCTCCTTCATCTATTGAATAAATAGGGTGTGATGGAATAAATATTTATATTTGTGTCAGATTTTACTTAGATAAGGGCACTCATGAACTGCATTTCATCAGAAAAGTTGTGCTTCGCGAACTCCACCATCAGAAGTTAACTTAACTCATTACTCAACATAACTTAAAACACAACACCACACAACTCAACACTCAACCCCACAACAACAACCACAACAACAGGTAATAGGAGAGGAGTTATTATACAAAGAAGAAGAAGAAGTTGGTTAATTGGGAAAACACAGAGAACCAGTTATACACACTACAAACCCAATGGAGTGATAGAGATGTTATAAATGTATGCCATTTATTCACAGGCATCTTGACACCTCCTCACTCTTGTCACTGTCTTACTGTACACGTCTCACTGACCCCAGGTCCAATGAGAACTTACATACAGCAGGAACCAGTTGATACAAGGCGTACACAGTGTGATAAACTCTGACCACCCCAAATTAACCCAACACTAGATTAGAGAAAAGAGGAGGTGGGGGGGGGGGGGGGGGGGGAACTAGTTCCTACTTCAGGAATTTAGGTTTCTTCCGACCTACTTCTAGAATATTGCATTGGTAGGATTGTATATGTTTATGTGAATTTTACACAGTGAAGTCTTGGTGGCAACCCATTGGCAACCAATGGGCATCCAACTGGCAACCAACTGGCCAACAACCAAACCAGACCAGAGAGAAAGAGATAAACCGCAAGTGAGATGGAAGATGACTTGGCCATGAGCAGAGTATGGGAAGCCTTCAGAGGAGCTACACGGGCAGACCTGAAGTGGATCTATCAGTCAATGGACCCAGGCCTATCCTAATCCTCCAAATCATAAGGTTATCTCTATCTTAGAAAGAAAACACACAACACTCAGTTTTCAAGAACTGATACCTAATTATAGATTCATCATCTTCACACTTAACATGTACAACATTCAAATGTATACCATGTTTCCACTCTTATTGACATCTTATGTATTGATGCCTATTTGTTGATGGACTGTGACATTGGTCTTATATGCATTTTTCTAATTTATCTTGTGTAAACCACAATGGAAGATGTATGTACCCGGCCAGAAGACACAGGCCCAGTCAATAAATAATTAACATTAACTGATCTTTTGTTGATTAGTCAGTTCAACCTATCTGTGAATTCACCATCTTATGTGTGTACACCATATTGTCAAGATCTATTGTGATTGGTTGTGTGTTTAATTGTTTAAAACCAAATTAACTCATGAAGGAATATTAAATTGGGAGAGACTCAAGGTCTATCAACTGCTCAACATCCATGCTTTCTTAACATAAATCAGGCTGAGAAAATTCTCCAGACTTTCCTCAGAATGAAAAGAAAAGGGGGGCTCAAGAGCTAAAAGAATCCTTGGAGAAGTGGCAGATTCCCAGTTAGTAATTACTATTCTCAACAGGGCCATAATCTATATCTCCTAGACTAAATCAAATAAGACGAGGCCTGCAGATAACTCGAGGGTCATATTCTGGGGTTATTGAAGATAGAAGAGGATGGGGCCCAACTTCTTTATTTAGAAATGGGGCATGCACTACAGTGATCTCCCAGTCCCTTCAAAAATATATGACAATTGGTATACCATATAATTACACCTTTAAAACCATTACACCTTTAAAACCATAACTATTTCTCAACTGTCTTATATCATTTTGTGACTTACTGGCTGAGTTGCTCTCGTACATAAATAATAATTACTCCCCCCCCCCCCCCCCCCCACACACACACACACACACAAACAACATATTTCAAATTTAAGTTACCACATAGTTTTGGATCCTTAGCTTCTCTCATTTTGGTGTCTGCAGTAGGGATCTTCCATGCATGTTATATGACTTGTAGGAAGCAACCAAGCACAGAGATAATGCTTGAACTTTATCAGAGGAATTTCTGATAAGAAGAACTATTTCTTGGGTCCCAGGTGAGTTCGCCTTATCAGGTCTGCACTGTATACATAATTGCATTACATCTTCATTAAGAAATTACTCACAAGTTCAGAGTCCTTACACTGATGGATTAACTCAGAAAGTCTGTCTTCAAAGCCAGGAGCAAATACTTTAGGATCAATTGCAACAAAGCACTGGCCCTGTGTATGATATTACATAATTTTGAGTTATGAGATATGAATTATGAAAACCTGTCTTCTTGGTGGGCATTTCTAACTTGGGGCTATCCATGACAAAGTGGTCGAGTTGCCTGCCTCGCACTATGAAGGCAGTGGGTCCATTTTCTGACTCCGTCATTTGGTTCAGGAGTACCATGTTTTCGGAGACCCTGGGATTTATTGCTGGAGCTCATGCTCTGCAATGCTTTCAGCAGGCTTTGAAAGATGACCAAACCACATGGGATAGAATTCAGTGCAATAAAGTCGACCCCCTGGCCTTTAACCACTCATTGTTGCCTTTATTGTCTGACTGCTTTGCTTTTTATCCATTTGACTGTCATTGCCTCCTTCCCTCCGCTAGCCTACGGGACACCCTTGGGCAAGGTGGAGTACCCGTTTAGCTCCCACAATCAGGGTTACGTGAAGCCATGGGTGTAGATGGTAGATGAAGTTGAAGAGCAGCCAACAGATAGTTGTAGGTTATGGTCTCTAGCTTCACGGCGGTAGGCAGAGGATCTCTTTTTTTGGGAGACAATGGCTATGGCCATCGACCAGTATAGGTCACTGCTAGGAAGGAAAGCAATGGCAAACTACCTTCTTTACAGGTGCCACGAATATCATGTACTGCAATCTCACTGATAATCAGAGAAACTGGCGTAAATGAGTGCTCCATAGGAGCAGCCTCGCCCGGTAGGGGTAGTCATGTGCACCAGATGACTCCAGACCGCAAGCAGGCGACTGAGTGCAAAAGAGTATCAACATTGAAAGTAGGAACTTGGAATGTAAGAACTATGAGTGGGGATGGAAAATTTGATGACATTAAGAATGAAATGAGAAGACTAAATATTAACCTGTTAGGTATATGTGAGACCAGATGGACAGGAATGGGCATTATAACATCTGAGGAATATAGAATAATCTATTCTGGTGGAGAGAAACAACAGCGAGGAGTAGCAATTATAATGGATACAGAGAGATCAAAATCGATCAAAGGATATTGGACTGTATCAGACAGAGTGTTACTGGTGAAGTTGAGTGGAAGACCTTTTGATGTCAACGTCATACAAGTTTATGCACCAACAGCAGACAGTAGTGATGACAGCATTGATGAATTTTATAATGATTTAGAGAAAGCCTTCAAGAAATGCAAGAATTCTGAAGTAAATATCATAATGGGTGACTGGAATGCAAAAGTTGGACATCAACAGGACGGATGCATAGTAGGCAAGTATGGACTAGGGGAACAGAATGAAAGAGGTTGCAGACTTGTACAGTGGGCAAAAGAGCATGATTTGATTATTGGAAACACCTGGTATCAACAGCACCCAAGGAGATTATGGACATGGAGGAGTCCTGATCATAAGATCAGAAATCAGATTGATTACATTCTCATCAATAGAAGATTTCGAAATGCCTTAAAAGTCGCAAAAACTATACCAAGCGCAGACTGCTACAGCGACCATAGATTAATCTTAAGCAAATAAAATTAAATAAAATCAAATATTCACCAAGAAACACAAAATTTGATCTACAGGCACTGAAGAGTGAGGAGATAAAAGATAAATTCAACGTAGAGGTAAAGAACAGATTTGATGCATTGTCCGATATGGAAATATTATTTCAAGACTGTCAAGGACCAATGGGAAATATTAAAGAAATCAGTCACCCAAGCTGCAGAAACAACCATCCCAAAAATAAAAATAATAGGACGCAAGAAATGGATGACGGAAGACATCTTAAAACTCATGGAAGTAAGAAGAAATAACAAAAATAACAAGGAAAAATATGAAGAGATTCACAGGAAAATTAGGAAGCTATGCAAAGAGGCAAAAGAAACATGGCTTGAGGAAAATTGCAAGGAAATTGAAAACCAACACAACACCCGGAATACCAAATTAATGCACAAAAGAATTAATGACATCACTAACAAAAGAACACACACATCAACGGGTTGCCTAAAAACCAAAGATGGCAAAATCATAATAGAAAAAGATCAGATTTTACATGCGTGGTCAGATTATGTGAAAGACCTTTATGATGATACAAGAGAAGAACATATGATCATCGGAATAATAATGAAGAACCATCAATTTTGAAGATGGAAGTTCAGAATGCTCTTAACCATATGAAAACTGGCAAGACCCCGGGTACAGATAACATCACAATAGAAATGATCAATGCCTTAGAAGAATATGGAATAGACCAAGTCACCAGACTGCTGAACGCAATATATGATACTGGAGATATACCTCCTGAATTATGTAATTCTATATTTATTGCAATCCCGAAGAAATCAGGAGCCTTGGAATGTGATCAACATCGAACAATTAGTATAATGAGCCACATCACAAAGATTCTGATGAGAATTATCATGAAACAGTCAGGAAGAAAATACAACCTGAAATAGGAGAAGAACAATATGGGTTTGTACAAGGCAAGGGTACAGTAAATGCTGTGTATATACTGAGAGCAATAATTGAACGTTCTACAGAAGTAAATAAAGATCTATATCTTTGCTTTATTGACTACACAAAGGTTTTCGATAAAGTGAGACATGTCAACATGATAAAGATGCCTGAAGATCTACAAATTGATGGAAAAGAATGTAGACTTGTAAAAAACATATATTGGAAACAACAAGCTGCCATCAGAATTTATAATGATGTAGGTCAATATCAGCCTATTAAAAGAGGTGTGAGACAGGGATGTGTAATGTCTCCAGATCTGTTTTTTTCCTTGTGCAGTGAAAATATTTTCAGAAATATAGAAGATATGGAAGGAATAAACATTGGGGGACGATACATCAATAACATTAGATATGCAGATGATACAGTCTTGATTGCAGACAATGAACAGGACCTGCAACATTTAGTAGATGCGGTTGTTGCACACAGTGAGCAACTAGAGTTAGAATTGAAATTATGGTCGTCACTGGGAAGAAGGAAATACTACAATGTGGTATACGAGTAAATGGGAATATTCTTAAGCAAGTTAATCGATACAGTTATCATTGGAACAGTCATAACATCTGTTGGGAGATGCCTTGAAGAGATTAGGTCAAGAATTGCCATGGCGAAGGTAGCCTTTTGCAAGATGAAAA
The DNA here is from genome assembly GCA_014155875.1 of Cepaea nemoralis. NCBI lineage: Eukaryota > Metazoa > Mollusca > Gastropoda > Stylommatophora > Helicidae > Cepaea > Cepaea nemoralis. Next base: position 411,815 of record JACEFZ010016833.1, on the reverse strand, counting down.
ACACACTGACCAATAAAAAGATATCAATTGAAACGAGAAAAAGAGTGTTGAAGTGCTACATAGAACCTGTACTTTTGTATGGATATAAAGCGTGGACAATGATTAGTCAAGCTGAAAAACATCTGATGGCTGTGGAAATGTGGTTTCTGAGAAAAATGCAAAGAATACCATGGACAGACAGAAAAACCAATGAACAAGTCCTTCAAGAAACAAATGAAGATCGTAAACTGATTAGAGTAATTAGACTTATTGACAGTCAAAATATTTTGGGCACGTTATGAGAAGAAATGACTTGGAGAACTTGGTGACAACTGGCAAGATCAAAGGGAAAAGACCAAGGGGAAGACCGAGAAGTAAATACCTGGATGGCTTGACCACGTGGCATGGTCGAGACAGGATAATGAAGCTGATCCATGACTCTGGTGATTGAGTAAGATGGCAAAACATGACCGCCCATGCTTATCGGCATGGCACATGATTGGATGGTCATGTTCTTCTTGTCGAAAATACTAGTCAGATAAAGCATACTAAATCACAATATTAATTAAACATTTTCTTCTTCTTTTATCTTTCATTCCCCTTCAGGTCATAGGCCATCAACCAACTCACGCCAAGCTGTCCCATCTTTTGCTATCCCCTGAAGCTGCATTAATGTTCTCTCTATATTATTAATCTCTGTCTTTAATTTTCTTCTCTGTATGTTTTAGGTCTCCCACTGTTTCATTCACCTGAGGGTTCCAGACAAGAGTGTCTTATCATACTACCCTCAGGTTTTCTCAATACAATGTATGTCCTACACAACCCCAGTGTCTTTTCCTCACCTCTTGATTCTCTGGAATTTGTTTAGTTTTCTCCACGAGCTCTTATTGGTGATTCTGTCATATCATTTTAATCCCACTATTCTGTGCAGGCAGCAGTTAATGAATAAAGAAACATTTTGCTTTTCCCAAAAAAGTATGTGCAAGCTAATCACATATGCTGAACTACAGCTCCATAAGAAATAATAAACTTTAAAAAATAACATATTTTACTATTTATCAGTGATTAGTTACTTGACTCAGATACTATTGACTAAAATTAATTTCTTTTTTTTACTGCAATCAGATTTTATTGCCATTATGATAGCTTACCAAATCCGCTTCGACACTGTGGTCTGACCATTTTCTGACATTGGTTCCAAATGCTGACCCACTCAGGATACCACAGAAGAGCTCCACAATAAAGCCAAGGCCATATCCTTTATAGCCACCTGAATCATGACAATAAGATAAACAATTTTATAGTAAAAATGTTACAAAATGAGACTCCAAAAATACAGACATGATTTTGTTTCCTCCTTTTGTTAAATTGAAATAAATTGCCTCTGTCGGCAATATTAAATATTGTCTACATATGACTGCAAAGTTGATTTTGTTCCATTCTGAGGCACAGGATAATAATTTCCTCTGGTCTGTCCATAGTAATGTAATCATCTTTCTGTCCATAATATTGTAATCATCTTGTGCTGGTGACTTTCTGATTGATTTGGTGATTGTTTTTTTTTGGTGGTATGTGACTAGCACATCCTGTTGTTCTTCTGTCACAACTTCCTTAACTAGGTGATCTTGTTTCTGGGCACATCACAGTGAGATGGTATCCACTGCATTGTGACCTTATGCTGTTGCCTCATTCAGACAGTAGTGTCTATAGTACCAGCAATTTTCTGGAATGGAGTGCCTGACATACTGATTTTAATGAGGAGAATAAACTTGAAAAATGATTTACTATTGGCAAACTTGATAGAAAAAAAGAGCAAGGGAAGACAAAGGAATAAACACCTGAATGGTTTGGCCACATGGCATAACTGAAAAAGGACACACAACTGATCCGAGACTGGTGATTATGTGAAATGGTGAACCGTGACCACCAACACTTATTGGCAGGGCACATGATGATGATAATAGTTAGAACTGTTCTGTTTTTCCTTTCACTATCGTTGAATGTGTAGTGGTAGTCTATTTTCCTTCTGGAATAGTTTTCAGAGGCTATCAACTGCATAAGGTTAAACAGCACTGTTCTCACACCATTCTGAGGAAAATATCCTTCGCAGTGAAGAGTTGCCCAAATGCCATCTAAGGAGGCAAAGAAAGCATTAATTTAGTGGCCAGCTGTTAGTTCTAGAATAATAACAATATAATTTAGAACAGCAAACATTAAAGTAAAAATGAATGTGATTCAGTGTTGCGCGCAAAGAAAATGATAAAGATGAATCAGTTCAGGAGGAAGCTTACTTGTCTCTGGAACCCACAACTCAAATGAATTAGGAGACCTAAAACTCACCTGGCCTAGGGGTGTAACGTCTTTCTCCGTGATCCCGTGTACTCTCGTGAGTGGCGTGATGTACAGCCAGAATCTGCAGGAGTTCTAGCCGCGGCCGTGACTTACGGGGTATGTGAGCCGGCCGCTCAGAAAGCAATGGCAAACTACTGAGCGTAATCTTGCTAAGAAATCAACAATCAGCTGAAAGATGCTGATGTTGACAGCGATGTCCTGTAAAGGATATGCGAAAAAAAAAGAAAGAAATAAAAAACACATGGAGAAGATGGATAATATGGGGAGGACGTGGAGACAGCTGCAGAAGGTAGCAAACAATAGGATGGCGTGGCATGATTTGATTGAGGACATATGTTCCAATATGGTATAAAGGACAAAAGAAGATCAACTGCACGAAAGTCAGTGGTGTGTCTGTGGAGTCATTTGGATGGATGGATAAAACTGCTTCTTTTCAACCTCATCATTGCCGTGTTTTAAAATGTGCTTGGAATGGGGTGGACTTTGCATTCTGAAGATCTTTTCTGCTTGTATTAGCAGTATCTTTGTATCCTGTGTTATTTCAATGTTTATGTTGTCCCTGTCTTCTCCGTCTCCACTATAGTATAGTGGTTGATTTCATCTCTCCCATGATGGCTCTAAATGCTTGATTTTGCACTTTATCTTGTCATAGTATTGTATGCTCTACATCATGCATGTGACTCATATTACAGGTGTGATTGTATGATACATTTATAAACTTTGAGAAGTATTTTCCAACTGGCTCCACATGTGATTCCACTTAGTCTTTTCAGAATAGCTATCTTCCTCCCAGCTTTGTTTATTGTCTTGTTTATGTGTTTTCTCCATGTCAGCCTATTAGCAAATGTGACTCCGAGGTATACAAGATGTTTATCTTCTCTTAGGTGTTTTCCATTTATCTGAATGATACCAGCTTTTTATTTTGGATAGAGGGTGAAGAGAGTGGTGCTAAACCTGCCTGTGTTGATGCTAACACACAATTTGCCAATGCAGTTAATACACCTAAAGCGCGTCATAGAACTCTGGTGGTCACTGTTGCATGTTCACGTGTGCACCACAATACCAGGTCACCAGCATACATTGCCACTTGACTTCCATATGGTAGTTCGGCACCTACGTTATTGATGTAGATCAGGAACAAACATGATGATGTCAAGGTAAGTAAGTTCTTTATCTTTCTCATTTGAAATCCATAAGAAGTTTCACTGACGCTTAAAAACATAAGTTGAGGCGGATATTAAATAATCAATAAATTGACCCAAATAAGTTTCCTGCTATGGATCTGTGATGTGATAGTGTCATCACATTTTGTACATCTGAGAGCTAGGGGGAGTAGGTGGCCAATGTTTCCTTCACTTTGAAATACAACGAGCCCAAGCATTGAACCATCTTCCGATTGTGCTCATAACATTATCAGGGCAGTTCGCTAGCAAGCCCGCTGAACAGGATACTACTGGTGTAAATACAACAACAAAGTCATTACATTGTGACAAAATAGGCCAGATTTTCAAATGTTTGTATGATACAGTCAATAGCTTTTGCAATCAACTCAAAAAAGTTAACAACATTAGTCTTTATAAAATCCTAAAACTTCAAATATTAGCGAGGATTTTTCAGTGTCAGAGAAACATTCCTCCCTGTCTAACTTTAAAACTTACTGGTTTCCTCTGTACCACCTAATGGGCATAGACCTCCGTGATAAAGAACTTCTTCTGTGCTGGTACATGCCTGAAAGGACAGATGTTGAATGTAACAAGATCATCATCATCATGTACTATGCCGATAAGTGTGGTCGGTCACGTTTTGTCATCTCACACAATTACCAGTCGTGGATCAGCTCTGTGTTCTTGTCTCGATCATACATTGTGGCCAAGCCATCCAGGTATTTACTTCTCTGCCTTCCCCTTGTTCTTTTCCCCTCAATCTTGCCAGATAACAATATACAATTATGCAATGAAATGCTTTATGCATTTGTCACCAAGCTGAGAAAAACTTCTTTTTTGTGTATTTTCCCATGGTTTTCTATTTGCCACTATGTTTTTAAGAATGTGCTCATTAGATCTCAATTTCATTCAGTTTACTCTTTACATAATATGTTTTTAAGCTAATGCTTTTTTGTGTGGCTCCTGGATATTATTTCAGTTTCACAATGAGCGCCCTCTGTAGAGATCTGGCCCCGCTAGAAAACTTCTGCCTTTGTTTTTATTATACCTTCTTCTTCTTCTTCTTTGCGTTCATTCGGAGTGTTTTTTTCAGATGTGATTGTGGAGAGTTGTTACGCACCCTTGGGTCAAAACCCTTGGGCCAGCTCATCTGACTTCTGGGTGCATTTTTGACCAGGGAGACTCTCACTTTTGTGGTACTGTCTGCATCCCAGCTTATCAAGTTGGAACAGTCGAAGACTTCACGGTCATCCCTCAAGGGAAGGCAGGGACAGTCCATGGCATTTTCTGCCATCCAGGGTGGCATCCATAGTTGCAGGGCCGACACATAGCGCCCTGGTGATGGGCTTACCGAGGGAATCATCACGTCATGCTCATGGCTGCTTTAATTCCTCACTTCAATATACTGGGCATTTCGTTCGCCCCGGGCCGCTCCCGCAAAAACCAGACTGGTCTGCAGACGATATCCACTCAGCGAGTTTTCGATTCGGACATGTACTTGTCGCTGTGCCCGGGGACAATATAGTCAGAGCACGACTCTACAGTTCCGGGCATGACGGACATTCGGAAAACTAGCTAGTCAGAGCTGTTACAGACACAAGCTATTCGGAAAACTAGTTAGTCAGAGCTGTTCCTAGCATGAAAGACATTTCACTCTGACGTTTTATGCGTTGTGCCTGATTTATTTGCACCCGTAGGCCAGCACATCTGACTTCAGCTGGCATTTTTACGGGTTTGCCTTCCCGAGGTTTTTATTATATTAAAACAAATTTTAAGCAACTTATTTTAACTGACAAAGATAGTATTTCTCCTTTCTCTTAACGTTTCTTACTATCCTGTAGGAATATACTGCATGTTTGACAAGATTGCATATTATTTTTGCCACCGGGAATACATAACACATATTAATAAGTTACCTTAAACATTAAGTGCAACAGCTGCATAAGACTCTCAGTTATACTTTGCAAAGACCACAATGTTTCCATATGGCATGAATGGGTGATATGTGATTATGAAATAACAATGTACCAGAAGCCTAAGACTGTTAGAATGTGAGTCAAAATATGTTTTGGAAATAGAAATACATTAATAGAAAATCATTTATACCAGCAGTAAATGATAACCATGCATAAACTCTATAGACTCCGCTGAAACTTCAGTCTGAAATGATTTTTTAGAATAGCATTTGAGAATACATTTAAAGTCGCTTTAAAGTCGACAAGGTCGACTTCATTGCACCTGGGTTTTATCCCATATGGCTCGGTCTCTTTCCGCAGCACGGAAAGCGTTGCACAAAGCACGAACTCCGTAGCTTTTAGCGACAACCCACAGGAGTCCCCGAAACATTTAACTCGTAAACCGAAGGACGCGGCCCGGAATCGAACCCACAACCTTCGGAGCACGAGTCAAACGGCTTGACCACTTCACCACAGAGACTCCCAGAGAATACATTTAATATATCAGATATTGCTGTTAAATGCTATGGTCTATATAAAACTGAATGGTGATCTTACAGCCCTTGTACTAATAGTAAAGTTATATCTCATTCAGAATTAGACATCTGATAGAGAAAAATGCAAGAAAAGAAGATTAAGATATAGAATAAAAAAGATTTCTAGCATATAACACTTTGTTTTAATGATCAATAATGACACCTAAATGCCTAGAAGTACATTTATTCACTGACCTTTCCATGTCTATCCACGCCCCAACCAATTGGTAAATCTTTTCCTAAAAGATGTTTTATTTCCACCTGAAATGTATTTTAAAATACTATATTTGTAATGACTATATAATACAAGCCGGTCTCCCTGGTCGAGGGGTTAGCAGCTTTCTCCGTAATCCTGAATACTCTCGTGGTTGATGTGAGCGCACGAGAATTGGAAGCGGTTCGAGTCACGCCAGTGACTTATGAGAGTATGGAGTCAGTCGCTCAGAAAGCAATGACAAACTACTGAGAGTAATCTTGCCAAGAAATCAACAATCAGCTGAAAGATGCTGATGTTGACAGCGATGTCCTGTAAAGGATATGCAAAACATATAATACAAAATTTAAACAAAAATTAAAAATAAAATTACCAAATGTTGATGCTTTGTTTATATATATATGTTTCAAATTTGTGTATGTATAAAAGACATTATCCAAGTGTGCAGTAGTTATATATTAATCTTTAATTTTTATTATGGTCGCACATTTCTATGGTTTGTGTAGAGACATTATCCAAGTGTACAATAATCATATATTAGTCTTTCATTTTGGTCAGTCATTTCAAGGGCGTTTAGTGGTGTTAACCAAGTGTGCAACAGAGTCAGATCTTTAACTTTCATTTTGATTAGACATTTTTATGGCTTGTTTAAGTGGTGTTAACCAAGTGTGCAACAGAGTCAGATTTTAATCTTTAACTTTAATTTTGATTAGACATTTTTATGGCTTGTTTAAGTGGTGTTAACCAAGTGTGCAACAGTCATTTTTTTTTTTTGGCGCTTGCTCGCTTTGAACTCAAGCGTAGCCCATACACACTATTTATAGTAGTGATGGACTGAATTTTGCGTGTGGATTAGCTTTTCCTATTAACAGTGTACCTCGCCATCAGGTACTTGTAATTTACAGTCCCCAAGTCAAGGACGACAGGTCAACAATTTAGCTCAGCTGTCTGGTGTAGGGGTTGAACTGCTTACCTTCGGCATCAGCACGACGAATGTTTAAGAACACGCATTCTTACCGATTCGACCATGCTGACCTGAGCAACAGAGTCTGATATTAATCGTTAACTTTCATTTTGTCACACATGTCTGTGATTACTCTAGTGGTGTTATCCAAATGTACAATGAAGGTGATCCTTTACAAATCAATCCAAACCATAATAGTAGCTTGGACAACATTAAGTCCATAACAAGCATCTAAACCTTCAATACACAGACCTAACTGTGGACATCGTCATCATCATGTAACACTGTCCATAGAAAAGTTTCTTGATCTTTTGCCAGTTCTCTTGCCTTATGCATGTTCACGCCCAAGGTGTCTGTAATATTCTGTGTCCATATTTATTCTGGTTGACCCCTGTCTCTTCTTCCAAGAACCATACCTTCCACTGTTATTTCCAAACCACTGTAACATTGGCCCAAATGGCTCATTCAGAAAAATAATGGACTTGATCTGAGACACACTGGGAATTGTTTGAGACAGTGAACTTATTTTGCCCATGTTTACCAGATTGGTACATAAAGATCATGATTTGCTTGCAGGTGATAAAGCTGATCTTTTATGACAGTGTATCTTGCTTGTTTTTCGCTGGCTATGAACTCCAGCGTGAAGTCCTGTATGTCGGATGAAGACATCCTATTGTCCAACATCAGTGTGATGTCATATCGGACTGAGGTTTGCGTGTGTGTCCGTTGTCCCATGTCTGGCTTATTGGTGTGCAGACTGGTGGTCCCTCGCCATGCAGGCAGACACTCTCCGACTTCGGAGGAATCAACGATCCTACTGACTTTAGCCAGGACCCCAAAGGGACCTGTTTCCCAGGACACTCTGCGAGGACGCGTCAATAGGTCTTGGCCAGTATAGAACCCAGCCCTGGTGCCTTGGAAACACCTCTATAAACAGGGTTTACAAGGCAAGAAAATCGACTTCATTGCACTGGGTTTTATCCCATTTAGCTTGGTCTCTTTCCACAGGGCGGCATGCTGAAACTGTCGCACAAAGCATCAACTCCGTAGCTTCAGTGACAACCTCCAGGAATCTCTGAGAAAATTGCATTCGTGAACCTAACCGAATATAGATCAGAATCAAACCCACAAAATTATGAGTGCAAGCAGGCGGCGGCTTAACCACTTCGTCACAGAGACTCCCATGCTAGTGCATCTTAAAATGTGTATCTGTAGACTAGCAGTGACCTGCCACATTTCTACCAGCCAGACTGTTACTTACTTTACCCTGAGCCACAGATGTTGTTGCCATGTCCAGCACAAACTCCTCATTGTTGTTTCCTTTGGCTGCCACGGAAATTGGATTCGTGCCCAGTACTTTCTGGTGAGAGAGAAAATATACATTTGGAATAAGTACATAACTGAAGCAAATTAATTGGTGTACGCTGGTCTACAGATTAGCTGGTAATTACTAATAAACTAAAAACATTCATTCACTGTTCTCTGTGCAAAATTGTGGGGCTAAAATTGTACCAATATGAAGCTCATGGAGACATCTAAAGAAATTCCACTGACTGTGTTATTTACATACAAAAAGTGAAACAAATAACCCAGATTTATTAAATATAACTTGACTTATTACATATAACTTCATTAGCATGTGACAGGTCCTTTGCAGGATGTCGTTCTCACATCACATCCCACATTAAAGACTCTTGATCCATGCCAGCTCAGTAGATTTCTTCTTGATCGATGGCATTCTAAAATTTAAAAAAAAATGTCTGTAATATTTCAGTTCTAAAGCCCCGATCTTCTTTTTCTGTGGCTGAGAAATGTCCATGATGCACATCCATATGTTTTCAAGGAAAGATGCATGTTCTGATCATTTTTACTTTAATTTGTTTGCTGGTGTTATGCCGTGAGATCTTAATACTGATTAACAATACTATAGCCAGTGTCCTGACTTCTTCCAACTTGTTAATTATGGAGCTAAGGTTTTCAAAGTTTGTGACATTTTCAGTTTCTTTATTGCTGATTATAATTTTTGGTTGAAATGCAATTTTGTCTGTAGACATGATTATTTTGTTTTAAGTTCCGAAAAAGATGGTCTTCACTGTATCTTTTGATAGACGGGATTAACTGTCCTTATCCCTTAGCACTGTTTGAGAGGAGCAGTGTATTATCTGCATTTATGAGATATTAAATTGGATTTCCATCAGTTACAAATGGACCAAAATTGTCTTCAGTCTCATCATTTTTTACGCTCCTCATTATATTTTCTGCAGTATGGGGACAGAATGCTACTACACTTTGAACCTAAAACAAGTTTGGTGTTTTCTGACAGCTGCTTGTTGTTTGTGACATGTTTCAATTAAGCGGATCACATATGCTGGAAACCCCGTATCTCTCATGGTGTTCCACAATTTCTGATGTTGAACAGTCAAAGGTCTCATTGCAGTCTAAGAAGCAAATATGAAGATCTGTATTGTACTCATTTCTCAAATATTATTCTCATATTGAAGGTATGGTTCCTGATGTATCTGTCATTGTCTGAAACCTGCTTGTACTTCTTGTAATTCACATTCTAACTTCCTTTGAATCTTCTTCATGATTATACGCTAGAGGATTTTGATAGCATGACTTATTAGTGTGATAGTATAACAGTTGGTAAACAGCTTTAAATTGAGATTAAATTCTTTGAGAAAGGATGTAGACTGTTCTTTAACATGCTTTGGACTAAACAGTGCTGTTCTATATCTTTGCACATAGTACATGTTAGATAAGGACACCGGTTTCTCCTTCTGCCTGGATTTGTTCTGTTGGTATATCGTCACCACCTGGTGACTTCCCTGTCTTCAAACTTTGTCTGATCGTGCTTTCTGTAATAAAGGTTCTCATTCTCTCTTTGCTTTTGGTATATTATTTGTGTTCTTTGTCATATCATCATACATTTCTCGACAGTAGTCCTTCCATCTCTCTAGTATATTTTAACTTGTTTGTTACAGTATTGTCATTGCTGTTATTTATTAAATGTAACAGTGGTCTGAATGTGCCAGTTAATATTCAGATTTCTTTGAACAAGTCTACATCCTTTCCTTGAAATTGAAGTCTCCATCTGTTTCTTGAAAGTGGAGATGTTGTATTCTATTACAAGTACTCATTACAAACCTTTTCTTGCCTTCTCTAATTATCTTTCTGATTTTTTTCATGTAGTATGTTTTTGTCAGACTATTTATTTCTATCCCTGTTTGCTTTAATCTTCATCTTACTTTATTTCTATCTCCATCTGCTTTAACTTTCTTCTTGCTCCTATTAGTCTGAATGTTTCCTCTGAGATATATTTCTGCTTCTTGTATGTTCTGTGCTGATGAGATGAGAATGTCTCTCACTTGTGTAGCTAACTCATCTGGTGTCATGTCTTCTCATACTGACATCAACATCTCGGATTTAAGTTTTTACTCTAGTGTTATATTCAGGTGGTACATCACATCGTATTGATCATGCATATTTTATCATTTTTTCCAGTTTAACTTAAAGTCTGTAATAAATAGCTCATGATCTGTGTTGCACTCTGCTCCTGGAGGTATCTTTGTAGATGTTAGACATGTCCTCCATCTTGTGTCAAAATGCATTCGATTTGGTTCCTTCATTTATTATCAGGTGAGATCCAAGTGTAGAGCCTTGGGTATTAACTGATTGCCTGCCAAACAAAAAAGTGGTCCTGAAATTCAAGGCAGAAAATTTGAAGTAGGGTTGTGTCACAATAATGCTTTTAAAATGGTTAAAATGGTAGCAGATTTATTGTATTACATATCAAATCAAAGAGGATTTCACAGGGAACATGACAATGTTAATAATTAATTCATAGGTTACAAATATTATGACAATCATGAGAGGTTTAGTAATAACAATTGAAATTAAAGTGTTAAAAAATATGAAAAAAATTCACTTACCAAGGTGTTATTTTCTATCCTTCGCAGCTAATCCAGTTAAATTTCGTGAATAATGGTACACACACCACTTGTGTTCAAGAATATTACAAGAACTGCTCCATAACACGAATAAAACTCAATGAAATGATAAAATTATGAAGCACATAATTTTCACATCTTCTTCTATTGCCATATATTCTGAGGAACTGTCACTGTAAAATTTCTTTTTATATTATCTGACCGTCTTCTAAATAATTAACTGACTACTGCAATGGTTGGTTTTAGAATCTTTCACAAAGTCCTTTACATCACAATAACTATAATATAAAATTGTTTAAAACAGTAATTTTATTAAAATATATGAGGTCCAGAACCAGAAGGTATTGCACTTCGAATTTCGAATCACAACAATCATTTGGAATCTCATGCCATGCATGTTAATCTTATTGGCCATGTGTGTTAATCTTGTTGGCCATGCGTGATTGTGCACACGAACAGAAAGGAAATCTTTCCTTGTAAAGTTTAATTCAATGGGACACTAAAAATTGTGGACTAAAACGGAGAAACGGATCAATTAGAGCACTATATATATGGAACCGATGAGTCGGTTTTTGGGTACCAAATTTGGGCTCTAGAACCGACCATTCGGTCTCCGGCAGGCAATCAGTTAAATAGGAATCTGTGATTAACAGATTGTTTTCTAGAAAAATTTTATTAGGTTTTCTTCTGTTTCATTTCTATGTCCTATACTGAATGAGCCTAATACCTTTTCTTCTTCCGCTCTTTCAACACCAATTTTTACACTGAAATCTCCCATTACTATCATGGTGTTTCTTTTTCTGCCTTTTATAATTTCTCTTGTAAATTACTGTAAAATTCATGAACTGCATCCTCTTCTGATGCAGTTGTTGATGCATACAGTATAACTGTGATGTTCCTTCTCTTTATCTTAAGTCATTGAGTGGATTGTATCCATGAAGTGCTGAAGAAACTTTCTTTATCCAGAGAAAACCAACCCTGATCTGTCCACCCTTTTATTTTCCTGAATATATATATACATGTATCTTTTGTTTAACATGTATCAAAGAAGAAAATGACACTAATTGTGAAATGGAAACAGAAGGGAAAATTCTTAACCAAGTGGGTAATTTTAAATACGTAGGAGAAATTATAACATCTGATGGAAGATGCACATCAGAGATTAAGAACAGAATAGGGCAAGCAAAAGCTGCATTTCAGAAAATGAAGGGTATCTTATGCAATAAGTCACTTTCATTGAATGTAAGAAGAAGAGTGCTGAAATGCTATATAAAATCTGTTTTGCTGTATGGCAGTGTATCTTTGAGTGTAAATGAACAAATTAAGAAGAACTTGGAAGCAACAGACATGTGGTTCCTGAAACGAATGCTGCAAATTCCTTGGACTGCCAGAGTAATTAACAACGACTGCCAGAAAGAGGTTAATGAAAGTAGAACATTATATTCAACAATAAGAATGAGACAGCATTCTTTAGTCATGTCATGAGAAGAGAGGCTTTGGAGAATATTGTGATGACCAGAAAGATCGAGGGGAAGAGAGACAGGAGCAGACCAAGAGAAATTATGCTGGATGGACTGAGATGGTCGTATGGAGGAATATCATCAGCAGAGTTGATACAGAACAATAAAGACCGAGATCTGTGGAGAGGCATGAACGCCTATGCCAGCTGGTAAGGCACTTGATGATGATGATGATCTGTTTGAATCATGAAGTGACTTTGTCCCATCCATCTGAGTTCTGAAATTCCAAGATGTTAATTTTTCTCTGTTGCCCAATCACAGAACTTTCGGCAGTAATAACGTAGACTCATTAAATATAATTTAAATGTTAATTATTATAATATACATACTGTTTTTGATCTTGTTGGCATCATATTTGGTGATGTGTTGCAAAATGCCATGCCCTGCAATGAAAGTTACAATACTATTTATAAATATGTTAATATAATGGGGAAAAAATCAATGGAATATTGCCTTTCAATGAATATCATTTATATATTTTCACTTGCAGTAATTACACATCTAATAAACGCCTCCTTATAAAAAATGATATCAAAGTGAGATGGAAAATTTATATTACCAGAAAATCATGGGAAACAATATGAGATAATGTTGCCCATGTTATGTATAAGTATCTGTATACTGAGGTTATTGCAACATGTGATTTTGTATAAATGATTACAATATGCATAATTTACAGTCAATTACTTTCAATATGTCTACTGTACTTGATTGTTTGTATGCATTTTATGTTTTTTACTTATTTGATCTGCATTTTCTAAGGACATAGGAAGATTTGTATGTAAGATCATTCGTAATAAAATAAATGAATAAATTCACATGCAAAAATGTGCGTCTCTATGCTTGGTAAACACGCATGCCATATCTTTTACCTTTACATACTAAGGATTGAGAATCAGACACAAAGATTGCTCTGATAACTTGAGTAACAGCTAGCCATCTCAAAGCTGCAGTGATTGTAGCGACTATCTAAATACTTAAGATTGTACAATCCTTGGCTCCATTCTGCCCTGCAATGTTCTTACCTCTGGCCTAGCTGAGAATCGCAACCATGTTTGTCTCCATGATTCACTTAACCCTTGGTGTGTCATGCTCACATAAAATGTGGCAGTCTATTAGATTACATCCTAGCATTTATCCACATGCACAACAACTTTGCAAATGAATATTTTTTCTGATGTGCCAGTTATTATTTCAGCCTGTCTCTGTGGCCAAAGGCTTGCGAACGCAGTTGGTGAGCTGCTTACCAGGCATTCGAAACGCAGCCGAGACCAATTTGTGCAGCAGACTGTGTTGCGTTGTGTTATAACGTGTTGGTATGGGAGCCGGTCGTTCAGAAAGCAATGGCAAACTACTGAACATGAAAAACTTGCCTAGTACATCAACAGCAGCTGAAAATTGCTGGTGTTGACTGCAACGTCCTGTAAGGGATATGCAACATTTAAAAAACAATTATTTATCATACGACTGTAAATGCACATTTCAATAGTATTGTATATAACATTCTGTAATACTCAATACTATTCTTTATCTCTTAGCATTAACAATTTTTTAAATAAAACCTCAGACATGCCATACAAAGGGATGATTGCTCACGAGTTATGGTGAGCTGTTATCTCATCGCTCATTAAAAAAATATATAGATAGAAACAACTGTAGTATGTTCATGCATTGCACACACATTGTTTCGTTGCATTTTCATAATCTATGAATATTAACACACACAAATCACAGCACATTAAAAATGTACATCAGAAGGAGAACATTCTCACAATTAGGCCTTGATTCATTGCTCTAATACTGTACCAGCCTGCAATCCCAAAATGATTTGAACCTGTTTGAAAAAGACAATAACTTTATTTTATTATGCATATTGCTATGATGATAATCTTAACAAATTATTTTACTTACTACATTTATAATGTTGTTGCATCTTCTTAATCTTTAACACAGGTCTTTATTTGGATGTCAGTGGAGAGTAGCAGTATATGTAAGGTATATGGAATTTTCAACCAACACAGAACTAGTGTCATCAGTTGCTACAAGCTGAGGGAGATACTGAGTGGGGATTCTGAGCACTTAGGGACTAATAGTTTGATGGATATTGAGGATGATCTGTTGATTGTCTAACTTACTGTATGTAATAGTAAATATTTTTCTGATGTGCTAGTTGTGTATTTATTATGTGACTAATTGCACATTTTAACAACATTGTATATAACATTCTAGGATACCCATTACTGTTCTCCATCTCCTAGCATAAAAAATGCTTTAAATAAAACCTCAGACATGCCACACAAAGTGACGATTGCTTATGAGTTATGATGAGCTGTCATCGTTAATTACAAAAAATGTGCTCAACAATTGTTCATCATATGATGTGTGTATGCATGTATAGAGGAGAAATGGCCTATTCAGTCACGCTCTACTTTAACCCCCCCCCCCCCCCCCCCCCCACTCCCCAAAAAAAATATTAATACATAATTATCACATTTAAAAGTTAAGCAACAAATGTATGTATTAAATTTTTGTTTCATTACATTGTGACAGAAGAGGCCATACATAGAGAGAGTTGTCAACCTGAGTCAGTAAATCATCATCATATGCCATACCAAGAGTTACAAGTGATCATGTTCCTGCACAAACTTCTATACCCGTTCCTGATGAGTTCAGCTGCTGATCATCTTCTATGTCATTTTCCCAACTCATCCAACATTTTCTTCCCCAATCAAATTCTGTCTCTTACACCCTAAATTGTTCCAGTTGTCATAACCATTTCCAACCATTGTTGCCATATTTTCATCATCATTATAACCATTTTGATTCCTTCTGGAACCTGTCATCATCATTTCAGGTGCCTGATTCACTGTCAGGTATCCAGTGCGAGAGAATCCCAAGTAATCCTAATATGATATTTGTGTGGCAGTTTGTTCTCATTGTTTTCCAAGTCTGTCAATTTGAAGAAATGGGGAAAAAACCGAATGAAGAATTATTAAAACATTTTGCAAATACCTTTTGCGGATACCCATCCAATACCAACAGATTTTGCTTTTTCTATGGCCAGGTCAATACAGAATCTGCCAACCACAGGTCCTGGTGATGTTTAAAAACAGTTTATTTGTAAAGCAGTCAAGGTTTCCCTTATATAGACTAGATTTACCAGTAACTTATTTATGTAAATAAAGCAAAAATGATAACCATACTTGTGAAGTTTGGATAAAATAAATAAATTACATTAATTTCAAACAAGAATCAAATTTCCATTGAAAGTGTAACTACTCCAGTTACTGATCACCACAGCATTCATTCTGAGTCACAGCAGCATAGTGGCTAGATGCTCGCCTGCCAACCTGGTGGTCATGGGTTCGAGCCACATTTCAGTGGATTAAAATCTGTAAAACTGATGTTTGCCACCACATTGACCAAGTCTAAAATGGGTATGAGGAAATGCTGTGGGAAGTAAAGACAACCAGTTGTTACTGACCACATCCCCCAACAAGTTCAGATTGGTCTATAAAAATGTGGGTCTATCACTACATGCCCAATGCCCTTTGGGCATGTAAAAGTGTCCTTTACTTTTTATAGTATTCACTATCAGGTTAACAAACAATTGTTAATAGTCTCTGTTGATTTTATTAATGTCGGTCAGTTATTCCCTACAATTAATGCTATTGGTTATCTCTATTGCAGGATGTTATCAGTGTCAATCAGTCAGTCCCTACAATTAATTCTATTGGTTAACTAATACATGATGTTATCAGTGTCAATCAGTCATTCCCTACAATTAATGCTACTGATTAACTAATACAGGATGTTATCAGTGTCAATCAGTCATTCCCTACAATTAATGCTATTGGATAACTAATATAGGATGTTATCAGTGTCAATCAGTCATTCCCTACAATTAATGCTACTGATTAACTAATACAGGATGTTATCAGTGTCAATCAGTCATTCCCTACAATTAATGCTGCTGATTAACTAATACAAGATGTTATCAGTGTCAATCAGTCATTCCCTACAATTAATGCTGCTGGTTAACTAATACAGGATGTTATCAGTGTAAATCAGTCAGTCCCTACAATTAATGCTACTGGTTAACTAATACAGGATGTTATCTGTGTCAATCAGTCATTCCCTACAATTAATGCTACTGGTTAACTAATACAAGATGTTATCTGTGTCAATCAATCATTCCCTACAATTAATGCTACTGGTTAACTAATACAAGATGTTATCTGTGTCAATCAATCATTCCCTACAATTAATGCTACTGGTTAACTAATACAGGATGTTATCAGTGTCAATCAGTCAGTCCCTACAATTAATGCTACTGGTTAACTAATACAGGATGTTATCAGTGTCAATCAGTCATTCCCTACAATTAATGCTACTGGTTAACTAATACAAGATGTTATCTGTGTCAATCAATCATTCCCTACAATTAATGCTACTGGTTAACTAATACAAGATGTTATCTGTGTCAATCAATCATTCCCTACAATTAATGCTACTGATGAACTATTACAGGATGTTATCTATGTCAATCAATCATTCCCTACAATTAATGCTACTGGTTAACTAATACAAGATGTTATCTGTGTCAATCAATCATTCCCTACAATTAATGCTACTGGTTAACTAATACAAGATGTTATCTGTGTCAATCAATCATTCCCTACAATTAATGCTACTGGTTAACTAATACAAGATGTTATCTGTGTCAATCAATCATTCCCTACAATTAATGCTACTGGTTAACTAATACAGGATGTTATCAGTGTCAATCAGTCAGTCCCTACAATTAATGCTACTGGTTAACTAATACAGGATGTTATCAGTGTCAATCAGTCATTCCCTACAATTAATGCTACTGGTTAACTAATACAAGATGTTATCTGTGTCAATCAATCATTCCCTACAATTATTGCTACTGGTTAACTAATACAAGATGTTATCTGTGTCAATCAATCATTCCCTACAATTAATGCTACTGATGAACTATTACAGGATGTTATCTATGTCAATCAATCATTCCCTACAATTAATGCTACTGGTTAACTCATACAAGATGTTATCTGTGTCAATCAATCATTCTCTACAATTAATGCTACTGATTAACTATTACAGGATGTTATCTGTGTCAATCAATTGTTCCCTACAATTAATGCTACTGGTTAACTAATACAGGATGTTATCTGTGTCAATCAATCATTCCCTACAATTAATGCTACTGGTTAACTAATACAAGATGTTATCTGTGTCAATCAATCATTCCCAACAATTAATGCTGCTGGTTAACTAATACAGGATATTTTCAGTGTCAATCAATCATTCCCTACAATTAATACTACTGGTTAACTATTACAGGATGTTATCAGTGTAAATCAATCATTCCCTACAATTAATACTACTGGTTAACTATTACAGGATGTTATCAGTGTCAATCAATCATTCTCTACAATTAATGCTACTGGTTAACTAATACAGGATGTTATCTGTGTCAATCAATCATTCCCTACAATTAATGCTACTGGTTAACTAATACAGGATGTTATCAGTGTCAATCAATCATTCTCTACAATTAATGCTACTGGTTAACTAATACAGGATGTTATCTGTGTCAATCAATCATTCCCTACAATTAATGCTACTGGTTAACTAATACAAGATGTTATC
Organism: Cepaea nemoralis; assembly: GCA_014155875.1. Classification (NCBI taxonomy): domain Eukaryota; kingdom Metazoa; phylum Mollusca; class Gastropoda; order Stylommatophora; family Helicidae; genus Cepaea; species Cepaea nemoralis. The sequence goes on along the minus strand of JACEFZ010016833.1, from coordinate 393,503 downwards.
TGTGTCAATCAATCATTCCCTACATTAATATTACTGGTTTACTATTACAGGATGTTATCAGTGTAAATCAATCATTCCCTACAATTAATACTACTGGTTAACTATTACAGGATGTTATCAGTGTCAATCAATCATTCTCTACAATTAATGCTACTGGTTAACTAATACAGGATGTTATCTGTGTCAATCAATCATTCCCTACAATTAAAGCTACTGGTTAACTAATACAAGATGTTATCTGTGTCAATCAGTCATTCCCTAAAATTAATGCTACTGGTTAACTAATACAGGATGTTATCAGTGTCAATCAATCGTTCCCTACAATTAATGCTATTGGTTAACTAATACAGGATGTTATCAGTGTCAATCAGTCATTCCCTACAATTAATTCTATTGGTTAACTAATACAAGATGTTATCAGTGTCAATCAATCGTTCCCTACAATTAATGCTACTGGTTAACTAATACAGGATGTTATCTGTGTCAATCAATCATTCACTACAATTAATGCTGCTGGTTAACTAATACAGGATGTTATCAGTGTCAATCAATCATTCCCTACATTAATATTACTGGTTAACTATTACAGGATGTTATCAGTGTCAATCAATCGTTCCCTACAATTAATGCTACTGGTTAACTAATACAGGATGTTATCTGTGTCAATCAGTCATTCCCTACAATTAATTCTACTGGTTAACTAATACAGGATGTTATCTGTGTCAATCAGTCATTCTCTACAATTAATGCTACTGGTTAACTAATACAGGATGTTATCTGTGTCAATCAGTAATTCCCTACAATTAATGCTATTGGTTAACTAATACAGGATGTTACAGTGTCAATCAGTAATTCCCTACAATTAATGCTACTGGTTAACTAATACAAGATGTTATCTGTGTCAATCAATCATTCCCTACAATTAATGCTACTGGTTAACTATTACAGGATGTTATCAGTGTCAATCAATCGTTCCTTACAATTAATGCTACTGGTTAACTAATACAGGATGTTATCAGTGTCAATCAGTCATTCCCTACAATTAATGCTACTGGTTAACTAATACAGGATGTTATCAGTGTCAATCAATCATTCCCTACAATTAATGCTACTGGTTAACTAATACAGGATGTTATCTGTGTCAATCAGTCATTCCCTAAAATTAATGCTACTGGTTAACTAATACAGGATGTTATCAGTGTCAATCAGTCATTCCCTACAATTAATGCTGCTGATTAACTAATACAAGATGTTATCAGTGTCAATCAGTCATTCCCTACAATTAATGCTGCTGGTTAACTAATACAGGATGTTATCAGTGTAAATCAGTCAGTCCCTACAATTAATGCTACTGGTTAACTAATACAGGATGTTATCTGTGTCAATCAGTCATTCCCTACAATTAATGCTACTGGTTAACTAATACAAGATGTTATCTGTGTCAATCAATCATTCCCTACAATTAATGCTACTGGTTAACTAATACAAGATGTTATCTGTGTCAATCAATCATTCCCTACAATTAATGCTACTGGTTAACTAATACAGGATGTTATCAGTGTCAATCAGTCAGTCCCTACAATTAATGCTACTGGTTAACTAATACAGGATGTTATCAGTGTCAATCAGTCATTCCCTACAATTAATGCTACTGATGAACTATTACAGGATGTTATCTATGTCAATCAATCATTCCCTACAATTAATGCTACTGGTTAACTCATACAAGATGTTATCTGTGTCAATCAATCATTCTCTACAATTAATGCTACTGATTAACTATTACAGGATGTTATCTGTGTCAATCAATCGTTCCCTACAATTAATGCTACTGGTTAACTAATACAGGATGTTATCTGTGTCAATCAATCATTCCCTACAATTAATGCTACTGGTTAGCTAATAAAAGATGTTATCTGTGTCAATCAATTATTCCCTACAATTAATGCTGCTGGTTAACTAATACAGGATATTATCAGTGTCAATCAATCATTCCCTACAATTAATACTACTGGTTAACTATTACAGGATGTTATCAGTGTAAATCAATCATTCCCTACAATTAATACTACTGGTTAACTAATACAAGATGTTATCAGTGTCAATCAATCATTCTCTACAATTAATGCTACTGGTTAACTAATACAGGATGTTATCAGTGTCAATCAATCATTCCCTACAATTAATGCTACTGGTTAACTAATACAGGATGTTATCAGTGTCAATCAATCATTCTCTACAATTAATGCTACTGGTTAACTAATACAGGATGTTATCTGTCTCAATCAATCATTCCCTACAATTAATGCTACTGGTTAACTAATACAAGATGTTATCTGTGTCAATCAATCATTCCCTACATTAATATTACTGGTTTACTATTACAGGATGTTATCAGTGTCAATCAATCATTCCCTACAATTAATACTACTGGTTAACTATTACAGGATGTTATCAGTGTCAATCAATCATTCTCTACAATTAATGCTACTGGTTAACTAATACAGGATGTTATCTGTGTCAATCAATCATTCCCTACAATTAAAGCTACTGGTTAACTAATACAAGATGTTATCTGTGTCAATCAGTCATTCCCTAAAATTAATGCTACTGGTTAACTAATACAGGATGTTATCAGTGTCAATCAATCGTTCCCTACAATTAATGCTATTGGTTAACTAATACAGGATGTTATCAGTGTCAATCAGTCATTCCCTACAATTAATTCTATTGGTTAACTAATACAAGATGTTATCAGTGTCAATCAATCGTTCCCTACAATTAATGCTACTGGTTAACTAATACAGGATGTTATCTGTGTCAATCAATCATTCCCTACAATTAATGCTGCTGGTTAACTAATACAGGATGTTATCAGTGTCAATCAATCATTCCCTACATTAATATTACTGGTTAACTATTACAGGATGTTATCAGTGTCAATCAATCGTTCCCTACAATTAATGCTACTGGTTAACTAATACAGGATGTTATCTGTGTCAATCAGTCATTCCCTACAATTAATTCTACTGGTTAACTAATACAGGATGTTATCTGTGTCAATCAGTCATTCTCTACAATTAATGCTACTGGTTAACTAATACAGGATGTTATCTGTGTCAATCAATCGTAATTCCCTACAATTAATGCTATTGGTTAACTAATACAGGATGTTACAGTGTCAATCAGTAATTCCCTACAATTAATGCTACTGGTTAACTAATACAAGATGTTATCTGTGTCAATCAATCATTCCCTACAATTAATGCTACTGGTTAACTATTACAGGATGTTATCAGTGTCAATCAATCGTTCCCTACAATTAATGCTACTGGTTAACTAATACAGGATGTTATCAGTGTCAATCAGTCATTCCCTACAATTAATGCTACTGGTTAACTAATACAGGATGTTATCAGTGTCAATCAATCGTTCCCTACAATTAATGCTATTGGTTAACTAATACAGGATGTTATCACTGTCAATCAGTCATTCCCTACAATTAATTCTATTGGTTAACTAATACAGGATGTTATCAGTGTCAATCAGTCATTCCCTACAATTAATGCTACTGGTTAACTAATACAGGATGTTATCTGTGTCAATCAATCATTCCCTACAATTAATGCTGCTGGTTAACTAATACAGGATGTTATCAGTGTCAATCAATCATTCCCTACATTAATATTACTGGTTAACTATTACAGGATGTTATCAGTGTCAATCAATCGTTCCCTACAATTAATGCTACTGGTTAACTAATACAGGATGTTATCTGTGTCAATCAGTCATTCCCTACAATTAATTCTACTGGTTAACTAATACAGGATGTTATCTGTGTCAATCAGTCATTCTCTACAATTAATGCTACTGGTTAACTAATACAGGATGTTATCTGTGTCAATCAGTAATTCCCTACAATTAATGCTATTGGTTAACTAATACAGGATGTTACAGTGTCAATCAGTAATTCCCTACAATTAATGCTACTGGTTAACTAATACAAGATGTTATCTGTGTCAATCAATCATTCCCTACAATTAATGCTACTGGTTAACTATTACAGGATGTTATCAGTGTCAATCAATTGTTCCCTACAATTAATGCTACTGGTTAACTAATACAGGATGTTATCAGTGTCAATCAGTCATTCCCTACAATTAATGCTACTGGTTAACTAATACAGGATGTTATCAGTGTCAATCAATCATTCCCTACAATTAATGCTACTGGTTAACTAATACAGGATATTATCTGTGTCAATCAATCATTCCCTACAATTAATGCTACTGGTTAACTATTACAGGATGCTATCAGTGTTAATCAGTCATTCCCTACAATTAATGCTACTGGTTAACTAATACAAGATGTTATCTGTGTCAATCAATCATTCCCTACAATTAATGCTACTGGTTAACTAATACAAGATGTTATCTGTGTCAATCAATCGTTTCCTACAATTAATGCTACTGGTTAACTAATACAGGATGTTATCTGTGTCAATCAATCATTCCCTACAATTAATGCTACTGGTTAACTATTACAGGATGTTATCAGTGTCAATCAGTCATTCCCTACAATTTATGCTACTGGTTAACTAATACAAGATGTTATCTGTGTCAGTCAATCATTCCCTACAATTAATGCTACTGGTTAACTAATACAGGATGTTATCAGTGTCAAGCGGTCATTCCCTACAATTAATGCTGCTGGTTAACTAATACAGGATGTTATCAGTGTCAATCAGTCATTCCCTACAATTAATGCTACTTGTTAACTAATACAGGATGTTATCAGTGTCAATCAATCATTCCAGACAATTTATGCTACGGGTTAACTAATACAGGATGTTATCTGTGTCAATCAGTCATTCTCTACAATTAAAGCTACTGGTTAACTATTACAGGATGTTATCAGTGTCAATCAGTCATTCCCTACAATTAATGCTACTGGTTAACTATTACAGGATGTTATCAGTGTCAATCAATCGTTCCCTACAATTAATGCTACTGGTTAACTAATTCAAGATGTTATCAGTGTCAATCAATCATTCCCTACAATTAATGCTACTGGTTAACTATTACAGGATGTTATCAGTGTCAATCAATCGTTCCCTACAATTAATGCTACTGGTTAAATAATACAGGATGTTATCAGTACCAATCAATCATTCCCTACAATTAATGCTACTGGTTAACTATTACAGGATGTTATCAGTGTGAATCAGTCATTACCTACAATTATTGCTACTGGTTAACTATTACAGGATGTTATCAGTGTCAATCAATCGTTCCCTACAATTAATGCTAACGGGTTAACTAATACAAGATGTTATCAGTTTTAATCAATCGTTCCCTACAATTAATGCTACTGGTTAACTAATACAAGATGTTATCTGTGTCAATCAATCGTTCCCTACACTGCTACTGGTTACCTATTACAGGATGTTATCAGTGTCAATCAATCATTCCCTACAATTAATGCTACTGATTAACTAATACAGGATGTTATCAGTGTCAATCAATTGTTCCCTACAATTAATGCTACTGGTTAACTAATTCAAGATGTTATCAGTATCAATCAATCATTCCCTACAATTAATGCTACTGGTTAACTATTACAGGATGTTATCAGTGTCAATCAATCGTTCCCTACAATTAATGCTACTGGTTAACTAATACAGGATGTTATCAGTGTCAATCAATCATTCCCTACAATTAATGCTACTGGTTAACTATTACAGGATGTTATCAGTGTGAATCAGTCATTCCCTACAATTAATGCTACTGGTTAACTATTACAGGATGTTATCAGTTTCAATCAATCGTTCCCTACAATTAATGCTACGGGTTAACTAATACAAGATGTTATCAGTTTTAATCAATCGTTCCCTACAATTAATGCTACTGGTTAACTAATACAAGATGTTATCTGTGTCAATCAATCATTCCCTACAATGCTACTGGTTAACTATTACAGGATGTTATCTGTGTCAATCAATCATTCCCTACAATTAATGCTACTGGTTAACTAATACAGGATGTTATCAGTGTCAATCAGTCATTCCCTACAATTAATGCTACTAGTTAACTAATACAGGATGTTATCAGTGTCAATCAGTCATTCCCTACAATTAATGCTACTGGTTAACTAATACAGGATGTTGTCACTGTCAATCAGTCATTCCCTACAATTAATGCTACTGGTTAACTAATACAGGATGTTATCAGTGTCAATCAATCATTCCCTACAATTAATGCTACTGGTTAACTAATACAGGATGTTATCAGTGTCAATCAGTCATTCCCTACAATTAATGCTACTGGTTAACTAATACAGGATGTTATCAGTGTCAATCAGTCATTCCCTACAATTAATGCTACTGGTTAACTAATACAGGATGTTATCACTGTCAATCAGTCATTCCCTACAATTAATGCTACTGGTTAACTAATACAGGATGTTATCAGTGTCAATCAATCATTCCCTACAATTAATGCTACTGGTTAACTAATACAGGATGTTATCAGTGTCAATCAGTCATTCCCTACAATTAATGCTACTGGTTAACTAATGCAGGATGTTATCAGTGTCAATCAGTCATTCCCTACAATTAATGCTACTGGTTAACTAATACAGAATGTTATCACTGTCAATCAGTCATTCCCTACAATTAATGCAACTGGTTAATTAATACAAGATGTTATCAGTGTCAATCAGTCATTCCCTACAATTAATGCTACTGATTAACTATTACAGGATGTTATCTGTGTCAATCAGTCATTCCCTACAATTAATGCTACTGGTTAACTAATACAAGATGTTATCTGTGTCAATCAATCATTCCCTACAATTAATGCTACTGGTTAACTAATACAAGATGTTATCTGTGTCAATCAATCATTCCCTACAATTAATGCTACTGGTTAACTAATACAGGATGTTATCAGTGTCAATCAGTCAGTCCCTACAATTAATGCTACTGGTTAACTAATACAGGATGTTATCAGTGTCAATCAGTCATTCCCTACAATTAATGCTACTGATGAACTATTACAGGATGTTATCTATGTCAATCAATCATTCCCTACAATTAATGCTACTGGTTAACTCATACAAGATGTTATCTGTGTCAATCAATCATTCTCTACAATTAATGCTACTGATTAACTATTACAGGATGTTATCTGTGTCAATCAATCGTTCCCTACAATTAATGCTACTGGTTAACTAATACAGGATGTTATCTGTGTCAATCAATCATTCCCTACAATTAATGCTACTGGTTAGCTAATAAAAGATGTTATCTGTGTCAATCAATTATTCCCTACAATTAATGCTGCTGGTTAACTAATACAGGATATTATCAGTGTCAATCAATCATTCCCTACAATTAATACTACTGGTTAACTATTACAGGATGTTATCAGTGTAAATCAATCATTCCCTACAATTAATACTACTGGTTAACTATTACAGGATGTTATCAGTGTCAATCAATCATTCTCTACAATTAATGCTACTGGTTAACTAATACAGGATGTTATCTGTGTCAATCAATCATTCCCTACAATTAATGCTACTGGTTAACTAATACAGGATGTTATCAGTGTCAATCAATCATTCTCTACAATTAATGCTACTGGTTAACTAATACAGGATGTTATCTGTCTCAATCAATCATTCCCTACAATTAATGCTACTGGTTAACTAATACAAGATGTTATCTGTGTCAATCAATCATTCCCTACATTAATATTACTGGTTTACTATTACAGGATGTTATCAGTGTCAATCAATCATTCCCTACAATTAATACTACTGGTTAACTATTACAGGATGTTATCAGTGTCAATCAATCATTCTCTACAATTAATGCTACTGGTTAACTAATACAGGATGTTATCAGTGTCAATCAGTCATTCCCTACAATTAAAGCTACTGGTTAACTAATACAAGATGTTATCTGTGTCAATCAGTCATTCCCTAAAATTAATGCTACTGGTTAACTAATACAGGATGTTATCAGTGTCAATCAATCGTTCCCTACAATTAATGCTATTGGTTAACTAATACAGGATGTTATCAGTGTCAATCAGTCATTCCCTACAATTAATTCTATTGGTTAACTAATACAAGATGTTATCAGTGTCAATCAATCGTTCCCTACAATTAATGCTACTGGTTAACTAATACAGGATGTTATCTGTGTCAATCAATCATTCCCTACAATTAATGCTGCTGGTTAACTAATACAGGATGTTATCAGTGTCAATCAATCATTCCCTACATTAATATTACTGGTTAACTATTACAGGATGTTATCAGTGTCAATCAATCGTTCCCTACAATTAATGCTACTGGTTAACTAATACAGGATGTTATCTGTGTCAATCAGTCATTCCCTACAATTAATTCTACTGGTTAACTAATACAGGATGTTATCTGTGTCAATCAGTCATTCTCTACAATTAATGCTACTGGTTAACTAATACAGGATGTTATCTGTGTCAATCAGTAATTCCCTACAATTAATGCTATTGGTTAACTAATACAGGATGTTACAGTGTCAATCAGTAATTCCCTACAATTAATGCTACTGGTTAACTAATACAAGATGTTATCTGTGTCAATCAATCATTCCCTACAATTAATGCTACTGGTTAACTATTACAGGATGTTATCAGTGTCAATCAATCGTTCCCTACAATTAATGCTACTGGTTAACTAATACAGGATGTTATCAGTGTCAATCAGTCATTCCCTACAATTAATGCTACTGGTTAACTAATACAGGATGTTATCAGTGTCAATCAATCGTTCCCTACAATTAATGCTATTGGTTAACTAATACAGGATGTTATCACTGTCAATCAGTCATTCCCTACAATTAATTCTATTGGTTAACTAATACAGGATGTTATCAGTGTCAATCAGTCATTCCCTACAATTAATGCTACTGGTTAACTAATACAGGATGTTATCTGTGTCAATCAATCATTCCCTACAATTAATGCTGCTGGTTAACTAATACAGGATGTTATCAGTGTCAATCAATCATTCCCTACATTAATATTACTGGTTAACTATTACAGGATGTTATCAGTGTCAATCAATCAGTTCCCTACAATTAATGCTACTGGTTAACTAATACAGGATGTTATCTGTGTCAATCAGTCATTCCCTACAATTAATTCTACTGGTTAACTAATACAGGATGTTATCTGTGTCAATCAGTCATTCTCTACAATTAATGCTACTGGTTAACTAATACAGGATGTTATCTGTGTCAATCAGTAATTCCCTACAATTAATGCTATTGGTTAACTAATACAGGATGTTACAGTGTCAATCAGTAATTCCCTACAATTAATGCTACTGGTTAACTAATACAAGATGTTATCTGTGTCAATCAATCATTCCCTACAATTAATGCTACTGGTTAACTATTACAGGATGTTATCAGTGTCAATCAATCGTTCCCTACAATTAATGCTACTGGTTAACTAATACAGGATGTTATCAGTGTCAATCAGTCATTCCCTACAATTAATGCTACTGGTTAACTAATACAGGATGTTATCAGTGTCAATCAATCATTCCCTACAATTAATGCTACTGGTTAACTAATACAGGATATTATCTGTGTCAATCAATCATTCCCTACAATTAATGCTACTGGTTAACTATTACAGGATGCTATCAGTGTTAATCAGTCATTCCCTACAATTAATGCTACTGGTTAACTAATACAAGATGTATCGGTGTCAATCAATCATTCCCTACAATTAATGCTACTGGTTAACTAATACAAGATGTTATCTGTGTCAATCAATCGTTTCCTACAATTAATGCTACTGGTTAACTAATACAGGATGTTATCTGTGTCAATCAATCATTCCCTACAATTAATGCTACTGGTTAACTATTACAGGATGTTATCAGTGTCAATCAGTCATTCCCTACAATTAATGCTGCTGGTTAACTAATACAAGATGTTATCTGTGTCAGTCAATCATTCCCTACAATTAATGCTACTGGTTAACTAATACAGGATGTTATCAGTGTCAAGCGGTCATTCCCTACAATTAATGCTGCTGGTTAACTAATACAGGATGTTATCAGTGTCAATCAGTCATTCCCTACAATTAATGCTACTTGTTAACTAATACAGGATGTTATCAGTGTCAATCAATCATTCCAGACAATTATGCTACGGGTTAACTAATACAGGATGTTATCTGTGTCAATCAGTCATTCTCTACAATTAAAGCTACTGGTTAACTAATACAGGATGTTATCAGTGTCAATCAGTCATTCCCTACAATTAATGCTACTGGTTAACTAATACAAGATGTTATCAGTGTCAATCAATCGTTCCCTACAATTAATGCTACTGGTTAACTAATTCAAGATGTTATCAGTGTCAATCAATCATTCCCTACAATTAATGCTACTGGTTAACTATTACAGGATGTTATCAGTGTCAATCAATCGTTCCCTACAATTAATGCTACTGGTTAAATAATACAGGATGTTATCAGTACCAATCAATCATTCCCTACAATTAATGCTACTGGTTAACTATTACAGGATGTTATCAGTGTGAATCAGTCATTCCCTACAATTAATGCTACTGGTTAACTATTACAGGATGTTATCAGTGTCAATCAATCGTTCCCTACAATTAATGCTACGGGTTAACTAATACAAGATGTTATCAGTTTTAATCAATCGTTCCCTACAATTAATGCTACTGGTTAACTAATACAAGATGTTATCTGTGTCAATCAATCGTTCCCTACACTGCTACTGGTTACCTATTACAGGATGTTATCAGTGTCAATCAATCATTCCCTACAATTAATGCTACTGATTAACTAATACAGGATGTTATCAGTGTCAATCAATTGTTCCCTACAATTAATGCTACTGGTTAACTAATTCAAGATGTTATCAGTATCAATCAATCATTCCCTACAATTAATGCTACTGGTTAACTATTACAGGATGTTATCAGTGTCAATCAATCGTTCCCTACAATTAATGCTACTGGTTAACTAATACAGGATGTTATCAGTGTCAATCAATCATTCCCTACAATTAATGCTACTGGTTAACTATTACAGGATGTTATCAGTGTGAATCAGTCATTCCCTACAATTAATGCTACTGGTTAACTATTACAGGATGTTATCAGTTTCAATCAATCGTTCCCTACAATTAATGCTACGGGTTAACTAATACAAGATGTTATCAGTTTTAATCAATCGTTCCCTACAATTAATGCTACTGGTTAACTAATACAAGATGTTATCTGTGTCAATCAATCATTCCCTACAATGCTACTGGTTAACTATTACAGGATGTTATCTGTGTCAATCAATCATTCCCTACAATTAATGCTACTGGTTAACTAATACAGGATGTTATCAGTGTCAATCAGTCATTCCCTACAATTAATGCTACTAGTTAACTAATACAGGATGTTATCAGTGTCAATCAGTCATTCCCTACAATTAATGCTACTGGTTAACTAATACAGGATGTTGTCACTGTCAATCAGTCATTCCCTACAATTAATGCTACTGGTTAACTAATACAGGATGTTATCAGTGTCAATCAATCATTCCCTACAATTAATGCTACTGGTTAACTAATACAGGATGTTATCAGTGTCAATCAGTCATTCCCTACAATTAATGCTACTGGTTAACTAATACAGGATGTTATCAGTGTCAATCAGTCATTCCCTACAATTAATGCTACTGGTTAACTAATACAGGATGTTATCACTGTCAATCAGTCATTCCCTACAATTAATGCTACTGGTTAACTAATACAGGATGTTATCAGTGTCAATCAATCATTCCCTACAATTAATGCTACTGGTTAACTAATACAGGATGTTATCAGTGTCAATCAGTCATTCCCTACAATTAATGCTACTGGTTAACTAATGCAGGATGTTATCAGTGTCAATCAGTCATTCCCTACAATTAATGCTACTGGTTAACTAATACAGAATGTTATCACTGTCAATCAGTCATTCCCTACAATTAATGCAACTGGTTAATTAATACAAGATGTTATCAGTGTCAATCAGTCATTCCTACAATTAATGCTACTGATTAACTATTACAGGATGTTATCTGTGTCAATCAGTCATTCCCCTACAATTAATGCTACTGGTTAACTAATACAAGATGTTATCTGTGTCAATCAATCATTCCCTACAATTAATGCTACTGGTTAACTAATACAAGATGTTATCTGTGTCAATCAATCATTCCCTACAATTAATGCTACTGGTTAACTAATACAGGACGTTATCAGTGTCAGTCAATCATTCCCTACAATTAATGCTACTGGTTAACTAATTCAAGATGTTATCAGTGTCAATCAATCATTCCCTACAATTAATGCTACTTGGTTAACTATGACAGGATGTCATGACACCTGGGAGGCTGCAGCCAGAGACCAAAATTTGTGGCGTGCATCATTGCGCAAAGGTGCAGTCATATGCGAGGCAACCAGGACTGCAAGAGCTGTGAAGAAAAGGCAGGACAGAAAAACCACTGCAGGAAATCCTCCTCCAGAGACGTCAAGCATTCTTTGCCCACATTGTCAAAGAACATTTCGAGCCAAAATAGGCCTTATCAGCCATCTTAGAACCCACGGCTCCACACCTTCAACCCCACTGGATGAAATGAATGGTCATCATCATTCTTGATGGACAAACAACAACAACACAGGATGTTATCAGTGTCAATCAATCGTTCCCTACAATTAATGCTACTGGTTAACTAATACAGGATGTTATCAGTGTCAATCAATCATTCCCTACAATTAATGCTACTGGTTAACTATACAGGATGTTATCAGTGTGATTCAGTCATTCCCTACAATTAATGCTACTGGTTAACTAATACAGGATGTTATCAGTGTCAATCAATCGTTCCCTACAATTAATGCTACGGTTCACTAATACAAGATGTTATCAGTTTAATCAATTGTTCCCTACAATTAATACTACTGGTTAACTAATACAGGATGTTATCAGTGTCAATCAATCATTTCCCTACAATTATGCTACTGATTAACAATACAGGATGTTATCAAGTCAATCAATCATTCCCTACAATTAATGCTACTGGTTAACTAATACAGGATGTTATCAGTGTCAATCAGTCATTCCCTACAATAATTTGCTGGTTAACTAATACAGTGTATGTGCATGTCAATCATCATTCCCTGCAATAAACGATTGTGCATCTGCCAAGATCTGGTATCTAGTGTCAATCAATCATTCCCTACATTAATGCCACTCCCAGTCCACTAGCGTCATATGTCTCTGTCTGCAATCAATCATTCCACAATTAATGCTACTGCTTAACTATACCTATTTTCTCATTACATAACAAAGAATGTGTCTGTCACTTTTGCAAGATTACACATATTAAGAAGAATAATAAATGTACACTATAAAACTGCAGTGACCGAGACAATGTACACCTCACATGGAAATATACCCAGAATGCCCTGTTAATGTGGGTGCATGCTTCTGTACAACTCTTTCAACAAATGTAAATTTTAGAGGTGAAAAGTGAACAGCCTTGCTGTTAGATACACGAAGAAATACTTTGGGATGGCAGTTGCATTGGAAGACTGAGCCTGCCCAATGCTCAGTGACATTGTTCGACATAACATAGCATAGCATAACATAATATAACACAGCTACCTAAATGTAAGCCGGTCTCTCTGGCTGTGGGGTTACTACACTTTCTCTCTGTAATCCCGTTTATCACGCAGAGTCTCGTAGCGGAGTGAGAGCTGAGGCGGTTCGACCCCCGCTCGTGACTTGCGGGATACTGAGCCGGCCGCTCAGAAAGCAATGGCAAACTACTGAGCGTAATCTTGCCAAGAGATCAACATACAGCTGAAAGATGCTGCTGTTGACAGCTAAGTCCTGTAAAAGGATACGCAAAACATTTTTATTACCTAAATGTAACTTAGCCAATTGATAGGTATACATTTTTACTACTCACTAATCCTATTCAATCCATGACTGTAATGTCCTCGTTCATCTGCAGACACCAAAAGTTCAGCCATGACTTCTGCCTGAGATGCGTTAGCGCCAACCTTTCGCATACATCTGAATACAAAGTCCCTGAGGTTCTCAATAGGCACAATGACTTGATCCTCAGTGCTCATTATGGCGGTTTGTGTTGGCTGACAAAAACACAGTGCATTGTATTTCATATTAACAGAATAGTTAGAACTCTTTCGTAAAATGTATACAAAGTATAGTTAACATGCATCTGGGCAACATAAATGTGCATGTTCTACTGTTATGGGAAGCGCAGTGGCTGTGAGTGCTGGCTGGTATATAAAAATATGTGGCTGACAATACAGTACATGCCCAATATACCTCAGTGTGTGTAAAAAGGGTCTTTTATTTACTTTCTTATTGTTACTTTTATATCCATATTGCCACTTTACTGGAAATAAGCTGTCGGAAATTAAAAGAATTAGGATATATTTTTAGGGCAACATTAAATTGATGACAAAAACAGAAAATAAATAATAATTCCTTAAGAAAGATCATCATTGAGTGCCTTGCCAGCTTGCAAACTTCTCCACATCTTGCAGCCTACAAAAAAATTTTGAGTGTAGTGAAATTTTTTCATATAATTACTAATATTAAAAGCTGTCAAGAATCTTCTCGTGCAGTCTGCCTCTGCATCTCATCCTATACATCTTTCCAGTTGTTCCAATACCTAATTTCGTCAGATGAATACTGCAAAGTTCAATATTTTTTTTTGGTTTAGCATATCTTTTTACAGGACGTAGCTGTCAACACCAGCATCTTTCAGCTGTATGTTGATCTCTTGGCAAGATTACGCTCAGTAGTTTGCCATTCAATATTATATCAACTGAATAAATGAATTATCATTGTCCAGTGCTTTTCCAGCTGGCATGGGCAATCATGCCTCTCCACAAATTGCCATCTCTGATGGCATGGATCAATTCGTGTGTTGACTCCCTTTCGTGCCATGACACAAGACTGTCAAGAATGTTCTCAAGACTGTCAAGAAACTTCTCATGCTTTCTTTGTCTATATGTCTTTGATAAATACTTAAACGTATAATATGATATAATCACTGATATTGTTCAAATATGGTGCATTTGTTACATCCATGTCAATAAATTGTGCAATCTGTTGTGTGTGACTTCTGTGTTTAAATTCACTAAGGGAATAAGTTGTTTTGTATTACCATTTTCTTCACCATCTGAAGTCATCTTAACTTTCGTCTTTTAAAAAAGTACATTGTGCATTCACATAATTCTTTAATATCTAATTACAGTCACAGATTCAAATCTGTAGTAATAAGTGTTAATACATGATTACATGCCTTATCTTTTTGGGGGAAGTGTCAGATGAACCATACAAAACTGGACAACTTAATGGTGAATGAAGACACAGTTTTAAAACTGTCTATATACTGAAAGTAATGCAGATACATACCTAAAGGAAAGGATTCTCATTTCCATATCGTTTGGTGTACTGGGTAGAGGGTAGATTGTGTTAACCCCATATTTGCATAGACCAATCGGCACTCAATATCGATGTGCTGGCCGTCTTTTACTTTCCAGAACATTCCCTCGTAATCGTTTTAGCAGGGTTGACCTGGATGCCCAGGGCAGTTAAAACACAAAAAAACATCCCACTGCCGCTATTTGATCGGTCTTGCGTTATCGTTATATATATATATATACTTACTTATACCCACTGAATGGTAGCTACCGTGCGGTTATACAACTTGAGAATAATTATAAAATGCAGAGAGGGTTAGAAAACGGGATGTTATCAATGGGGCAAATGAAAGTATCATTTTCTTTAGAATTTTGGTGTACATTTGACTAGGCTAAGGTATCTAATAATATTATATTAATAGTAATAATCTTTGCAAAATATAATAAGCTCTTCATTACTTCGCGCTACTAACTGATGCATTTAAGTTTGAAGAATGTTACATTTGTCCTCATTACTTATATTATATATTACTACTGTCAGTAGTAAGTCAGCTAACTATGAATGGTTTGTAAGTAATAAAATAAATAAGGCAATTAAGTAAGGTTCTGGCTATGCGAACTTACAGGAATAATACAAGTTACTGAAGTTGGTAAACTACTCGCGGATACGTTTGGGAATGTACTAGACTAGTACTGTGTTTGTCTTTGCCCTGCACAGAATAAGCATTATGGGAGTATGGGACCGTTATCTTTAACCTACTATGATTAGACGCATGCCCGCATCACTATAACTGATCCGACACACTTAACTGATCAGACTACGCGGCTTGTGCCTATGGTGCAGGGTTGCCACTTTGACAGAAAACATCTAGAAACGGATGTATAGACATCTAGGTTGTAAAGGTCAAACATCTAGAAAAACATCCATATGGAAAAAGTAAGAAATTACATAGATATCGATGTAACTTAACCCTATACATAGAATCATGTCCTCGTCTTCACTTTTGTCTGTCTCACAAGATCCACAAGATAAACTTAGCTTAGATGATGAAGTTGAAGCTTCAGATTCAAAATGACTCTGGTAGGCCTATGCTTTAGCTGTTCCAATTTCTTTTAAAACACGATCTGGGAGCTGATCAGTTGACTGTTGAACAGCATTTTCCTACTCTCATCAGGCCAAATGTCATTAAGATAGCATTTAAGAGGTCAAGTTTCATCCTATTTCTTAGTTAGATTTTATATAATTCATAGACCAAGGAGGCGGTGGAGAGATAATACATATACAGACCTACAAGCACTTGGAATCAACGACTGGCAAGAGAAGGTCCACCAGAGAGACGAATGGAGACGGATTGTATCTGCAGCAAAGAACCTCAATGGCTCGGAACGCTGAAGAAGAAGAAGAAGATAATTCATAGCACTGAAAACGCTTTCTACATTAGCATTTGAATGGGGTAGTATCATGGCAGACATCGCACATTCAAAGAACTTACAGAATGGACTGTTTCCTGAGGCATCTTTAAATTGTCTTACTTCATTCCAAAAAACTTCAGTTTCTGTGTTGTTTGTCCAGTCAACCAAATTTAATTTTGGTTTTAACTTATATTTTGCTTCCGCCACACTATTATCAGTAGCTCCTAAAATGTCATAACTTGACAATATTTAGGTATGACCTTTACTGGCTGAAGTATGTTGTTAACAGAAAAGAGTGAAATATTTTTCAATACATATCTAAATTTAAGGAAGTCTCTGCTTCAGTTGTTTGAATAAATTTGTACCAATTGAGTGAAATAGCAAAAGTGAGATAGTCAAGTAATTTAACTTTATCAACATTTTTAGTTCAAACAGTTTATTAACTTTTTGCACTTCACTTATAATGGATTGTAAAAAGAGAAGGAATACCAAATTTGTTTTCAGACTGTACTGTACATTCCATATGATATAGTATTTCAGCTGTGTAGCACTTTTCACTTTGTCTTGTTATTTCGAAGTGTGTCTTCAACTCCAACCATTGGTTCACAATTATTTCAACAGCTGGTTGAATTGATAATCATCTAGTTTTGCAATATGACAGAATTTTCAGTGGTGGGGAACTCATTGGCACCTTTCCGTCTTGACAGTTTGGTACATTGTGCTTCAAAAAGGCTTAATAACTACGATCCATGGCGGTGGCGAGTGTGGCTGGTAAGGCCAATTCTTGCTGCAAATGTTTGCCCACAGTAGGTGCATATGAAAACATGGTCACTTCCACCATTTTGCACCATCTTACGTCTCTCACGCTCTGTGTGTGCTTTATCTGCAATCATTTTCTCCTTTGTCTTTATTCCGTTTCTGATAGATGCCCTCCATGCAACACGTTCAGCGGCGACGTGCTCCCAATGTGCATTATCAATGCCTGTATCAATCATGTCCCGCTTACACACATCTTTGTATCGTAGTAGAGGCCGACCCTGAGATCTCCTACCCGTCTGTAATTCACCAAAAAAGATGTCCTTTGGTATTCTACCA
The DNA here is from genome assembly GCA_014155875.1 of Cepaea nemoralis. Lineage (NCBI taxonomy): Eukaryota > Metazoa > Mollusca > Gastropoda > Stylommatophora > Helicidae > Cepaea > Cepaea nemoralis. The sequence goes on along the minus strand of JACEFZ010016833.1, from coordinate 375,458 downwards.
TCATCCATCCTCCTAACGTGTCCTATCCATCTAAGTCTACGAAGACTGAGCATGGAATACACCGTCACACAACCTGATCTTTCCAATACTTCAGTATTTGTGATTTTGTCTTGCCACTTAATACCAAGTATTCTTCGCAGACACCGCATATGAAAGCTATTTAAACGTTTCTCTTGGCGTGAGTAAGTTGTCCAGGTTTCACTGCCATAAAGAAGAGTACTAAGGACACAGGCTTGGTAGACGAGGACTTTTGATTGGGCAGTAAGCTTCCTATTCTCCTAGACTCTTTTTGCTAACATGTTCATTGCTGTTGCTGCCTTGCCAATCCTGATGTTGATTTCCTGATCGAGGGATAATTTGCTATTTACCTCTGATCCTAGATATGTAAAATGGTCTACTATCTCCAGTTCGGCGTCGTCAATAAAGATTGATGGTACACCATGTGCACCTTGTGACATAATCCGTGTCTTCTTTTTGTTAATTGTTAAACCAAATTCAGAACAAGCATTGGAGAATGCAGATAGTAGATGTTGTAATTCTTCATCAGAGTGGGTCGTAATCGCAGCATCATCCGCAAAAAGCAACTCTCTGCTAATTTTGGTCTTGGCCTTCAATCTCTGAGCATTATAGAGGCCACCATCTGAGCGTGAGTGAATGTATATACCGTCATCCTGATCACGAAAGGCATATTTCAGTAGAAGTGAAAAGTATATCCCAAAGAGCGTGGGGGATAGTACACAGCCTTGCTTAACTCCACTCTTGATTTCAAACTCTTCTGAAGTTGAGCCATCAAACTTGATTATACCCTTCATGCCTGTGTGGAACGATTCCACAATGGACAGAAGAGTTAGTGGGCAGCCAATCTTCTTTAGTGCTTTGAACAGACCCTCACGACTGACCAAATCGAATGCCTTTGTGAGGTCGATGAAGGCAATAAACAGTGTCAACTTTCCTTTGGAGTGAACTAGGCAGGCCGAGAGAGGGATCATGCTGCATGGTTTCTTTATTTTAGCCCAGGCTTTGTGCTATGGAGAGGCAATAACTCCATCCCTGGTCTTAACCGGTCTCGGAATTCAAAGCGAGAGGCAACTGTTACGGGTTATAAGTTCTTGTCAGTTGGCGTAGACATGGGGCGCCACGCGTTGCCTCTGACGGTGGGAGACACCTACAGGTGTCACTGATCAGCTACCGCCCGCCTCAAGCTGGGCAGCCCCCAGCCAATTGGGTGCTGATCCGCCACAGCCTGCCTGCTTCAATGGGTGCTTGGGGCTAGGACAAAATCTGTATCGCAGGCTGTAAAACCAATGCACTAGGTACTAATAAAAAGAATAGAAACCTCAAGCTACGGCTTGCAACCTGGAACGTGAGAACCATGTGTCCAGGATTTTCCACTGACTTGACAAATATTGACGATGTGAGAAAAACGGCTGTGATTGATGCTGAACTCAACCGTCTTAACATTGATATTGCTGGCCTGCAGGAGACTCGCCTCGCTGAGGAAGGGTCACTCAGGGAAAACAATTACACCTTTTTTTGGAAGGGAAGAGGGCAGGCAGAAAAAAGGCAACATGGTGTGGGCTTTGCAGTGAAGAATTCGCTACTGGGAATGATTGATATCCCAGCTGGAGGTAATGAAAGATTATTATCACTGCGCTTGGCAACCTCTTGTGGATTTGCAACCATTCTCACTGCATATGCACCGACACTAGCTTCCTCTGATGATGTGAAGGATACGTTCTATGAGCAGCTAGACTTTGCGATCAAGGCAGTTCCAAAATCCGACTACATTTATATGCTCGGTGATTTCAATGCTCGTGTGGGCAAGGACTCGACTTCATGGCCAGTGTGCCTTGGAAAATGCAACATCGGTCGCATGAATGATAATGGGCAAAGGCTGCTGGAGCATTGCACTAGAAATCTCATCTCATCTCATCGTGTTCCTCCTGTACCTTGCGGTGTCGAGGTGAAGCATAAACTTCGTGAGAGTGCCCGGTTATGGGCTTCGTATATCGACATTCCCATGGATTCTGTTATTCCCTCCGTCCAACGTTTACGTGGTCGGCCTCTTCCTCTGTTTCCATCTGGTCTGTACATCATTGCTTGTTGTGGCATGCTGTTGACTGGTAGCCTACTTGCATGGCCAAACCATTTGACTTGATGCTTTCTAATAAAATCTAGAGCAGCTTTAACCCCCACTTTAGTCCTGATTTCTTCATTTCTGATCTTATCTCTTCTTGATACGTTGAGTATTCTTCTCAGGAACCTCATTTCTGTTGTTGTGATTTTTCTTTTCTCTTTTTCTGTCATTGTCCAGGTTTGGCATTGGTAGCACAGAGTTGGTAGGAAGATTGTGTTGTAAAGTGCTTTCTTAGTAGTTATTGATACATGTTTGTTCTTTAGTATTGGTGCCATTTGTCCAATGAGTTGATTTGCCTTATTGCACCTATTTTCGATCTCGTCTTCTGATCTGCCATTTGATGATATTATACTTCCTAGGTACTTGAAGCTCTTTACTTGTTTCAAGGGATGTTCGTTTAGGTGAATTGTTGCTGTTTGTTCTTCTTTAGTTATAGTCATTACCTCTGTTTTGCTTGTGCTAATTTTCATGTTATGTTCCCTACACATTTCGTTTAGACTATTCATGTGGTCTTGTAATTCAGCTTCTGATTTTGTTATTAGTGCTTGGTTGTCCGCAAACAGGAGTTCTCTAATGGTTAGATTTGCAGATGGTTCTTCTTCTGTGTTCACGTCATGCGGTATTCTTGCTGTCTCTGCTTGGCTGCACTAGAAATGACCTATGTATTACAAACTCCTTTTTTAAAACAAAAGAGATGCATAAGGTCACATGGAAACATTCAAGATCCAGCCGTTGGCATCAGCTGGACTTCATTATCACACGGAGACAACATCTGAACCATACATCATTAACTCGAAGTTACCACACTGCTGACGGTGATACAGATCATTCTTTGGTTGTTGCAAGGGTTAGACTGAGACCAAAGAGAGTCTACACAGCTAAACACAAGTCTAGCCCCAGGATTAATATTACTAACACTCACGATCCTGGAAAGTGCTTTGAATTTCAACAGCAACTTGAAGACGCTTTCAATGATACATCAGAAAATTGTATAGTAAATGATAAATGGAGTAAACTTAAGGAAACTATTTATAAAACAACGGTAGGGGTTTACGGCACTGTGGATCATAAGAGGCAGGACTGGTTTGCGGCAAATAGCCAGATACTGCAGCCCTTGATTGATAAAAAGAAGATAGCTCTCTTAAGAAACAAGGAAAGACCAACGCGTAACACTCTGAGTGGGCTGAAGCAAGCGAGGAAGGATGTACAAAAGGCTGCCAGGCAGTGTGCGAATGACTATTGGATCAAGTTATGTGAGTCCATTGTCGCTTGTTTTCCCGGGAGAGAGTTGGAATCAACAAGCACCTCTTCAAACTTATTATCTGTTGGGATTATTGACTGACTTTTGTCTACACCCCTCCCTTCTGTCTTCCCTTCCATATATCTATTTCTTTCACTCTCTCTGTTATTCTCTCAACACATACTCAGACAACAGTTCCTTTCAACAATAAATAAAAGATTTATTAATTAAAAAAAACTATGTCTGGTGTATGTATGGATATTGTCTATGTAGTTGATAGTGTCTTTCTAATGTGGTTGCCAGATATGAACTCTGAATGTCTATCAGCGTTGTTGCTTCTCAGCCTTTCATTCTTCAAGATCACAGGACAGCACATCAAACAGGACAGAGCTCACCCGGGATGATCCGTATGCTTGAATCTGATGGTAAATCCGTGATTGAATGCAAAAAACAAAAACCGTTCACCACTGAGTCAAGGTACCGTAATAAAAGTCCCGTAAGTTTCTGAATGCACCTGAATCTGTTTCATGACTGTAAATATCCATCATCGAAACAACCACCACATCGTCACAGTTCTTCTATTGGTCTTATCGTAATAGCACTGTTCTTACTTGTCTATTCTTTATTCATTGTACCTATCAGCTGTCTGTAGTTTTAAGTATCCCTGCCTGCCACAGGTTAATCTCTCTTCCCTTTCAGGGCCTTAGTGGTATATTCGGTTGAGCATACCGTGTTCTGTATTTTACTATGCTTTATCATTTATTCATCTTCAAACATGTTCATGTTTTGTTTTGTTCTAAGTAAGTACTTTAGTTGGTCAATTGGAGTATTCTTCACCTCTTCTCTGATTTCACTAGGAGAGTGGAACCTGTGTGGAAGGATAACAAATACCGTGATAAGCATCTGCCCCTTACTCCTACTTATGCAAGTGTCCTTCTCCAGCCATAATGACAAGGCTTCCGAAGTGAACATCCGCATAAAACATATGAATTCATCAAAGTCTAAACTATCTACTAATAGCAGGTAATGATAAAGGCAATACACGCACATCTATATTCCTATGCTACAACTATACTATACTAATTTAATACCTTATAAACATCTATGTTCCTGGAATCGAAATAACACTAAGCGAATAACACACTCTTATCCCCTCTTTCTATCTTTAGGGACGTGTATTTCTATTCCCACTCAAGAACATATCTCCTTCAGGTCAGTTTGGAACACACACTAACTTTACACAAAGAATTGACCCTCTTTATATCGGTCATTTATGCCGCATAGTCCTTGACATTGCTGGACCCTCACATCCAGACTGCATTCTCATCGTTGAGTGGAAAATTACAGATCTGAATCTTTTCCGTTATTCGTATGTTCAGACAGCAATCTGCTATCCAATAATAATCTCCGTTTTTGTCGCAAACCAATTTTTCCACTCGGCAGTTTACCTGTCGTGTTGACCTCCTTCTGGGTCTTGACCTAGAAACACATGCGCTTTGTCACTCCTTTGTTGTTAACCCTTCTCCTACCTGGGTATTTTGATATGTAAGTTATCAAGGAATCATTAAACTGCAGTATTTTCCATGACATCCATTCAAATCGCAAGTGATAAGGGAAACATCAGAAGCATGTATGAAGGGATAAAGAAAGCCTGTGGTCCAATGATCAAAAGAAGTGCACCGCTGAAAACCTTGACTGGAGAAATCATCACTGATAAGAAACAGCAGATGGATAGATGGGTCGAGCACTATTTAGAGCTTTACTCAAGTGAGACCAAGCTAGCGGATGATGCCCTCAACACCATAGAGGCCCTGCCAACTCTTGACCACCTGGACACACTTCCCACTATAACAGAAGTTAAGTGTGCTATAAATGAGCTTGCATCTGGCAAGGCTCCAGGTAAGGATGGGATTCCAATAGAGGTGATCAGGAGTGGGCAAGACACACTCGCTCTACAGATCCACCAGCTAATAGAGCTATGCTGGCGAGAAGGACAAGTCCCACAGGATTTCAAAGATTCAAACATCATAACGCTGTACAAGAACAAGGGAGATCGGAGCGACTGTAACAACTATAGGGGTATCTCACTTCTGTGTATTGTTGGGAAAGTATTTGCCAGAATTGTCCTGCGCAGACTTCAAGTCCTGGGAGATCAAGTCTACCCCTAATCACAGTGCGGCTTGTGTCAGAACCGGTCTACCATTGATATGATATTCTCATTGCGACAGATGCAAGAAAAATGCCGGGAACAAAATCACCTATAATCTGGAACAAGACAAGCTGCAGAAGCTGCCGGATCAGCAAAGCAGTGCTCTAACTGTCCGCCTGTCGGAGCTTCGATCCTAGACCAGCTGCTAACCAAGGCTTAGGGCCTGGTCTGCCCTGCCATGACTTATTTTGTCTTTGGGTTGCATTTTCTCGCACCAGGATAAGGCTAGTACCCTCCCAATTGCGCTCTTCCGCCCGAAGCCGTTGGCACAATGTGGGGTGTCGGGTTTGGTAAGCGTCGCGGTGGGGAACTATCATTTAATATTTTATATAAATTGTTGTATTGCTGTTGTCTAACAAATGATTGTGAGAACCTGTTATGTGTTTCAGCGATAAGGAATTCCAAATTCCTTGGTAAACACTATGATGAGGCGTGTGATAATGCTAGTGCCACATAGCTAGTGCACACTATACAGAAAGGACAGGAGGAAAATCCCATAGTGGACAGCGAAGTGGACAATGCACCAAAACTAAGGGATACTAGGATACATCACAGGAACGCCAGCATAACAACGACGGGATACGTTGTGTTGGATTCAAGGTGAATGGTGGTGTATTCGTTTCTGAGAAGGATTAGTGCGGCTGCTGGAGAGTTGGAAGGATGGCAGTAGTATCATTCAAGGCTAAGGATAGCCAGTAACATACCTGGAGAACGCCATGGATTTACAAACGACGGGCAAACGCTAGACATACATATTCGGAGACAGCTAGGATGATCGGCAGGAATAGAGGGGAATAGAAGGTTACTGAATGTCGGATAGGAAAGTGCAGGAATACATGTCAGGTTAGTGTTATAAAACATTAGTTCCCACCTCGGTATCACGAGTCACTAATTCGTACAATACCTAGTATATATGACGGTTTTGCGAACCCTGAATTAAAGAGGTGTTCTTCTTTTCCAAGCGTCGGCATTGTACTTTCTTCCTTGTTCGCCAGAGTTCTTCAAGCAGTATTACACCGTTTCTTTAATGAGCCAAGATCCATGTTGTATGTTAATCTGATGATAGTTCCACGGCATAATATTGGAGGAAAGGTGACATACAATATGGCAGCTAGCTGCAAGGAATGACACTCACATTTATGAGGATTAAATATGGGATATCTTCCTTCAATTTGGCTTATAAAAGCCATGGTTGACACCGAAAGAAAAGAATAATCTAAAATATCTAACTCTAAATGAAAAACATTTAGAATTATTGTGTGTTTATTTGTTTTTGCCCCAATATATAATTCAATATCTCAGTAACCAACTGAGGGAAAATGATGAGATTTAGCATATAACCTTATCATTATGTCCACCCAACAAAAAAATTTTTGTTCTGGAGATTGTACAGCAGATTTCAATGTTTGTTTATATGCGGTATATAATTTACGGCTCAAAGATTAATACCATCATTTTAAAAGTATTACAGCTTCAGCAAGACACATCCGCGCTTTTTTTGAAATTGTCTCAATTTTTTGGAATATCTCAGTAACCAACTGAGGGAAAATGATGAGATTTAGCATATAACCTTATCATTATGTCCACCCAACAAAAAAATTTTTGTTCTGGAGATTGTACAGCAGATTTCAATGTTTGTTTATATGCGGTATATAATTTACGGCTCAGAGATTAATACCATCATTTTAAAAGTATTACAGCTTCAGCAAGACACATCCGCGCTTTTTTTGAAATTGTCTCGCGGTTTTAGTTTTGGCACAGACTGAGCGCATTTATATAGGATAGTTCAGAGGTGTCTCCTAAGTGGGTTCTTTCATGAAACGTGATTATATAAATAAACTAGCTGACTCGGCCCGGCTATCTATCTATCTATCTATCTATCTATCTATCTATCTATCTATCTATCTATCTATCTACCTACCTACCTACCTACCTACCTACCTATCTATCTATCTATCTATCTATCTATCAACCAGTCCGCGCTATTAAATATTGATAAAAGTTACTGGGAAAAATGTGAGGACCATGTGTTGAAAGAGGAAGAGGACTATTGGAGAAAGGATGGATTGAATTTTATGCAACCGAAAGCAATCATCAACCTACTGGAATCGTCCGACACAGATTAAGGTCTGAGCAGATCGCAGACCTTAATCTACGTACGCACTTACTGGGATATTTTGCTCCAACTATTCAGACGAATTGCAGGCCCTAAACATTACAGCATCAGCATAATGTCAATGGCAACAGTTTGTATTCCATATTGATGGGTTTTCAATTCCACAAGCCCTCAGCGGTGACAAACAACTGTATTGAAACACACACACACACACACACACACACACACACACACACACACACACACACACACACACTAAACGCATTGAATACCAACAGAAGAGTAATATTGCGGTGGAAACTGACATATTGTGGCATAACAAGAAACGTGAGAGCAAACACGTTGTCAAATTAGGGGACAACACACGTGCATACGAATCAATCTATAAACTTCAATGAAAAGAGGACCAACATCTTGGTCGTTAAGAAGAAAGCCCACTACAGAGACACTGACAACTATTTTCATAGTGCAAAACAGGTAATCATGTTCCGTCTCTGAACGGTAAACAGCAGAGTAGACAATCTTTCACGAAGACTCAAAGCGGGTCTGTCACCCATGTGTACGTGTGAACAAACTACACAGACAGCTGAACAGATCCTTAAAAATGGAAACATGATGACTAAATTGCGGTATCATTTCTGGTCACTCCATACGCACATTAACGCACAGCTATTAGGAAGCTTTCACGAACTCAATATAAAAAGCTAACATGAATACTTGTGTACACTTTATTAACCAGCAGCTGAAGAAACAAGAAGGAAATGAAAAATAAGGTAAGAAATATATTCCTTCTACTTTCCTGTTAATTTACAAATTATTTACCCCATGCCTCTGTAAATTCTCTGTCTTTACTAATATTACACATTGCACCCCTCTCGGGATTCTCCGTGGTGAAGTGGTCAAGCCGTCTGACTCGGGCTCCGAAGGTTGTATGTTCGATTCCGGGCCGCGTCCTTCATTTCACGAGTGCATTTTTTCGGAGACTCCCGAGGGTCGTCGCTGGAGCTACGGAGTCCGTGCGTTGTGCGACGCTTTCCGCACTGCGGAAAGAAACTGAACCATATGGGATAAAAACCCGGTGCAATGCAGCCGACCCTGTCGACTTTTAAACTACTTCTTTTATTGCACCCACTCCCATACGAATCCGGATACGCCTTGTGTGTCATCTGAATTGGAGGAGCGTCCATTACTGTAAACACAAATTTGTTAGCGAGAAATCACTAGTTTTTCAGCAAAACATCAAAGAAATGTCGCCGCTTTCGATGATTTAAGTTGCTTTTGGACCTATCAAAGACATATTCCTTGGGTGGGGGTAAATATAAGACGGCAGGAAAAAATTTCATAACGATGCAACACACAGTTTTCAAAATAATTGATCGTTAATGCGGCATTCTTTTGTGGACATACTATACATCTACCAATCAAACGTCCAAAAACTACACCTAGACGCAGGCGAAAATATTTAGATCTAGATTTGAAACATCTAGAATGGCAACCCTGCTATGGTGTTAACAAAATAGAGCTTTATGAGTTGAGTTAAGAACCGACATCACTGCACTCAGGACATTCACAAACTTGCTCCGTCTCCTCGTTCAACAGCCAGCGAAGAATCATACTATTAATCGTTCCCACCGCTATCTGATTAAAAGTTCTCCTGGTCTTCCCTCTCAGTTTTGAGATTCTTCCAGAACCCCTGCCGATCCCCCGCAATCTCATTCTTTCCACATACATATAGCTGTATTTGAACTGTAAATTGAAAAAAAAAAAAAAAAAAAAATTATTGTAGACCTTGTTAGTGTGAAACATTTTATGTTTAGCTAATTGATCGTTATACACACTTTATTTCATCGCTGATAGATTGTTGGTAAATTCTCTTGAAATAAGTTTTAATTCTAATGCTTTGACGTTCAGGTTGTATGACTCATACGACCGGGTTCCATCTCAAACTATGAGTCCTGAAAAGTATTTGCATCTATTGGAGTGAAGTTGATGTAGAGACTTTTCTCCCGACCCGGTACCAAAGTACCATATCTGCAGGCAATGTTGCAGAGCTCTCCTTCTCCACTCCAGATAAGAAACTAGCGAAGCGACTGCATCACTTAGATGTTTTTGGTTAATGATCACTTTTATTTTTATTGCACATGGATATCACCAAAAGTGACCCTGTCGACTACCATAGATCATGCAAGGAGAATCGTATTACAATGCACGAACTCCGTGGCGCATGCGAGGATTCAAATTGATGTATACCAGAATCACACACGCTATAATCGTAACAAGTAAATAAATTGTTAAAAAGCTCAGCCGTCGCTATGACGGGAGAGTGGATAACAAAATTCAAATATCGAGAAGTAGTCGGTAAGCTTTACTAGAACATGATCACAAGTAACAAACTAGACGTTGCCTCCAAAGCTTTTGTCAACATACAAACAACAAATACACACCGATACAGCTAAATGAAATATTGTAAACGCTGCCCTGGTAAATTGGGGGGGGGGGGGGGGGGTAACACTATGTTTGATACGATGAGTCGACGTATGGAGAGGGTTTAGCCCCGCCAGGCTCTGAAATTACCCACAACCCATAACACCATCAGCTGTGCAGGTTTTGAGGGGAGGGAGAAAGTGTTGTGCCCTTCAGTATAGTTCTTTCCCACATTGACTGGGTGCCGTAGTGACAAACTGGTTAATGCGCTTGCCTGCCACGACAGTGGACCGGGTTCCATCTCAAGCAGAGGCAGGATTCGTTTCCCGACCAGTACCTGTTCTAGGGTTGATCCAGTCTCATAGAAATGGGTATCAGGTAATGTTTAGAATTATATAGGAAAGAAAGGCGGTGAGGAAGGGAGCCGGTCACTCTCACCTTATATGTCGTGGCCTAAAATATGTGAAGGTCTAAGACGTAGCACCCAACAGCGGTATTAACTCTGAGACTATCTTTACTTTTAATCTGACTGCCAATAAAATCATAAATTTATTAATAAACCGAGTCGTATATGTGTGTGTATATAACTATATATGACGTTGCACACTTCCCGCCATAATTATCTTTTCTACGCATTCATGTCTTTTTACATGCCCAAAACATTTCATTATTTAAATTTTTTTAAAGTATTAATAGTGACCTTTCTTCAGTATTAAGTATTAAGATATGTTTGTTCTTTATTTCGTGCAGGGATTTTTAATACGTGCCTTGTGTAACACTTACATGACTTATATTGAAAGGAGCATATGTGCCTTTCATCAGATGTGTTAAATTTACAAATATCACATCCGTGTGTTGCCTTAGGATATACGCATACGCGCAGTACTCTGCCTTTTTTCTGTTTCATTTAATTAAAGTTGTAGTTGCTTTTAATTATTTATTTATTTTGCAGAGCAATGTTTGTTCTTTTAAATTTTCACATCAAATTTCCATCGCCTGTCAGCATTGAGCCTAGGTGTAAAAAACTGCATAAAAGACGTAGCTGGTAATACGCCAACTCTCCTTAGTTACCTCTTACGACATGCATAGTATATTACAGTATTATATTTTTGGCTTCCCTTATGGACCCCGGTAACACACCGGAGAGAGAGAGAGAGAGAGAGAGAGAGAGAGAGAGAGAGAGAGAGAGAGAGAGAGAGGGGGGGGGGGGAGTACATTTACGCTTTACGTCATTATTGTTGAAAAAGAGACTATCGATACGTTAATGAGATTTTTCTAATGCAGAACCTGAAAATAAAGTTAATGTTGTTAACATATCTTTTTATCAAAGTTAGGAGGGTGGGGGGGGGGGGGGGGGGGGCTGAGTGGTATCGAGATATAGTGTACGTCTCAAGTGCTGGAGGTCCCGGGTTCAAGCCCCGGTGAGGGCCGGGATTTTTTCACGTGGACTTTTAGTAACAAAATTTCCCTTGGGCTCTGGGTAGTGAGATCGGACACCCGTGTGTATTGTTGCGCAGGTAAAAAATCCCTTGGCAATTAAAAATCGAAAAAGAGTAGCCTAATGGCGCTGCAAAATTTCGAGTTAAAAATCTATCCAAAGTATTTCAGGATCCTCGTGGTGCTACGGAGTTCGTGCACTGAACTGAGATTCTCCTGACTCAGGCTTGAGTTAGGAGTAGAACGGAGCAATTATGGGTTACACCCGTGTGCCATGATGTCGATGTTGATCCGTCGACTAAACTAAACTATACTTATCTATTCAGCGGTAGCCCAAACGTTAAAGCTGGACACGGAAAAAGAAACCTCGCTTTCGTGTTTCTAGCTTTATTGATCGAATTACCTCTAAATCAGCGGTGGGCAAACTTTTTGTGCGGAGGGCCGCATTGACAAATGTAAAGTTATTGGCGGGCCGCATATATATATATATATATATATATATATATATATATATATATATATATATATATATATATATATATATATATATATATATATATATATATATAATGTCCTTTTTGTTTACAGCAACCTTTCACAATAAGTAATTATTAATTATTTATAGGTTATTAAGTAGTATAAGTAACTAATTATTACAATTTTATTTTACTTATACATTTATACATTATAATTGACAATATGGACAAAAACTTTTACTAATTTGTTAACAAGATTTTACAACTTGTTATTATAACAAATATTCTGTATTATCTATCAATGGCTTTAATTTAGACACAAACCGACTACACTGTCACTATAATTGTTGATTTCTAATGAGATGTATGTAACTGCTTGCACTTTTTGACAATATTCTTGAAATCTGGAGCAAGTTTACTTGTTGAAATTCGCATGAACAGCATGCAAGTTGCAGTCCGACAATAAAGACCTATTCTTAGATTTGTTGATCTTCAAGCAAGAGAATGCTTGTTCGCAAATGTATGTTGATCCAAACAATGATAAAAGTTTAGCTGCAAAGTTTTTCAAGTTGGGAAATGATTCTTGTGATAAAGATCCATAGAAATCCAGCAAACCATCTGACTTGAATTTCTCTTTCAGGTCATGATCTGCTTGTAAGTCAAGCAGCTCCAACTGTATGTCCTCTGTGGCTGTATCAGCTTCTGCACTAAAAGGGGAACTGAGAATATTGAACTGTGGCTCTAAGTTCTTGAAATCTTGGAATCTCCATCCAAATTCTTCAACAATCAATGCATCTAATCTGGCTTTGTACTTTTCAGTCATTTCACCAGAAATGGTTTCTTGTTTCAGCAAAGGGAAGTGACAAAATCTTTTTTCACTTGCTTGTCTGGAGAACAGTGAGAGTTTTGCCTGAAATGATTTTACATGTACATACAATTCATGTGCAAACACACCATTGCCCTGAAGTTTGACATTCAGTTCATTTAAGTTTTCCATAATTTCAATGGCAAACATAAAGTCTAACTTCCACTCTTTATTGACAATGTTAGTATTAAAGTCACATTCAATGCCCTTCATCTCTAGGAACATCACTATTTCTTCTCTGAGTTCCCACACTCGCCTCAACACCTTGCCGAGACTCAGCCATCGAACACTGGTGTGGTACAGGACATCGGAATGTTCAGTTTCCAAATCGTCAAGTAATGCCTTGAACTGTCTGTGATTAAGTCCTCTTGATTTGATGAGGTTGATGACACTGACAACTGGGTCAATAACATGCTTGATATTCAAAACAGTTTTACCAAGACTTTCTTGATGAATCACACAGTGAAGTGGTAATAATGTGTGGTCTGGATATTCTGCTTTAAGATTATCACTTATCAACTTTACCAGACCTACATTTTTTCCAGTCAGATGTAACACGTGCCATCTTGTTCCAAACCAACCCAATTCTTTCAATACAGTTAGTAACAGCATTGAATATATCATGGCCTGTGATTGTGTCTTTGAGTGACTCAACAATAAGTAACTCTTCAGTGAGTTTGAAAGAAGTGTTTATTCCACGTATAAATATCAATACTTGGGCAGTATCATGCACATCGGTACTCTCATCCAATGCAAACGAGTACCACAAAAATATTTTACTTGCATCTTGAAGTTTATGCATCAAATTGTCAGTTATCTTGTCAACACGCCTGACCACAGTTCTCCTTGATAAAGTAATGTAGTCAAATCTGTGTTTTTGTTCTGGACACATAATGTTTGCTGCATCTAGCAAACATTCCTTGTTCTGTTTTACAATTCTGTGTGACAGCACAAGACTAGCTTCAGTTGCAGCATCTTTAAATGAAGACTGTTTAGTGAAAACAGTTTTCTGTTTCTCCAAATTTTTCACCAACTCAAGGCATTTCCTTTCCCTCCCTTCTGTTGTTAAATTGTATCCGAAATCGGAATGTTTTGTTTCATTATGTCTTTTTAAATTGTACTCCTTGGAGACAGCCACTGACTTACGACACAACAAGCAAACTGATTTGCTACCAACTTTTATAACACGGTACTTAGTTGTCCATTCATCATTAAAAACACGACATTCATCTTCAATCTTACGTTTGTTATTGACACTCATAGCTTTAATAAAATTCGAACAGTTAGAATTGTACAAAACTTTAAAACGGAAATGAAACAAAACCTACTTCCGGCTGTGTATGAAAATAAAATATTCGGAAAACAAGTAGTAAGCTCAGAATAAATTTCAGAAATATATCAAGACTACTACTACACATAAATTAATGTGAACATTGTAAATGTGGAAATAATTTATAACAGCAAAAGACTTTTAAATTTAATATATTCTTGCAAAATAAACCATTTTATTCACCGGAGAAATATATTTTTTTCATAAAATCATCCTTATTATATTTTTACATGTCGATAAATATTTCTCTATATAAAAATCGATAAATTCACATTTTAGCATTATATGGTTCCAAATGTTGCTGTATGTAGCCAGGGGCCGGGTTGGGATTAGCACCCAACCTTGCATAAATACCCTAATGACTTGTGCAGTCATCACCTATGCAGCAAAAGTTCAACTCCCGGCCTTCTCGTGGCAGAATTGTTTAAACTTACAGGAGAAGAGGCAATGGTGAGTCACTGGTGCCAAGAAATATCCAGAACGCTCTAGATGTGTATGCACATACATGCATGCGCAGAAATGTGTGTGCGTGCCTACACACCTAAACTCGAGTAAGACCACAGTCTGCTCTAGCAAAGGAAAGGTGCTGAATATGGAGGCAACCAGCCAGGGGGCGCACCACAGAAATCAGGATGCCACCAATGACGCGTAATGAAATATGTCGACTACTGCTAAATGTTACGGTGCTCGCCCTGCTTTGGACCCCCAGGCAGATGCAGTGCGAGCCATATGCCTTGAAAGGGTCCAACCACAGCTAATGGAGGTCCTTCTCAGATGTCCTGTGGAGCCAGGGGACTTGATAATAGAGCGTCTGACCATACCAAACAAAGACTAAAACTAATGGCATACTAATGCACTGGAATGTGGAGGGATACAGCAACAAAACAATAGAACTAGAAAACATCTTGGACCAAGAAAAGGTAAGCGTATGTTGCTTGCAAGAAACTCACCTCAACGAAAACGAAATGATGTCTTGAAAATTGTCAGTACTAAGGACACTACTTTCTGAACTTAGCAGCCAGCATAAGGTCATCATACAGTGGATACCATCCCACTGTAGAGTACCCGGAAAAGACAGAACTGATCGATTGACTAAGGAAGGAGCAAAAGAAGAACAGCCTGGTGTGCCCGTTACATACCACCAAAAGAAAAGAATGCTCAAATCAGTCAGAAGGCCACCAAAACCTGGTCAAGACGACTACCACGTTATGGACAGAGCAGAACAAGTCATTATTCTGCGCCTCAGAACAGGACACAATACATTACGCAACCACATGTACACAAGATTCAAGATCGGTGAATCAGCCATGTGCACATGTAGTATCGTCGCAGACAGCAGAGCACATACTCAAAGACTGCCCAAATTACAACATGTCTAGGCAAACCTTCTGGCCTAGAGAGACGACAGTGGAAGATAAACTTTATGGACTGCTAAGTGAAATAAAAAGGACAGTTAAATTCATACAAAAGGTAACATTGCAGTTATAGACATATTTAAAGCATTAAATTACAAAGGTCAAGGACTGTTTACAAAAATAGATAATTAGAAAGAAATTTTACCCAAAATGTTAAAACAATCATAACGGTACATGAAAGTCTTTATAATTCAACAAAATAACTTTAAAATGAAGTAAACGTTTTTATTCCCGAATGCCCTCGCGGGCCGCATAAAATCAGTTGGCGGGCCGCATGCGGCCCGCAGTTTGCCCACCCCTGCTCTAAATAGATAATCGGGCACTCTCACGATGTTTATACTTCACCTCGACACCGCAAGGTACAGGAGGAACATGATGAGATGAGATGAGATTCCCTTATGTTTTCTCTGTACTGTTGTTTTAAAAATTGTTTTTGTTGTCCCGTTGATAAAGACTTCTTTCGAGACGTTCCCATGTTTCAGTGTGCGTTTTTCATCCCTAGAGCTTTATAGTCATATTTTGTGTTTTTACTTAGAGTTTTTTTAAATGTTGGAGAATTTCCTGTGAAGTCGTTGTAGTGCAAATTTTAACAGAAAAATACAAAACACGGCACGAAGGTAAAGAAAAAGAATATGCCGCTAGAGAGCAACTGAGACATAAATTGACATGTGGCAATGCCGCTTACCTGGTAAACAGAACTCTCCAGTGACAGAGTTTACGTGCGGACATCTGTGAAAATTCAACTCGTTGAGGTTTTAGCAAGTGTTTTTGGAACTTCAACGCTGGAACTGAAAGATAAAGGTGACTACCGTAGTTTGCCCATTTATATTCTCCTAACGCTTTAACTAATAAAATCATTGTCACTGACAGAGGCATTGGTTTGAAATCAAAAACAGGTGTTCAGTCTGATTTGAAATTTGTTTACATTACAAGCGCTCACACTCCACACTCACAGTCACAGCCTTCTTCATTTTATTCAATTCAATTCAATGAATCAATACTTCAATTTAAATAAATATTTCATTAATTCAGTACTTTGAGTACTCAAGTACTGCTTCAGGTTTCTGGTCTGGATACCCCAGCCAATAAGGCGATCTTGACTTTCTAACGAATCCTCACTATTAATACTATTTATTATTATCTGATCATTCTGACGTTTGATAAAGCTGGTGTTAATGTTATATACTTATATTTATACTTATACTATACTGTTTCTTATAATTATTAATATTATTTCATGCTCAGCTGTTTACATTGTCCACATCTTTCATTTTTCTTTCTGTCTTCCTGTTCCTCTCTTGCCCAGTTATTTTCACTGCATAAGCCATGATATTAAAGTCTAATTTAATTTCTCTTTTCAACATCTTCTGTCGAATTTGATATCCGGGAACGTTAACCTGGTCAACAAATGCCCGCAGATTAGAAGTATGACATGTCGGTTTAAAGGCCAAGTATCGCAGCTCTGCTGTAAACGAGCACAACACAATTACTTCTGAAACAACACTCCAGATGAACACAGAAGAACAAGAAGAATTTGATATGCACAATATAATGTAAACTTCATTTGTGTTTGTCATTCCCCCATGGTGTTTATGAGTGATCTTGTAAGTCTAGCTGACCCTATTATATTTATTTTTAAAGTTGCATATCCCTTACAGGACATTGCAGTCAACACCAGCATTTTTCAGCTGCTGTTGATGTTCTTGGCAAAATAACGCTCAGTAGTTTAGCCATTGCTTTCTGAGCAACCGGCTCACATACCCCATAAGTAACCAACACGATGTGATCCACTGCTGAATCTTGCACAGCTGTGTTCCTCATGTGGATATTTGAGATTACAGAGAAAGTTCGTTAACACCTTTGCCAGGGAGACCGGCTATTATTGTATAGTATAGTCAAAATGAAATTTCTTTATTTTAACCAATCATTTTAAACTTATGAAAAAATCCAGTCTACAGAGGTGACAAAATGAAATCCAGGTATTGTACCTCATTTAAGTCTGTATGTCACCTATAAACATACAAGCAGAGATTTTAGACTTTCTGTGTGTGAACTATTTGCATTCAATTGTCAATTGTCCATTCATCTTCAGTTATTGAGATCGATCAGATCCTAGAGACAAGATACTGTCTTGCCAATTTTAAAAAAAATGTGAAATTAAGACACACCTACTAGTGTCACATGCAACTGGAATCTGATGGACACACATCATGGTGCGCCATTTAGGAAATGAAGTTTTACACATTACTATAATAACTTATCAGCTGCACCTAATTGTTGCACAAGCATATGTAAATATACCATTAGATGCAGAAATAGCCTGTTCATCTCTCATCTCATCTCATCATGTTCCTCTTGTACCTTGTGGTGTCGAGGTGAAGTATAAACAGCGGGAGAGTGCCCGCTTATGGGCTTCTTCTTCTTCTTCGTTCATCCGGAGTTTTTTTTTCGGATGTGATTGCGTTGTGCCTGTTTACAGCAGAGCTGCGTTCTTGCGCCGTTAGGCCGACACATCCGACTTCTGCGGGCATTTGTTGACCGGGTTAACCTTCCCGGGGGTTTCTTAGGACGTTTGACTCTCACTGTTGTGGTGTTATCCCCCATCCCAGCTGGTCCATATAGAACAGCCAAAGATCCTGGTCAGCCCTCAAGGGAAGGCAGGGGCAGACCATGGGCATTCCCCGCCATCCAAGGAGGCTTCCATACTTGCAGAGCCGATACATAGCGCTCTGGTACTGGGCTCACCCAAGGAATCGTCACGTCCTGCACATGGCTGCTTAGCCTCAATTCCGTATATTGGGCCTTCCGTTCACCATAGGCTGTTCTTCCGGAAACCAGAAGTATGCAGTCTGCAGATGACATCCACACAGTGAGCTTTCGATTCAGACTTTCCATGTAATGGATTTGCTATCCAAGCAATATTCCATTTCGTGCCACTAGGACACTTTTCCACCTTTTATGAAGCCCACACAGTGGGCTTTTGATTCAGACTTTCCACGTAATGGATTTGCTATCCAAGCAATATTCCATTTCGTGCCACTAGGACACTTTTCCACCTTTTATGAAGCCCACACAGTGGTCTTTTGATTCGGACTTTCCACGTAATGGATTTGCTATCCAAGCAATATTCCATTTCATGCCACTAGGACACTTTTCCACCTTTTATGAAGCCCACACAATGGGCTTTTGATTCGGACTTTCCACGTAATGGATTTGCTATCCAAGCAATATTCCATTTCGTGCCACTAGGACACTTTTCCACCTTTTATGAAGCCCACACAGCGAGCTTTCGATTTGGACTTTCCACATAATGGATTTGCTATCCAAGCAATATTCCATTTCATGCCTCTGGGTCTTCATGCACCTTTAAATGTCAACCTGTATATAGTTAAAGTAATCTGCGGTCAACTTTAGCTTGTTGATATCTCCATAGAGCTTGTCCTCAAATGAAGCAGGTGTGGGCCAAAATATCTTTCTCTGTTCTGCATACGTTAGGCAATCCTGCAGCAAATGTTTTGCTGTCATTTTTCCAGTTCTACAATTACATTCATCGGTATCTCCTATCTTTAGTTTATTGAACAAGTGGTATTTTAGCCTGTTATGTCCTGTGCGGAGTCTGAAGATTGCTACTTGTTCTCTTCGGTCGAGTTTGTAATATGCATCATCCTTCTGATGGCCTGGATGCTCTGATTCCCATTTGGTTCTATAAGTGCTTTTTATCAACCTCTTTGCCTCATTATAGGTTATGTCTATGTCAGGCTGTGGTAGTCGTCCGCCCTCTTTTGCCAGTCTGTCAGCCTCTTCGTTTCCAGGTATACTGCAATGTGATGGGATCCACTGTATTACAACTTTTTTGGATTTCTGGCATATACCATGGAGTGCTGCTCTTAGGTCAGTTAGTTCTGTGCTGTTATTGCTCTTCAGTATTGAGACAGCTGACTTTGCATCTGTGAAGATAGCTATTTGCTTCTCTTTATTTTCCTCCATCAGGAGCATTTCTGCTGCAGTTTTCAGAGCCTCTACCTCCGCTTTGAAGTTACTTGAAAATTTTCCAGTTGCCATTGAATGTGTTATTTTCACTCCATTTTTTAAATTTAGGAGAACTCCTCCTCCTCCATTCTCTATTGAATTTTTGGCTGATCCATCTGTATATGCATGGGTCCAATTCCTGCTTGGGTAATGTTCTTTTATGTAGTTTAGGGTTATTTCTCTTCTTTCGGTTTCATGCTGAGTGTTCTTTTTCTCAATACCAGGAATGTTTTCTATCATCTCAGGCAGTTGCTGCTGTCGCCAAGCTGGGAACTTGTGTGCATTGTGTATGGGCTTGACTGTTGATATGTTAAGAATAGGATCTGCCCTAATCCTTCGTTTTGCAGTTTCTACAAAGTTGCTACGCTTCAGTCTTCCCTTTCCAAAACCATTAAATCTGTTGTACATAGGGTGGTCTGTCAATCTTCTAAATTTTTCTGCTTGTTGCTGGGCTCTGCTATCTCTTCTATCCTGCATTGGTTGTAAACAAGTGATCTTTTCTAGTTCATTAATAGGCGTTGTCTTCAGGCTTCCAGTTATGATTCGCGAGTTGGTTTTGGACTCTACTTATTTTGTTAAAGTTTGACTTAGCTGCTGTTGCCCAAGCTGCAATGCCATATTCCAGTACTGGCCTCACCCGTCCAGTATATAACTTCTTGAGAACTTTCTCATCTGCTCCCCACGTTGTACCAGCAAGCTTTTTCATGATTGCCATTCTCTGCCTTGCTCTTGTTCGATTTTTCTCAACCTGTGTCTTCCATGTCAGGCGACGATTAAAGGTGACTCCTAGATAGTTTGGATTTTCTTCATGGCGCAATATTTTTCCATTCAGTACCAGCTTAGGTTGCTGCGGTTTATTTGAGAGGGAGAACACTGCATGTTGTTTTCTCCTCACTTATCTTCACTAGCCATGATTTTGACCAGTCCTCTAGCGCTAATAAGGCTTGCTGTATTCTGCTGTTAGCTGTGCTAATATATTCTTCAGATGTCCATATGGCTAGGTCATCTGCAAAGGAGGATGTGTGTACTCTGGCTGGAAAATTTTCTGTGATGTCATTTATATATGCTAGGAATAATGTTGGTGAAAGAACTCCTTCTTGGGGGACACCTTGCTCCAGCAGCATCATTTTGCTTGTTTGTCCTTGTACTTTTGTCCTGGCAGTTCTGTTCTCAAGGTAGTGGCTGATCCATTTATACATTTTTCCACAAACATGCATGTTTTGCAGTTTTACTTTCAGTCCTTCCTTCCATACTTTATCAAATGCTTTTTCTAAATCTATCCAGACTGCTAGTGTGTGCTTTTTCTCTTGGAAGGCATCCTCTATTTCCTGAGCTATATAGGTTATTTGATCTTCAGTGGATCTGTACTTTCTGAATCCTGCTTGGTGTGGTGTTAAGAGTTTGTTTTCTTCCAGATGCCATGTTAGCCTGCCATTGATAATGCGTTCCATTAATTTTCCTACACAGCTAAGTAGACTGATAGGTCGATAGCCATTTGGTTCTTCCAGGTCTTTTCCTTTCTTTGGGACTGGTATTAGTATAGCTTCCTTCCATGCCTGTGGGACTATTCCTCTCTTCCAGCTGTTATTTAGGACTGCTAGTAGTTTCTTCTTTGCCTTGGTGCCTAGTCCTATTAGCATTTCATTTGTGATTCCATCCTTTCCTGGTGATTTCTTCTTTTTTAGGGTATTCATTGCCTGTTCCATTTCTTCCATTGTTAGATTTGCCATCATATATTCTGCTGCTGTCTCTGTATTTCTATGATGTATCTGTTTGTCTTTGATTGCTTTCTTCTGTTCGGTTGTAATATCAATGTGGTTTGCATTGGCATAGTGTTCCATTAGTGCATTTGCAGCCTTTTTTCCTGTAAGCAAGGCATTTCCTTATTTAATTGTTATTTGTTTGTTTCTAGGTCCTTCATTGTTCATGGCTTTCACTAGTTTCCATAGTTTGTTTCCATTCCTGTCAAAATTCAGGTTTTCTGTTTTTTCCCTCCAACGATCTCTTGTTGTTTGATTTACTGTTCTTTTATATTTTGCTGAGATGGCTTTGAGAGGTATTCGCTTCAATTGTTTGTTCTCTCTCTGCTGTCTTCCTGGCATCTTCAACTTTGTCCTCCAAACTTTGTAGTTCTTCAGTCCAGTATGGTTTGTAATTTTTCCTCGTTCCTCTTGGAATGGACTCAGTGGCTGTCTGTATTATTGCTCTGTTTAGACTTTCCACCATTTGCTTCATGTTGCCATATCGTGTATTTATATTTTCACAATATTTGTCTGTTAGTATGGCAAATCTGTCCCAATCTGCTTGTTTGTAATTCCAGCGGGGCAAGGGCTTTTGCTCCTGTGGAACATACTCCATATTCATTACAAGCTTGATTGGTCTGTGGTCACTACCTGCTAATTGGTCCAGCACATGGCGGTCGATTTTGTGAAGGATGTCTCCTGTGCAGAAAGCTAAGTCTGGAGTAGAAGTGGTAATCCATCTTCTGGAGTAGAAGCTCGGTGTGTCATCCGCTTTGTTGAGTAGATGGAGATTTGAGTCTATTTCCCAGTCCTCCACTTCATCTCCTCTTTTGTCAGTATCTGGGTATCCCCATCTTTCTGAACGGCTATTAAAGTCTCCGACAATAATGCAATTTGTGTCAGTTATTTTCATGTTTGAGAGTGTAAGATCCTTATCTGCTGGGCTATAAAGATTGTAAATTCTTATTTTCACGTCCTTTATCATTATATCAACACCTATAATTTCTGTTTGGTAGTGCAGCTATAATCCCCACTTTAGTCCTGATTTCTTCATTTCTGATCTTATCTCTTCTTGATATATTGAGTATTCTTCTCAGGAATCTCATTTCTGTTGTGATTTTTCTTTTCTCTTTTTCTGTTATTGTCCAGGTCATTAGTAACATTGAGTTGGTAGGAATACTGTGTTGTAAAGTTCTTTCTTAGTAGTTATTGATACACGTTTGTTCTTTAGTTTGGTGCCATTTGTTCAAGGAGTTGGTTTGCCCTATTGCATCTATTTTCGATCTTGTCTTCTGATTTGCCATTTGATGATATTATACTTCCTAGGTACTTGAAACTCTTTACTTGTTTCAAGGGATGTTCATTTAGGTGAATTGTTGTTGTTTGTTCTTCTTTAGTTATAGTCATTTCCTCTGTTTTACTTGTGCTAATTTTCATGTTATGTTCCCTACACATTTCGTTTAGACTGTTCATATGGTCTTGTAATTCAGCTTCTGACTTTGCTATTAGTGCTTGGTCATCCGCAAACAGGAGTTCTCTAATGGTGTAATTTGCAGATGGTTCTTCTTCTGTGTTCTCGGTATGCGGTGTTCTTGCTGTCTCTGTTTGGCTGGTTTCTTTACATATGTTGTCTATATAGGTTATGAGCAAGAGAGGGGACAGGATACAACCTTGTCGTACTTCAGATCTTATGGTGAAGGGTTCTGAGTGTCCTCCAGTTGCTCTTACTATGCATTCACTAATGTTGTATAAGCTTCTACATAGGTTTGTTAGATGTGTACTCACTTCATATTGTTTAAGGATTTCCCACAGCTTGTTTCTATTGACTCTATCAAATGCCTTTTCTTGGTCAACAAAGGCTAAGTAGAGTGTTTCATTGAATTCGATTTATTTTTCTGTAAGTTGTCTAAGAGCAAAAATGGCATCTGTGCATCCTTTGCTTTTTCTAAATCCAAGTTGTGTTTCACTTAGCTGGGGTTCTAAAGTAGTTCGTAATCTTTTTTTAAGAGAAGGAATGGCTAAAAACTCTGGCCACATACAAATAGATAATATGACCATTAAAAGAACGGAAACATACAAATACCTGGGTACAATCTTCAACTGCTCCAACATCATAAGAGAAGAAATACAAACTAGAATCAATTCTGGAAATAAGATATACTATGCACTACAACATCTACTAAAATCAAATGCGCTATCTCGTAACACCAAAATCACAATATACAAAACACTGAACAGACCAGTTGTGCTGTATGGCTCTGAAACCTGGAGTACAACGAAAGGAGACGAAGCCTTGTTACAAACCTTTGAGAACAAAGTTTAAGACGCATCTTTGGACCCGTTAGGGATACACAAAGTGGAGAGTGGAAAAGAAGAAATAACAAAGAAATTTATGATCTGTTTAAGTCCCTGCTAATCACTGGTATCATGAAGGCTAATAGACTACAATAGCTTGGGCATATAGAAAGAATGGAAGATAATAGGGAAACAAAACTCGCTTACACTCAGGAAATAAATGACCGTAGACCCCGAGGTAGACCAAGAAGACGGTGGAGAGATAATATATATACAGACCTACAAGTACTTGGAATCAACGACTGGCAAGAGAAGGTCAACCAGAGAGACGAATGGAGACGGATTGTATCTGCAGCAAAGAACCTCAATGGCTCGGAACGCTGAAGAAGAAGTACATTATATAGTCAGTAGGAAATTTATTGATGCGGTACATTATATAGTCAGTAGGAAGTTTATTGATGCGGTACGTTATATAGTAAGTAGGAAATTTATTGATCCAGTACATTATATAGTCAGTAGGAAATTTATTGATGCAGTACGTTATAGAGTCAGTAGGAAATTTATTTATGCGGTACATTATATAGTCAGTGGGAAATTTATTGACACAGCACATATAGTCAGTAGGACATTTATTGACACGGCACATTATATAGTCAGTAGGAAATTTATTGATACTGTAGATTATATTGTCAGTAGGAAATTTATTGATGCGGTACGTTATATAGTCAGTAGGAAATTTATTGATACGATACATTATTTAGTCAGTAGGAAATTTACAAAAGAAAGGGAACCTGGAGGAGTGAGAAAATTATAGTACCTGGGAAAATATTAAGCAGGATCATTTTGGGGAGATGCCCCGGACAAACAAATAAGGGATGAACAGGCAGGCTTCTTACCAGATAGTCACATTACGCTAATAATAGAGCAAAGTATTGAACTGCATTTAGCACTACATATTGAATCTATGGAAGCCAAAACAGTATTTTGGGATTCTCAAGGAATACAGTGGACTTGTTTCCGTGAGAATGTGGATTGTGCGTCCTATTTTGAATCCACATCATGAATGATTTGTCAAATTGGCCTGGGCTTCTAGGTTGACCCTGCATAAAGTTGGTTTCTGGAAATGTTTTGGGGTGGTAAGGCTGTCAGTGTGATACTGACCACATCACCCATACTGATCACATTACTCATACTGATCACATTACTCATACTGACCACATTACCCATACTGATCACATTACCCATAATGACCACATCACCCATACTGGCCACATCACCCGTAGTGATCACATCACCCATACTGATCACATTACTCATACTGACCACATTACCCATACTGACCACATCACCCATACTGACCACATCACCCATAATGGCCACATCACCCATAATGGCCACATCACCCATACTGGCCACATCACCCCAGAGTGCCGATTGGGCTGAAAGATATAAGTCTAGAACCATATACCCAGTACACTTGACGTAAGTCATGACAAAAGGTCCTTTATTTCACACATCTGAAATTATAGACACTCCGCTGGTTAAAATATAAATAAATAAAATCAAACAATGCATCTTTTAACAATCTGATAAGAGGTGGTAGCTGTATTTTTAAAGGTTTCTGTAGTAAGCAATGCATAACCTATTCAACAATAACTGAAATGAAACAGTTTGATCAATGTTCATGTTTAATTCTACTACATATCAAGTAGACAGGTGGTGGAGGGTTGCTGAGGGCTATTCCTCCATGCACTCAGACCTAAAGAATGTGATGGTCCTAACACATCACATTCCCACAACAGGCTCCTGCAACAGAAGTTTGTTTAGCAGATTTCAGCACGTCTCTAATGTTATGTAAATTTATTTCTCAGATCGTTTTTAGGCACATTTGAAAGTTTACGCAACATGGCAGAGTCTCCAAATGAATTCAAGCTCAGCAACATGCCATCAGATGGCATCAGTTCTGTGAAGTTTGGACCAAATTCCAGCCAGTTTCTTCTCGTTTCATCCTGGGATGAGAGTGTCCGACTTTATGATGTTATTGCAGATAGCTTACGTTTCAAGTACACACATTCAGCTGCTGTTTTAGATTGCTGTTTTTATGTAAGTTAAACTAGTTTATTCTTTGTTTTTGCATTCGTACATGATTTATAATGGGTCATTCAAAGTCTGATGATTTTTCCCCCCAGATAAATAAAATATTTTGGCCTAATTTTGGTGTATTTCTTCTGTACTTTTAGGGTCTTCTACAACTCTTTTCTACAGACCTACTCTGATTTTGCTGTTCAACGGCTCTGATAACCTTGTTTCAAATTTAAGATGACATTTTCTTCTAACATTTGTACTTCCTTTTTTTTACCCTTTATCCTCCATTGGGGCATAAGTTATCAACTCAATCACAGCTTGTGCTGTCTCATGCAGCTGCATCCATGTTTTCCCGTATTATTATTTTTTTATTTTCATCTCCATGTGTTTTTATGTCTTTCCTGATTTCTTTTGCCCTGTGGGTTTCAGAAAAAGAAGTTTCTAGTGATATTATTTTCAGGTTTTCTCAGTGCATGTCCTTTCCAGCACTTGTGACTTTTCCCTCACCTCTTAATTCACTGCTATTTGTATAGTTCTCTCCATGAGCTCCACGTTGGTGATTTTGTCATACCATTGTAGTCCTTGTACTCTGTGCAGGCACCAGTTAATGAATGTCTGTACTTTGTCAGTAACTATTTTAGTCTTTCTTCATGTGTCTGATCCATGCTGTAGTACTAATTTGAATTTAATATTCTAAGTTTGATGCTATGTTTAATTTCATTTTGACCTCCACAATTATCTTTGTTAGTTCCTCTATCAGTTCTTCTTGAGTATGGTTTCACCTAGGGAGATCGGGTTTATAATTTGCTTGGTGTATTTTCCTGTCCTTTGTCTTTCCCATAAGGACATGTTTAGACCCATTTTTTTTAACTTCACATCCAACATTATCTTGCATCTCATTTCGTGTGTAGGACAGAATTTGTACTTCACTCACAGCTATGATTCTCTCAGCCCTTAATGTGACCTTGTACGCAGGGCTTCTTGAATATGCAGTTTTGCTTTCTTGTTCTCTGTGCCAACATTAAGAATTATTTGAGTTGAGTTGAGCTAAGAACCTGACATCACTGCACTCATGACAGTTCCATACGAGCTCCGTCCCCTTCGTTCAATAGTCAGTGAAGAGTCTCACTACTAATCGTTCCCACCGCTATTTGATTGAACATTGACAGTTAAGAACAAAATAGCCAACTCTGTTGATTCACTTTTGTAACAAATCATTTGGCAGAAAAGTATTTCTTCATTTCCTATACTTAAAAATTAATTCACAATATCAATTGCTGGGGAACCATAGATGGCATGAAATAACATGAGAAATAAATTATTACAAAAAAGGGTGCCAGACAATTTTTTTTCTGGAAATTGTCTTGGAAATAAAGGGGGTGAGAAAGGGAACTGACCAGTCTCATCTTATTATGTCATGGCTTAGAACAGTGGTTCTCAACCGGTGGGGAATTCCCCCCCAGAGGGAAATTTTGGGGTTTCCAGGGGGGGGGGGGGAATGAAGATTATTTCAAGATTGCGTTAATACAAGAACCGATTACTTGATCTTGTTTTTCCCTTCATACTTTACGGTTCTGTACGTCTCACCCTTCTAAAATTCATTTTATAAAGTAAGTAGACCCACAAATCACGTTTTATGTGGACGTCTAGACTTGTTTTAGTATGTGCTATTACATTTAGCTTCAATTATTACGTATACTGTGTAGGGGCAGGGGGAAATTTTTAGGGAGGAAATACGAAAGGTGGGGGGATGATGTTCTAAAAGAATGACGTCCTAAATATATGGTGAAGGGGGGCACGGGCCAAAAAAGGTTGAGAACCACTGGCTTAGAATATGTGATGGCCTAGCACTTCAGACCCCAGTGGTGGTAGCTGCTATGTGACTACCTTTTATAAATGTGTATCTGCATGCATATGTACATACATTTTTTCATATGTGTAAATAACATGTTGTAATGCTCACAAACTGTTATTCATCTCAGGATGCCGTTCATTCCTTCAGCGGTGGCCTTGACAAGACTCTAAAGATGTATGATTTCAACACCAGCACAGGTTAGGACCTTGTTATTGCTTGATGTGGGTGTAGAGCAGGCATCACGACCTGCTGGGGCTAAGGGGAACGAGGTGCATGAGGATAACTGGACACCACAGACACATCAAGGAGCCATGGTAGCGCAGTGGCTAGCCTGATACCCTGGTGGTCATCTGTTCAAATCCTGATCAAGGCTGGGATTTAAAAGAAATTTACCTGGGCAGAACCGCCCAAAATAAGGGGTACTAGGGAATTTTCTGGGTAGTAATTGCAGCTGCCATGATATTGGCTGCATCACTTATTGAGTGATGATTGGTCTATAATATATCAGGCTTATACCATATGCTCCTCAAGGCATGCAAAAGGCAGCGGCTGCAGCAGGATATAACAATATGAAATGGAAACAAATAGGTATTTTAAACTCCTGCGAGAAAAAATGTACTGAACATCACAACGTTGCACATACCTTACAAGGAGATCCACGTGTCACGAAATACAGGTGAAAAATCCTAAATCAGAAGCACTCAATAAATATAAAAAATGAATAATAAAATAAAATAAGATAAAATACACACGAACGCGTACAATACGGCACACAGACGTTTCGATTCTCAGAATCTTTGTCAATGACAACACAGATAGTTAACGACAAAACACAAACACACGACCTATCACTTATGATGCACAACCTGATTTCCATAGCAGTGCTGTAAATTATGTCCTTTAGGGCTCTCCACTCTGTTTCCGCATCCTGTTTAGCTGCAGCATTTGGCTTGAGGCGGTCTTCCAGCATGTTTTCAAACAACAGCTGCATTTTTTTGCTGTTTAGGCGGGTGACATTTAGTTTTTTTTTGCATTTTTACCCCTTGAGGACGCTGTGGTGGTTTTATGTGTATGTTTATTTTCGAGATAATGAGACGATGGTCTGTCCAACATTTGGCACCACACATAGATTTTGTCACTCGAACTTCTTGTCTGTCACTCCTGACGATGACATAGTCAGTGAGGTGCCAGTGTTTCGAGCAAGGGTGCACCCATGATGTTCTATTTCTCGTGGGAAGATGGAAAATTGTGTTGGTGATCAGGAGATCGGGTTCGGCACAGGTCTGAAGGAGGAGGAGCCCATTGCTGTTACAATTTCCGACTCCGTACTTTCCAATGATGCCATTCCAAGAGGTGGTGTCCTTGCCTACTCTGGCATTGAAGTGCCCAAGAGTATAAGTTTGTCTCCTTTGGGAACAGATATTAACACGTGCAGGTCTTCATAGAACTTCTTTTTGATGTCATCTTCATTTGTCATGGTCCTTTCAGCAGGGGTAACTTAATAGTCATAAGACTGACATTTATAGCCTTCGAAAATTCAGCTAGTTTGCCAATCAGGGCCGACTTAATGGCAACTCCCACACCAGATTGACGTCTTTCCTCACTTTTCCTTCCACTCCAGAAATATGTGCAGCCGGCACCTACTTCACAGATTTGGCCTTCTTCTGCAAGTCGTTTCTCACTCAAGGCTTCAATGGTGATGCTGTACCTGCCCAGCTTTCTCCCAGTCAGTGCTGTTCATCTCTTTGGGCCCGACGCGCCATCTCTATCAAGTAGGATGCGTACATTCCAAGTTCTGATTGTCAAGGGAATATGGTTAGCTCTTTAAGCTTTACCTTTTTTACTTTGTATGTCGGCCGCAGTATCGGTTACCCACCAACTGCGGCTAGCTGGTTAGGTAATGATAGAGCAGACAATGTTTAGGGCACCTTTTCTAGCCCCTTCCTCATGCTATGGAGGTGAGCAGTGCTTTCCTATAGAGGGCTACTCCTGCTCAGTCACTCAGGGAGCTGCCGAATCCCACTGATGCTAGTCAGTAGAAGACGACCATATGGCCTGAGCCGCCTGTGTGCAGGTCTGCGACTACGGCTGCTAGCGTACCCACGCCTGCCGCTCGCCCATCGCCACAGGGCTTGAAGGTGATATATGAAGTTGGATGAAGAATGACTTGCGTGATAAATTGGATTAAAATGAGGAAGAGTTGTACATTTCGTCGACCTCACTCTCTCGCCTGAGTCCAGTGGCAGGACATGTCAAGACAACTGGAGACGAATGCAGGTGCAGTGGATGACCAGGGCGCTCTACGTGCCTTGCCATGCTCATTACGTTCCACAACGCTTTGCAGGTAAACGCTATCTTGCCCGTTGAGTCTGCCGAATCCTGTCTTCACATGCTGGGTAGGCGTACCCTAGTTCACCGCTTGGTTCGACACCAAATCGACTACCCACACCTGGTTTAGCCAGCCTCTCACAGCTGTTGCCCAGAGGGTGGCCGCTGTCGCATGCTGACAGCTACTAGGAGCCACAGGCATGAGCTGGATGTCAGGCTTGGACCAGTGGGGGATGGGTCCTTAAGAGGACATGAGAGCCATCCTTACCAAAGGTACTACCAATGTCTGACACCCCGTACCCACCATAAGAAACTACTAGTAGTGCGTGTATGAATTACACTCGAGTTCAAAACAAGTGAACAGGTTTTTAAAATGTTTTGAAAAAATGTTGCTATTAGTCCAATATGTGTCTGGTTCATTACTTGCCTTCATCTGTGCTCAAGGAAGTAATTTGTGACAATGATCATAATGCTTGCCTTCATCTGTGCTCAAGGAAGTAATTTGTGACAAGGATCATAATGTTTGCCTTCATCTGTGCTCAAGGAAGTAATTTGTGACAAGGATCAAAATGCTTGCCTTCATCTGTGCTCAAGGAAGTAATTTGTGACAAGGATCATAATGCTTGCCTTCATCTGTGCTCAAGGAAGTAATTTGTGACAAGGATCATAATTCTTGCCTTCATCTGTGCTCAAGGAAGTAATTTGTGACAAGGATCATAATGCTTGCCTTCATCTGTGCTCAAGGTAGTAATTTGTGACAAGGATATAATCACATGTCCAAGTGAATTAGATTGCTACACTTCACTACTGAAAGTAGACTCTTGATGGCCGGTATATGTATTTCTACATTTATTAGCAAGAAGAGATTCGCCAGGAGTAACTTTTGCTAAAATTATGGAGAAGAAGAAAAGGTCGAAGCTGGGATTGGCAAAGACCGCACAAGGAACCTGCTGTGGCCATGTGAAGTGTTAGGAACCAGTCACGTTTGTGTAGGTCTAAGTGCACAGAGTTATAGGCTTGTCCTTTCCCTTCCTGTACAGAAGGATGAGAGCTGGCATCAAACTCATACGTTTAAGTCCCTGTACAATGCCACTGAACATAATAGTATTGATTCCTATGGTAGATTAGTAACTTAGGACAAGAAGGAGATCATACCTTAGTGTAACTAGTTGCTCATTTGTCTCTGTAAGCAAAATTATGTATCCATTTAGTTTGGTCCACTCACATGCTAGGTGTCTGAAATATTGTTTCTCTTGAATCCAGATCGTGTTGTTGGCACACATGATGGACCTATTCGTTGTGTGGAGTATTCACCAGAGGCTAATATTATTGTTACCGGCAGCTGGGACGCAACTGTCAAAATGTGGGACCCTAGAAACCCCAGCTTAGTGGGAACATTTCCACAGCCTGACAAGGTAGATTAATCTTTGTACATTACTGCTAATTTATTGACAGCAATGTTGTAGTCTGTCATATCTTGAAAAATGTCATAAGCTTTGTGTTTGTTGAAGCAACAACTAATTTTCTGACATAATTGTGCAGAATTAAATCACACAAGAAACAAAAAAACCGTCAACACTACAAATGCTGATATAAACTTGAAATATTAACATACAAAATATCTAAAATATATTAAGAAAGCTGGATTTAAATCTTCCAACAGATATTTTCTGGTAATAAATAGATCACAGCATTTTTTCAATTTAATAATGCTTAACTTCAGGAAAGCTAAGACACCACACATTTTGTCCATCGTTGGAGAGATTGATCTAGACAAGATTTTATGGATTTCTGAAGAAATTAATTATATGGCCATGGTAGGTATGGTTAATTTTGCTAGAAGAACTTGTAACATAATTTAATCAAGAGTTATATTGTATTAATGACAACATATAAAAAACATAACAATGCTAGTTGCATTCATTTCTACTTTTATTGCTTGGTGTATGCAACTATTTAAGACACATGATGGGAATACAGTGGGTAGATTTTCAGTTAAATTTTATAATGTTGTAATCTGACCTGAAGCAACACTTAAGAGAGTATGTAGATAATCTGGTTAGAAAGGGGCTGATGGCAGAGAGTATGTAGACAAATCAATCAGAGGGGTAATGGTAACAGAGAGTATGTCAACAAGTCAGCTAGAGAGTACTGATAGCAGAGAGTAGACAAATCAGGTTGAGCAATATTGATAAGAATGGGTAAGTAGATATATCATCGGGCAGGCTTCGTGCTGAGTGGCTTGCTTCGCTTCTGAGGTCACTGGTGACAAATCGCCTGGATATTTTCTCCGGTGCATGCTGGTGTGCTGGGAAATGAGCAGGCGGACAGATTGGCTGGCTCTGCAGAACTTGGTGGAGTATTGATACATGACAAGGCAGATGTGGTTGCGGCCTTGTGGGAGTACATGTACACCTCGGAGGAGCAAATGGATTACCATGGTCTGGCAAGAATGAGACAGCGAGGAGTGACGAGGGGATCTGGCCAACACTCAACGCTCAGAGGAAAGGCGAGACGGTCTTATAATCAGATTGCTACTGGTACTATTGGTGTTGGAACTCTTCGCTGGCTGCTGAGGATGGGGACGGAGCGCTTATGGGAATGCCCCGAATGCTGTGATGTCAATTCATAAATCATTCAGTCAAGTAGATATATCAATTAGAGAGATTTACTGATAACAGTATTACAAAATGATCACCAGGAAATGTCTTGGGAAGTAAAGGTGGCTGGTGTGATACCAATCACTTCATGCACTGAGTGCCACTTAGTCTGTACAAATATGAGTTTAGCTCTACATGCCCAATACACTTTTGGCATATAAAAGGAACCATTTCATGACTTACTGATAACAGAGTAAATAGACAAGTCAGCTAGAGATACACTGATAACTGCATCCAAGACCACAGAGATAACAGTCAGTGGCATAAGTCATGCAGTTAAGAACATGTGTGAATACATTGTGGGGGAGCAAACCGTATATTTTCCTTTGTTGCAGGTATACACGATGTCAGTCTGTGGTGATGCCCTGATTGTTGGAACTGCTGGAAGACGAGTTCTTGTCTGGGACTTGAGAAACATGGGATATGTCCAACAGCGCAGGGAATCTAATCTAAAATACCAGACTCGTTGCATTCGCAGCTTTCCAAATAAGCAAGGATATGTCCTCAGTTCCATTGAAGGTGAGTTCAGATTATTTAATATTGCCAGAAATGTATTAGTGTTTGCATGTATGTGGACATAATCCTTTCCTAATGTACCATGGAGGTTAGTGGATTTAGTTGCTAAGATAGTGGTCTGGGTTCAATCCCCAGCTGTGGTAGAAATAGTATGACTCTGGGGTCAACCCAACCTCATGAAATAGATATCAGATAATTGTCTGGGAAGGCAATGTGGGGATGGACCGAACAGGTACCCCACCTCAGTATGCCATGAACCTAGAATGCGTGAAGGCCTCTCATTTCACACCATTGCAGCCGTATATCTGCTATATGACTAGTTTAACAATGGTGTCATTCTGTAGTAATTCATTACTTTAAAAAAATTAACACAATAGTTTGACTGTTCATGTCACAGTGATAACCTTTGCATTTGTAATACATTTACAGGCCGTGTAGCTGTTGAATACTTGGACCCAAACCCCGAGGTACAGAAGAAAAAGTATGCCTTCAAATGCCACAGAATCAAAGAAAACAACCAGGAGTTGATATATCCAGTGAATGCCATAGCTTTCCACAATGGGTACAACACATTTGCAACAGGGGGATCTGATGGTTATGTTAACATCTGGGATGGCTTCAATAAGAAACGCCTCTGTCAGTTTCATAGGTAAGACACGCAGTTTACTTGTTGAGTTCTACATTAATCAGTTTGAATTGATAACGTGTGCAGCTGATTGAATAGATGTATAAACACATCAGAGTCTTCTCATTCTTCTTTTACTAATTTGAACAAACAAATAATTGTGTGCTACTTGGCTGCAGTATCTGCATATTTTTTTCTTTTTAATGCAGTACCAACTGGCTTGAATTTGAATACATGGTGGTTCCAAATGTTGCTGTATGTAGCCAGGGCACAGTGTTGGGGTGAGCGCCCAACATTGCCTAAATACCCCAATGGCTCGTGAATACATAACCTATGCGGCAAAAGTCCAACTCCTGGCCTTCACGTGGCGGAACTGTTTTTACTAACAGGAGAAGGGACGACGGCGAGTATCTGGCGCCAGAAAATAACCAGTGTGCTCTAGATGTGTATACACATACATGCATGTGCAGACACGTGTGTGCATGTGTACACATCTAAATTCGAGTGAGACCACAGTCTGCTCTATCAAAGGAAAGGTGCTGAAGACGGAGGCAACCAGCCAGGAGGCGCACCACAGAAATCAGGATGCCACGCAATTACGCAAAATGGAATATGTCGACTACTGCTAAAAGTTATGGTGCTCGCCCTGCTTTGGACCCCCAGGCAGGTGCAGTGCCGGGCCCTAGTGTCTCGAAAGGGTCCAATCCCAACTACTGGAGGTCCTTCTCAGATGTCCTGTGGAGCCAGGGGACATGAGAATAGAACGGCTGGCCATACTAAACAAAGACTTAAAATAATGCACTGGAATGCGGAGGGAGTCAGCAACAAAAAAATAGAATTAGAAAACATCCTGGACCAAGAAAAAGTAAGCATATGTTGCTTGCAAGAAACTCACCTCAACGAAAATATAGCCTTCAAAATCAGAGGCTACCAGTGTTACCGATCTGACTGAAAGGACAGGCGAAAAGGTGGGATACTTACCCTTGTAAAAAATAACATCACTGCTTCCCAAATCGAAGTCTATATGGAAGGGGCTGAGTATCAGACACTTAAACTTAAAACAGGCTATACAGACCTACATCTGATCAATTACTACTGTCCAAGTGACCGCCCACAGGCACTGGACACACTACCATTAACAGAAAAAATGATTGTGTGTGGCGATTTCAACAGCGACTCACAGAGTTGGGGCTATGATCACATGGACAAGAGAGGAGAGAGACTGGAAGACTGGCAGGATGAGAATAGATTCATCTTGGTTAACAAGCTGTCCGATCCACATACTTTCTACTCGAGATCATGGCACTCTACAACTACACCTGACCTGGCTTTTCATTCACCAGACCTGGAGTGGAACATTACACAAATTGTTGGGAAACAACTTGGTGGCAGCAACCATCGGCCAGTCTTTCTAACTGTAGAAAATGAGCTTGTAAGTGAAAGCAGCACCCTCTCGAGGTGGAAATACAAGAAAGCAGACTGGGCAATGTACAAGAATCGCACCAGCTTACTGGTTAGAAACCTGAACACTGAGAAAGACATAAATAAAGTAGTTGAAGAGTTTGGGAAATGCATACTACAGGCAGCGCGAGAAACAGTACCAAGAGGAGCCCGTAAACAATATAAACCCTACTGGAGTAGTGAATTGGAACAGTTGCATAATGATGTGGAAGTATGTAGAAAGCAAGCAGAGGCCACACCCAGCCAAGAGCACCACAATAAATTCCAGCATGCAAAAGCCAAATTTCAAAGTGGCCAAGCTGCAGGCTAGACGGAAAAGCTGGCAGGAAAAAACAGTCTCTCTGAACTTTGAAAGAGACACAAGGAAATTGTGGAAGCTAATAAAACAACTTAACGATGAGGGCACAGGGAGAAACTCAAAAATTGCACTACATAAAGATGGAAACATCTTAACAAGATTGCAAGTAGCTGACCATTTTGCGGACTCATTCGCACAAGATAACAATATCAAAATTAGTCCAGAGAAACAACAAGAGATTCGAGAGAAACTGCAACATACAGGACAGAAGGAAATAGTACATGAGGTTCTGGAGGCACCCATCACAATCAGCGAACTGGAGCTAGTTATATCAAAACACCCCGGGAAGGTTAACCCGGTCAACAAATGCCCGCAGAAGTCGGATGTGTCGGCCTAACGGCGCAAGAACGCAGCTCTGCTGTAAACAGGCACAACGCAATCACATCCGAAAAAAAACTCCGGATGAACGAAGAAGAAGAAGAAGATATCAAAACTGAAAATGAGAAAGTCACCAGGAGCTGATGGTATCTCCAATGAAATGATCAGGAACCTAGGAACAGAGGCCAAAGCAAAGCTGTTGCAGATCTTCAATAACAGTTGGACCTTAGGCAGTGTTCCACAAGCCTGGAGAGAAGCAATCATGATACCCCTCCTAAAATCAGGGAAAGATAGTTCCATTGCCTCTAGCTACAGACCAATTAGCCTCACCAGCTGTCTCTGCAAAACACTGGAGCGCATCATCAATCACAGACTGCAGTGGTACATTGAAAGTAAAAACATCCTTGTGCCACAGCAGGCTGGCTTTAGGCAGTGCTACTCTACGGAAGATCAGACAACCTACCTCTCTCAAGAAATTGAGGATACATTCCAAGAGAAGAAGCTGGTGCTTGCGGCATGGATAGATTTGAAGAAAGCCTTTGACAAACTCTGGAAAGAAGGTCTGATGAATAAACTGAGAAACTACAAAGTCAATGGAAGGATGTACAAATGGGTGAAAGCATACTTGCACAACAGAAGAGCCCGAGTACAGACGGACTAAAGAGCAAGAAAGTACTACTGCGTCACGGTGTTCCCCAGGGCGGAGTCTTGTCCCCCACACTTTTTCTAATCTTCATCAATGGTCTCGTTGCTAATTTACCGCATGGAATTAAAGCGGCAATGTACGCCGATGACCTGGTTCTATGGAGCACAAATAAACATGCATCAGTGGCCACCAGATTACTACAAAGAGCTGTAGATACATTTGTTGCATGGGCAAATAGATGGTGTGTCAGCATAAACACTGACAAGTGCAGCACCACCCTATTTACCCTCTCTCCAAAACAAAAGGCAGGGACCATCCAGATAAATGGAACACCCCTAAGAGAAAATAAAGAACCAACATACCTTGGAGTAACATTTGATGGCAGGCTGACATGGAGAAAGCACATCAACAAAGTAGTAGCAAAAGCCAGAAGGAAAATAGCCATCCTGAGAAAGCTAAGTGGAACCACATGGGGAGCCAGTGGGAAAATACTTAGCAAAGTTTATCAACAGAGCATACGACCACACCTGGAATACGGATCAACTGCGTGGTGTTCGGCATCAAAAACCACACTACAAGAGCTGGACAAAGTGCAAAATCAAGCACTTAGAGTCACCACAGGAGGGATGAGATAAACCCCTATAGTGGAAATGGAGAAGATGGGGAGGACACAAGCACTGAGTGAGCGCAGAGATACGAAAACGCTAATACAAGCAGAAATGTTCCTCAGCTTGCCAGGCCACCCTATGAAGAACAGATTTGAAAACCTAGCTATGGGGCGGTTGAAAAGAAGTAGTTTTATCCACCAGGCCAAACGACTCTGCAGAGAAACCACCGATCTGCCCACAGTTGGTATCCCCCTAACAACTAATCCAGAGTGAACTCCATGGAAAGATGAGCATAGACTATCATTACACATCCAGACAAAAGTGATAGGAATTTTTGACATGGAAGAACAGAACAGTGTACAGCGCAGAATAGCCACTCTCAGCTTCCTTGATGAAGAATACCCACAGGACCTGGATCCGAGTCTACACAGATGGGTCAGCACAAAATGCTGTTCGAAATGGAGGAGCGAGAGTGTACATAGAATACCCCAATAATACTAGGGACACAGCTAGAGTACCGACAGGAAAGTACTGCCATAACTACGATGCTGAAATTGAGGCAATCAATATAGCAACAGAGAAATTACTAAATACCAGCAATGGTACACAACCTGTGGTGCTATTGACAGATGCAAAATCAGTACTCGAGGCGCTCCTGTCTGGGAAATTGCCAGTACTAAGGACACTACTTTCTGAACTTAGCAGTCAGAAAGCCACCAAAACCTGCTCAAGATGACTACCACGTTATGGATAGACCAGAACAAGTCATTATTCTGCGCCTCAGAACAGGGCACAATAGATTACGCAACCACATGTATACAAAATTCAAGATTGGTGAAACAGCCATGTGCACATGTGGATTGGCATCGCAGACAGCAGAGCACATACTCCAAGACTGCCCAAAATATAACATATCTAGGCAAACCTTCTGGCCTAGAGAGACGACAGTGGAAGATAAACTCTATGGACCGCTGTGTGAACTGAAAAAGACAGTTCAATTCATACAAGAGACGGCATTGCAGTTATAGACATATTTCAAGCGAACGAAAGAAGAAGAAGAATACATGGTGGGGAAGTCAGCATGGACAAATGGATAAGAACGCATGTTTTTAAACTTCAATTGTGCCAGATGGCAAGGTAAGGGGTTCAACCCCTTCACCAGACAGTTGGACTAAAATATTAACTTCTCATCCTTGACTTGGGGACATAAACTACAAATACCTCTTTAGTCAGAGTGGGTTCACATATTGGCAAATGACACTGATAATAGGGAAAGCTAATCTGCATGCAAAATTCAGTCCAGTGCAACTAGAAAGTAGTGTGTATGGACTACGTTTGATT
Organism: Cepaea nemoralis; assembly: GCA_014155875.1. NCBI lineage: Eukaryota > Metazoa > Mollusca > Gastropoda > Stylommatophora > Helicidae > Cepaea > Cepaea nemoralis. The sequence goes on along the minus strand of JACEFZ010016833.1, from coordinate 336,942 downwards.
TCAAAGTGAGCGAGTACAAAAATAAAATACATGGTGGTATTTGTAACCTCATAAATCAAATCAGTTGTTTTCAGGCTCAGGTCCCTTGTTTAGTTTCTGTAGTGCCCAAGTGCCCTACATGTATAGCTCTCTTATTACACCATCAAACCATCTTATTTGCTGTTTAAAAAAATTATAGTTTAACATTTGCTGTCCATATTTGCTTCTTAATATCATTGTTTCTTAATTTGCTTCTTCTTGTTGTATTATGGATTCATGTGTTAGCATTTCATTTCTTGTTTCTTATTTGTTGTTGGTATTTAACATTAATAGTGTAATGTTGGAGGCAAGATTGTTAAATATTTTCGTAGCCATTGTTGTTTGTTTGTCTTGTTTTTTAAATCTATATTTCTTATTGCTTTCAGATACCCGACAAGTATAGCTTCATTAGCCTTTAGCCCGGATGGAAGTGTCCTGGCAATTGCATCTTCTTTTATGTATGAGGTTGAAGTAGACAAAGATCCAGCGCCAGACACAGTGTACATCAGAAATGTGACAGATCAAGAGACCAAACCAAAATCATGAAAACATTTTGCCACTGCCATTTTTCAGTAGTTTTTTTAATTTCATTTTAATGCTTAACATCTATTTGCTGGCACTGCATCACATCATCTGTATGTTTATTCATTTCCCCATCTTAATAAATAAAGTCAAACAGTTGTCAGATGTTGTTGATAACTAAATCTACATTGCAAAGACTGTTTTTAAAACTATGTTCTCAAATGGACTTTCTTTTAGTTATGAAATTTCATGTAAAAATAAAGTTATTGCTCATTCAGAAATCCATGTTTTGGATGTTTTGTTTCTGTTTCCAATTACACATTGTTCTGCAGCTATTTCTACACTTAAATTAAATGTGATTTCCATATGTTTTTGTTTGTAACATGCATAGTGTCTTTGCTTGCTAAGTGGCATAGTCAGTACATGTGCCTTATGTGCTCTGCAATTATATATCCTCTATATTTATCTGAGAATTCCCATCCTGGCCTATAGCTACCAAGAACAGCATTATCAGCATGTATAATACCATCCTTCTCTCCAGAGTTGTCATGTATCAATTGTTGCCCTTGTTTTCATTCTTCTATGGCACCACTCACATTTTTGTAGTTAAAATTACTGAACTAAACAGTTTATCTCATTCTTTACCTTATCTAAATAGATCAAAGTCTGGTTAGGTTTATATTAAGAAAACAATCATAATTTTACAGTGTTGCCGCCAATGAGTGGCAATTTGCGGACAGATCCTCTTCTCCTCAGTCTTTTATCCCTCAATGAAGCTTAGATTCTCACTCCAAGCCCTGCAATCTTTTCTTATCTACTTCCGTGTCTTCATCTTATTATTCATCACTGACTCTATAATTTTCATTTCCTTTGCCCGTTATATTCTAGAGAGATCTTTCTAGCTTTACAGGTTTTCTCTATCTAGCACCAGCTGAATTTATTATATTATTTATTTTCTTATATATTATTATTATTTAATTTTGCTTTATGAGCTGTACACTGGTGATTGTCATAACATTTTAGCCTTTCTATTTGATGGAGGCACCAATTAATGAATGTCTGTAGTTAAATAAATAATAATACAGCAGTACTCTTTATGACATTAGAGTTCAATATTTTAAGTGTGGTACTAGGTTTCCCTTCTGTATTCTTATTTTGATATTTCTATCTGTTCCCCCACTTTATCTACATTTCTACCTAAATATGTTTATTTTTCATCTATTGAAGTGAGGTTTTACCAAGGGAAATCGTGTTATTTGCTTGATTTATTACCATTTTTAGACTTCATTGTTGTGGCTTCCCATCAAATGTGTTTGATATATCTTGCATATGATTTTATGTTTGGGGCAGGAGGGCAGTGTCATCAGCTAAGTCTAGACCTTCAAGTTGCTCTCTAAAGTTGTATCAAAATCCATTTCTGTTGGAAGTTATTGTTTTCTTCATAATCCAGTCTGTAATCAGTAAGCCGATCTCTGTGGTGATGCCGTTGCGGACGCTATTCGTAATGCCGCTTACCCGTGTTCAAAACACAGCAGTGACCGATTTGGCAGCAAACCCTGTCACGCTGGTTTTAATGTGTTGGTATGGGAGCCGGTCATTCAGAAAGCGATGGCAAACTACTGAACATAAAACTTGCCAAGACATCAACAGCGGCAGTAAAATGCTGGTGTTGACTGCAATGTCCTGTAAAGGATATGCAACTTTAAGAAAAGAAAACAAAAGTCAGTAAGAATAATAACGGTGAAAAAAAAAAAAGCATTCCTGTTGCACTCCTGTTCTTATTTCAAATGTATTTGTTAGTTTTACCTTACGAATAACTGCTTTTCATGTCTTTTACTTTTATTAACTTGGGATCCCATAGAGAGCCCCTAGTAATGCTGTCAAAGGCTTTTCAGTCTATAAATCCAATATTAAGTAGTAAATTATTTTCAGTGCTAAGCTCTTTTATCGTGTGTAATGTGGCTATCTGATTAAGTGCAAGATCTGATTGGTCAGAGGTCTGCCTGCTCGTCTTCAAATGTGTTTGAAAGTGGTTATCTTTTAATTTCTGCAGGATTAACCTGGTTGGCTTATGCTCCATTGGTGGATAAAATGCAGAAAGGATGATCTAAATTTCTTGTTAATGGAAATATGATCAATTTGATTTTCTGAATTTTTTATATGGACAAATGCTTATAACATATTGATTCACTGCGGAAACGTTTGTAAATAATTTTCAACTTTCATTCAAAACCCAATGTCCATGTTTTTCCATGGTCACTTCATAACCTATGCTGTCTGATTCTGTCTAAGCATTCAAGTCACCTACAAAATTTTTGATATTGCCAGTTATTTAATTCCTCTTAGTATTTTGAAATATCATGTAAAACAAAACCTCCTTAACTGATCATTTATTGGTGCATAACACTGGATCACATTTGTGTTTACTTTTGTTTGTTTGTACGTAATGTTGATGTTATTATTCTAGAACTCACTTCTTCCCATTCTATTGGGCATTAGAGCCACCTCTTCACCATGAGGGACATTTCCCTATGTGTGCCTGAGAACAGCACTGCTTCACCTTTTGATATTTGTCTGCTGAAAACTATTCTAGAAAGAACATAAGTCAACTAGTACACATCTAGTCAACACTGTTTTATCTGAGTTTATAAGCTTTTTGCCTGCTGTGCTCCATCCTGTTTTACATCATCCAAAAATGCTAATCTTATAATGTTTCATTTGTTCTACTACTTGCTCTCCCAATTCATACACAGTTCTAACAGTCATGGGCCAGTTCTGGAGATTTTCCTAGGTTTAAGAAGGTAAGCTGGTAATTCAGACTCCTCAGGTGCCATACATCTTGGAAATGAATTTCCTTCCATCTTAGTTTGCCAAGTTATTTTTCACTTTTGATTTGTTCATGATTGGTTGAATTTTGTTGTTAAAGTTTCCTGTGGAATGAGCTAGCCAGTCCTATTCCAGCCTTTATTAGTTGCCTCTTACTACCAGCATAGTATGTTACAGTGTTACTATTCTTTGCTTCCCTTATGAGACTCAGGGTGATTGAGTAAGATGAGGAAGTGGATCCCTTGCAGAGGGTGAACATAAACTGTCAGTTCTGATACTCATATGGTACGTAAGTAGAAGATAAGAGAGAACGCATTAGACAGCACTCTAATGCGTCAGTAAAGTTTTGAGTCTGATGATTGTCTTCTTCTTCTGCTGTGTTCATCTGGAATGTTTTTTTCAGACGTAATTGCGGTGTGCCTGTTTAATTGTGCCTTTATGCTGACACATCCGACTTCTGTGGGTGTTTGTTGACCGGGTTAACCTTCCCGGGTATGTCGAAGGACATTCCACTCTCATTCTGGCGTTGTTCCCGTTTATTTGTGCCTTTAGACCACCACATCAGACTTCTGCAGGCATTTGTTGACCGGGTTAAGCTTCCCGGAGCGTTCCAAATGTTGCTGTATGTAGCCGAGGCGCGGTGTTGGGGTGAGCGCCCAACATTGCTCAAATACCTCAATGGCTCGTGAATACATAACCTATGCAACAAGAGTCCAACTCCTGGCCTTCACGTGGCGGACCTGTTTCAACTAACAGGAGAAGGGGCGACGGCGAGTCTCTGGCGCCGGAAAATAACCAGTATGCTCTAGATGTGTATGCACGTACATGCATGCGCAGACAGGTGTGTGCGCGCGTACACATCTACACTCGAGTGAGACCACAGTCTGCTCTAGCAAAGAAAGGTGCTGAAGACGGAGGCAACCGGCCAAGAGGCGCACCACAGAAATCAGGATGCCACGCAATCACGCAAAATGGAATATGTCGACTACTGCTAATCGTTATGGTGCTCGCCCTGCTTTGGACCCCCAGGGCGTCATACTAAACGAAGACTTAAAATAATGCACTGGAATGCGGAGGGAGTCAGCAACAAAAAAATAGAATTAGAAAAAATCTTGGACCAAGAAAAAGTAAGCATATGTTGCTTGCAAGAAACTCACCTCAATGAAAATATAGCCTTCAAAATCAGAGGCTACCAGTGTTACCGATCTGACCGAAAGAACAGGCGAAAAGGTGGGATACTGACCCTTGTAAGAAATAACATCATGGCTTCCCAAATCAAAGTCTACATGGAAGGGGCTGAGTATCAGACACTTAAACTTAAGACAGGTAATACAGATCTACATCTGATCAATTACTACTGTCCAAGTGACCGCCCACAGGCACTGGACACTCTACCACTAAAAGAAAAAATGATTGTGTGTGGCGATTTCAACAGCCACTCGCAGAGCTGGGGCTATGATCACATGGACCAGAGAGGAGAGAGACTGGAAGACTGGCAGGATGAGAATAGATTCATGTTGATTAACAAGCCGTCCGACCCACATACTTTCTACTCGAGATCATGGCACTCTACAACTACACCTGACCTGGCTTTTCATTCACCAGACCTGGAGTGGAACATTACACGAACTGTTGGGAAACAACTTGGTGGCAGTGACCATCGGCCAGTCTTTCTAACCGTAGAAAATGAGCTTGTAAGTGAAAGCAGCACCCTCTCGAGGTGGAACTACAAGAAAGCAGACTGGGCAATGTACAAGCATCGCACCAGCATACTGGTTAGAAACCTGAACACTGAGAAAGACATAAATAAAGCAGTTGAAGAGTTTGGGAAATGCATACTACAGGCAGCGCGAGAAACAGTACCAAGAGGAGCCCGTAAACAATATAAACCCTACTGGAGTAGTGAACTGGAACAGTTGCATAATGATGTTGAAGTGTGTAGAAAGCAAGCAGAGGCCACACCCAGCCAAGAGCACCACAATAAATTCCAGCATGCAAAAGCCAAATTTCAAAGGGCCAAGCTGCAGGCTAGACGGAAAAGCTGGCAGGAGAAACAGTCTCTGAACTTGAAAGAGACACAAGGAAACTGTGGAAGCTAATAAAACGGCTTAATGACGAGGGCACAGGGAGAAACTCAAAAATTGCACTACATAAAGATGGAAAAATCTTAACAAGAAAGCAAGCAGCTGACCATTTTGCGGACTCATTCGCACAAGATAGCAATATCAAAATTAGTCCAGAGAAACAACAAGAGATTCGAGAGAAACGACAACATACAGGACAGAAGGAAATAGTACATGAGGTTCTGGAGGCACCCATCACAATCAGCGAACTGGAGCTAGCCATATCAAAACTGAAAATGAGAAAGTCACCAGGAGCTGATGGTATCTCCAATGAAATGATCAGGAACCTAGGAACAGAGGCCAAAACAAAGCTGTTGCAGATCTTCAATAACAGCTGGACCTTAGGCAGTGTTCCACAAGCCTGGAGAGAATCAATCATGATACCCCTCCTAAAATCAGGGAAAGATGGTTCCATTGCCTCTAGCTACAGACCAATTAGCCTCACCAGCTGTCTCTGCAAAACACTGGAGCGCATCATCAATCACAGACTGCAATGGTACATTGAAAGTAAAAACATCCTTGTGCCACAGCAGGCTGGCTTTAGGCAGTGCTACTCTACGGAAGATCAGACAACCTACCTCTCTCAAGAAATTGAGGATGCATTCCAAGAGAAGAAGCTGGTGCTTGCGGCATGGATAGATCTGAAGAAAGCCTTTGACAAAGTCTGGAAAGAAGGTCTGATGAAGAAACTGAGAAACTGCAAAGTCAATGGAAGAATGTACAAATGGGTGAAAGCATACTTGCACAACAGAAGAGCCCGAGTACAGATAGACGGACTCAAGAGCAAGAAAGTACTACTGCGTCACGGTGTCCCCCAGGGCGGAGTCTTGTCCCCCACACTTTTTCTAATCTTCATCAATGATCTTGTTGCTCACCTACCGCATGGAATTAAAGCGGCAATGTACGCCGATGACCTGGTTCTATGGAGCACAAATGAATATGCATCAGTGGCCACCAGATTGCTACAAAGAGCTGTAGATACATTTGCTGCATGGGCAAATAGATGGTGTGTCAGCATAAACACTGACAAGTGCAGCACAACCCTATTTACCCTCTCTCCAAAACAAAAGGCAGGGATCATCCAGATAAATGGAACACCCCTAAGAGAAGATAAAGAACCAACATACCTTGGAGTAACATTTGATGGCAAGCTGACATGGAGAAAGCACATCAACAAAGCAGTAGCAAAAGCCAGAAGGAAAATAGCCATCCTGAGAAAGCTAAGTGGAACCACATGGGGAGCCAGTACGAAAATACTTAGCAAAGTTTACCAACAGAGCATACGACCACACCTGGAATATGGGTCAACTGCGTGGTGTTCAGCATCAAATACCACACTACAAGAGCTGGACAAGGTGCAAAATCAAGCACTTAGAGTCACCACAGGAGGGATGAGATCAACCCCTATAGTGGAAATGGAGAAGATGGGGAGGACACAGGCACTGAGTGAGCGCAGAGATACGAAAACGCTAATACAAGCAGAAAAGTTCCTCAGCTTGCCAGGCCACCCTATGAAGAACAGATTTGAAAACCTAGCTATGGGGCGGTTGAAAAGAATTAGTTTTATCCACCAGGCCAAACGACTCTGCAGAGAAACCACTGATCTGCCCACAGTTGGTATCCCCCTAACAACTATTCCAGAGCGAACTCCATGGAAAGATGAGCATAGACTATCGTTACAAATCCAGACAAAAGTGAGAGGAATATTTGACAAGGAAGAACAGAACAGTGTGCAGCGCAGAACAGCCACTCTCAGCTTCCTTGATGAAGAATACCCACAGGACCTCTGGATCCGAGTCTACACAGATGGGTCAGCACAAAATGCTGTTCGAAATGGAGGAGCGGGAGTGTACATAGAATACCCTAAATAATACTAGGGACACAGCAAGAGTACCGACAGGAAAGTACTGCCATAACTATGATGCCGAAATTGAGGCAATCAAGATAGCAACAGAGAAATTACTAAATAACAGCAATGGTACTCAACCTGTGGTGCTACTAACAGATGCAAAATCAGTACTCGAGGCGCTCCTCTCTGGGAAATTGCCAGTACTAAGGACACTACTTTCTGAACTTGGCAGTCAGCATAAAGTCACCATACAGTGGATACCATCCCACTGTGGAGTACCCGGAAACGACAGAGCTGATCAATTGGCTAAGGAAGGAGCCTTATGTGCCCGTTACATACCACCAAAAGAAAAGAATGATCAAATCAGTCAGAAAGCCACCAAAACCTGCTCAAGATGACTACCACATTATGGACAGACCAGAACAAGTCATTATTCTGCGCCTCAGAACAGGACACAATAGATTACGCAACCACATGTATACAAAATTCAAGATTGGTGAAACAGCCATGTGCACATGTGGATTGGCGTCGCAGACAGCAGAGCACATACTCCAAGACTGCCCAAAATATAACATATCTAGGCAAACCTTCTGGCCTAGAGAGACGACAGTGGAAGATAAACTCTATGGACCACTGTGTGAACTGAAGAAAAAAAGTTCAATTCATGCAAGAGACGACATTGCAGATATAGACATATTTCAAGCGAACGAAAGAAGAAGCTTCCCGGAAACGCCATGATTATTCCAATTTGGAAAAACAAAGGCAGTAATAAAGACTGCACACAATACAGAGGTATTTCAATTTTCAGTCATACTGGAAAAATATTTTGCACAATTTATGAGAAAAGATTACAAGCTATAATAGAACCCCAGTTAAGCGAAACATAACTTGGATTTAGGAAAAACAAAGAATGCACAGATGCTATCTTTGCTCTTAGACAACTTATAGAAAAATAAATAGAATTTAATGAAACACTACTTAGCCTCTGTCGACCAAGAAACGGCATTTGATAGAGTCGATAGAAACAAGCTGTGGGAAATTCTTAAACGATATGGAGTCAGTACGCATCTAACAAACACTTCACTATAAGATCCGGAGTATGACAAAGTTGTGTCCTGTCCCTCCTCTTGTTCATAACCTGTATAGACAGCATGTGTAAAGAAACCAGCCAAAGAGAGACCTATAGAACAATGCCTGACAAACATAACGCAGAAGAAACAACGACAAATTACACCATTAGAGAACTCCTGTTTGCGGACGTCCAAACATTAATATAATTGGCAAATCAGAAGTTGGAGATCGAAAATAGGTGCAATAAGGATAAGGCAAACCAACTCATTTGTCTTGACAAATGGCACCAGTACTACTACTACTACTACTACTAAAGAACAAACACGTTTCAATAGTTACTTATAAAGCACTCTACAACAAAATCTTCCTACCAACTCTATGCTACAAATGCCAAACCTGGACAATGACAGAAAAAGAGGAAAGAAAAATCACAACAGAAATGAGATTCCTGAGAAGAATACTCAAATGTATGGACACGACCGGAATGCGATCACTAATCGGATCAGCGTTGGCAGTAGTGGGTTATGCTCAATTTTTATATCTCAAATCCCGGAGGGAAAAAAAACATCAAATAAATCAATTTGATTATTGCTCGCTGGACTTTAGGCGGCCTGGTGTGCCTTGCTAGTCCAAAAGACCTGATCATTCGGGGCCACATTGATTGACGGATGTCAGTCGCGGCGATCGGGCAAATTTTGAGCTATCTCTATAGCCTACGACTACGATGGGTGACGTGATATTCTAGAGCGGAAATTTGGTCGCGTCTAGCATGTGCCGGCTCCCTGGCGAAGTTGTTAACGAAACAGGAGGAGAGAAACAGGAAGTCTCCATGGCAAAGTGGTCCACGCCGTTTGACTCGGGCTCCGAAGATCGTGTGTTCGATTCCGGGCCGCGTCCTTCGGTTCATGAGTTAAATTTTTCGGAGACTTCTGTGGGTCGTCGCTAGAGCTACGGAGTTCGTGCTTTGCAGCTACGCTTTCCTCGCTGCGGAAAGCGACCGAGCTATATGGGATAAAACTCGGTGCGATGAAGTCGAGCCTGTCGACTTTTAAGCGACTCGTTTTTTTCCCTTCGTAACCCGGTATATCCACGTGAGAACACAACTGTGCGAGATTCGGCAGCGGATAGCATCGCGTTGGTTACTTACTACGGGGTATGTGAGCCGGTCGCTCAGAAATCAATGGCAAACTACTCAGCGTAGTCTTGCCAAGAACGCTGATGTTGATTGCAACGTCCTGTAAGGATTATGCAAGTTATTTTAAAAAGCGCGTGGTTTAGTGGTTACACACCCGCCTCACACGCTAGTGATGCTGGGTTGATCCCGGGTCCAGTGAAGGATATGCACTATTGGCGAGCTCAAATGATAACGAAACTCAATTCTAGTGCTTCCAAATTGACGTGGACAAGGCCTTAGGTTCGTACCGGAATACGATCAGCGTTGCCAGTAGTGGGTTGTGCTCAATGTTTAAATACTCAATGTATCAAGCACAGAAAAGAGAAATAAAGAAATCAGGACTAAAGTGGAGGTTATAGCAGCACTAGATTTTATCAGATGGTAAAAAGTCAAATGGTTTGGCCATGTAACTAGATTACAAACTACACAGTATACCACAACATGCGTCAAGCAATGATGTGCAGTCCAAATGGAAGCAGAATAGGCCGACCACGTAAACGATGGAAAGAGGGGAAGGCCGAGTCCATGGGAATCTCGACCCATTGGAGCCCATAAACGGGCACTCTCCCACTGTTTATACTTCATCTCGACACCGCAAGGTACAAGGGGAACAAGAGGTGATGCTGCGTGATCCTCGAGGTATGGTGTCCGCCTCGAGTGCTGGAGGTCCGGGGTTCAAGTCCCGGTGAAGACCGGGAGTTTTTTCACGTGGACTTCTCGTAATACATATATATAATAAGCCGGTCTCCCTGACCGAGGGGTTAGTAGCTTTCTCCGTAACCCCGAATATTCTCGTGGTTGACGTGAGCGCACGAGAATTGGGAGCGGTTCGAGTATGAGAGTATGGAGCCGGTCGCTCAGAAAGTCGTGGCGTGCTGATGAGCATAATCTAGCCTAGGAATCAACATACAGCTGAAAGATGCTGATGTTGACCGCAATATCCTGAAACTTATAAAACAAAACTGCCATCAGAATTGATAATGATGTAGGTCAATATCAGTCTATTAAAAGAGGTGTGAGACAGGGATATGTAATGTCCCCAGATCTGTTTTCCCTTACAGTGAAAATATTTTCAGAGATATAGAAAAGGAATATGGAAGGAATCAACATTGGGGGACGATACATCAATAACATTAGATATGCAGATGACACAGTCCTGATTGCAGACAATGGACAGGACCTGCAACATTTAAATAGTAGATGCGGTTTTTGCACACAGTGAACAAGTATAACAGATTATGGTCGTCACTGGGAAGAAGGAAATACCACAATGTGATATACGAGTAAATGGGCATATTCTTAAGCAAGTGAATCGGTACGGTTATCTCGGAACATTCATAACATCTGATGCAAGATGAAAAACATACTGACCAATAAAAAGATATCGATTAAAACGAGAAAAAGAGTTGAATTGTTACATAGAACCTGTACTCTTGTATTGATGTGAAGCGTGGACAATGAGCAGTCACGCAGAAAAACATCTGATGGCTGTGGACATTTTGTTTCTGCGGAAAATGTAAAGAATACCATGGACAGACAGAAAAACCAATGAACAAGTCCTTCAAGAAACAAATGAAGATCGTAGACTGATTAGAACAATTAGACGTAGACAGTCAAAATTTTTTGGGCATATTATGAGAAGAAATGACCCGGTGACAACTGGCAAGATCAAAGGGAAGAGAATAAGGGGAAGACCGAGAAGTAAATATATGGATGGCTTGGCCACGTGGCATGGTCGAGACAGGAATACGGATCTGATCCACGACTCTGGTGATCGAGTAAGATGGCAAAACATGACCGCCCACGCTTGTCGGCATGGCACATGACCACTTCTTATTTCGCTAGCTATTTTTTCTATGCCAGTAGGCCTAACTATATCATGATTACGACTGGAAAATAGCAGGCTATTAATTTTAAGGCTTTTAGTAACTACTTATATTTCTATTCTGGATTCCATGATGGATGGATGGAAATTCTAAGTCATCTTCAAAGTTTGTGTAAAACTAGTGGCTTCATTTTCACGCGTCAAGGGTTTATAACTCAGTTTTCTATTTCTTCTCGATATTACATTAAACGTGGTTATGCCTTTTAATGTATGGATCGTTCTACAATAGAAGAATCATAAGTACCGGGAGAGTTTGGAGAAGATATATTAACCAAAATGTTGAATGACATTTACAGCGATGGATATCTTAGAATCTACCAAGCGATATGCTGAAACCGGTATCCGGTATTTATATCTATACCAAAAAGACGAGGAGCAATTAAATGCGAAGATTTTCGTACAATTAATCTCACAAACCATGCCACTAAGCATCTACCATTGGCTTATATAATTATGGTAATTAAGATATAATAATGGCGCTAGCATATTCTCTACGCGCGCCATAGAGTGTAAATGCGGCTTTTCTGCATTTAAAGAATAAAATATCAAGGGATATAAGAATAGTGTGGTACGTAAGGGAAATAATTATAACTAAAAATATTTCTATGATATCTAAAATTTATATTCCAGTTATTTAAGTACATATAACTAATGTAACATTTTCAAATAGCATATACTTACGGAAATCGATTATTTCTGGAAACTGTTTGAAAGTTTTGTTGTTTTAATAAAACAGCTCAAATTATTTAAAGTATTTTATAATTGTAAATGAACCTGATCCTCCAGGTTGGGGGTTAAAGAGTGGGATTAACATCCCAAACTTAGAAAAAATCTTTGGTTTCTCTTCACAACGTATAAATTGAATAGTGCGCCTGGTCTGGTCGGGGGCTAAAAAACCTCACATAAGCATCACTTTAAATGTGGGCCCGGTGGACCACTGTGGGCAATAGCTCACGGTGGGACTAAGGGTCCACGCCAAAAACAGGGGAGGCGGGGAACCAGCTAGTCTGGGATGACCGCCAAACCCAATTAAAAAAAAAAAAAAAAAATAAATTGAATAGGCAATATTTATGTTTGAACTTTATTACACGCTCTTATTCCCTCCCCCTTCCCAGCCCCCTCTCTTCCCCTCCCTCTTTGTTGACCGCTTTCCCGGTCTCATCCAGCCACCACAAGCAATCTTCGCACCTGCGATTAAGGCGAGGGCTGTAATTCAGCAATAATATTGATTTCGAATAACGAAGACACAAACAATAGATTGCACGATTTATTGCCTGGCATATTTCGCTGCATCTCGTCAGGTACATACTGCAGAAATCACACAACTTACGTGAATTAACTAGATAAATCCTTCAAGTTGAAATATACACATATTCGCACAGTAATGTCACTTATCTACCACGGTAATTTTAAGCTGACTAACATGTCTTTCTGTTTGCACAATTCTGGCTTGCGTTGATAGATCATAATTGCTTCTGCAAACTTTAACAAGCGAGTATTTTGTGTGTTAAACAACACGCGAAAGACAGTGTCTCTGTCCACCACATGGCCACTTTCGGTAATGTGCCTACCAATTGAAGACGCCGGGGGCTTCCGGTGTGTCGGCTCCACGAGGCTAGCATCTCCTGTGTGTTGTATCTTGTTGACCCATTGATGAATGTGTTCTGACACCCGTTTGTTAAGCTGTCTCTCTGTTCTACCAGAGCCGTACCAAAACCGTACCGATTCCTACACCAACAGTCAAAGAGCCTGTTCCTCTGTACGCCACAAACAATTGTATTTACCAATTCACATGTAGATGCCAGGCGGTTTACATTGGTAGAACAGAGAGACAGCTTAACAAACGGGTGTCAGAACACATACCTCAATGGGTCAACAAGATACAACACACAGGAGATGCTAGCCTCGTGGGGCCGACACACCGGAATCCCCCGGCGTCTTCAATTGGTAGGCACATTACCGAAAGTACCATGTGGTGGATAGAGACACTGCCTTTCGCGTGTTGTTTAACACACAAAATACTCGCTTGTTCAAGTTTGCAGAAGCAATTAAAATCTATCAACGCAAGCCAGAATTGTGCAAACAGAAAGACATGTTAGTCAGCTTAAAATTACCATGGTAGATAAGTGACATTACTGTGCGAATATGTGTATATTTCAACTTGAAGGATTTATCTAGTTAATTCACGTAAGTTGTGTGATTTCTACAGTATGTACCTGACGAGATGCATCGAAATATGCCAGGCAATAAATCGTGCAATCTATTGTTTGTGTCTTCGTTATTCAAATTCACTACGGGAAAACATTGTTTTGAATATTGATTTCGCTTACAGGAAATTAAGCTTGCCTGAGGCTGCCTGCAGTGTGTAAGCCGGACATACACACCGCGGCCCGCGAGGACGGCGTGGGACGGCCTTTGACGTTTCGACCTTGACACCAACATTTCTTTTAATGTATATATTGTGGGTGTGGAAGATAACGCATGGTGTGTAGAAGGTTTATAAGCGTGTGATAATGATGGGTTTAGAGTGAATGAGGGGAAGAAATCATCACCATATCATAGTCGTTGTTGTCTCCGTCATCATTATCACCACCATTATCATCACCATTAACATCAATCACGTTAGAATGGGATGACTGAAAGCGTACGCCAATCACACGTTCCCATTACGTCATATTGTCTTAGTTTAATTTATTGCTCATATTTTATGCATATTATGTGAATATAATTTGTAGTTTTGATGATGGAAACACATTTGTACACCAATTCGACACACAAACGCCCTGTTAAATAGACCTACACAAATACCATACACACAGCACGCCTGTTAAAATACTAACAATACAATTGCAAAAATATTTTTAACACCCAATAAACGTTTAAAAAAAATATTTCTTTTTGACATTCGATGGGGAATATGCCTGCATAATGAATAATAGACCCCACACTCAAGGTATGGGAGTTGCTATGGTTTCCAGATATTGAAAGGTAGCAATAACATACAGAAATATAGAAGCATTTTATTTTTCCCGCGTTTTCATCCTGTTTGAGGATATTGCGGTCAACACCAGCATCTTTCAGCTGTATGTTGATTCCTACGCTAGATTACGCTCATCAGCACGCCACGACTTTCTGAGCGACTGGCTCCATACTCTCATAAGTCACTGGCGCGACTCGAACCACTTCTAATTCTCGTGCGCTCACGTCAACCGCGAGAGTATTCGGGATTAACGGAGAAAGCTGCTAACTCCTCGGCCAGGGAGCGGGTTATAGAAGTATTTACTAAAAAAAAAAACATTCGCCTCCATTATTTAGAAAATATTTTTATATTTTTAAATCTGCTGTTTTCATGTAATATTATTTGAGTGACCTGTTTCAGGTGCTAACACTTTCTTCTTCTTCTTTCGTTCGCCTGACCGAGGGGTTAGTAGCTTTCTCCGTAACCCCGAATATTCTCGTGGTTGACGTGAGCGCACGAGAATTGGGAGCGGTTCGAGTATGAGAGTATGGAGCCGGTCGCTCAGAAAGTCGTGGCGTGCTGATGAGCATAATCTAGCCTAGGAATCAATATACAGCTGAAAGATGCTGATGTTGACCGCAATATCCTGAAACTTATAAAACAAAACTGCCATCAGAATTGATAATGATGTAGGTCAATATCAGTCTATTAAAAGAGGTGTGAGACAGGGATATGTAATGTCCCCAGATCTGTTTTCCCTTACAGTGAAAATATTTTCAGAAATATAGAAAAGGAATATGGAAGGAATCAACATAGGGGGACGATACATCAATAACATTAGATATGCAGATGACACAGTCCTGATTGCAGACAATGAACAGGACCTGCAACATTTAGTAGATGCGGTTGTTGCACACAACGAACAAGTATAACAGATTATGGTCGTCACTGGGAAGAAGGAAATACCACAATGTGATATACGAGTAAATGGGCATATTCTTAAGCAAGTGAATCGGTACGGTTATCTCGGAACATTCATAACATCTGATGCAAGATGAAAAACATACTGACCAATAAAAAGATATCGATTAAAACGAGAAAAAGAGTTGAATTGTTACATAGAACCTGTACTCTTGTATTGATGTGAAGCGTGGACAATGAGCAGTCACGCAGAAAAACATCTGATGGCTGTGGACATTTTGTTTCTGCGGAAAATGTAAAGAATACCATGGACAGACAGAAAAACCAATGAACAAGTCCTTCAAGAAACAAATGAAGATCGTAGACTGATTAGAACAATTAGACTTAGACAGTCAAAATTTTTTGGGCATATTATGAGAAGAAATGACCCGGTGACAACTGGCAAGATCAAAGGGAAGAGAATAAGGGGAAGACCGAGAAGTAAATATATGGATGGCTTGGCCACGTGGCATGGTCGAGACAGAATACGGATCTGATCCACGACTCTGGTGATCGAGTAAGATGGCAAAACATGACCGCCCACGCTTGTCGGCATGGCACATGACCACTTCTTATTTCGCTAGCTATTTTTTCTATGCCAGTAGGCCTAACTATATCATGATTACGACTGGAAAATAGCAGGCTATTAATTTTAAGGCTTTTAGTAACTACTTATATTTCTATTCTGGATTCCATGATGGATGGATGGAAATTCTAAGTCATCTTCAAAGTTTGTGTAAAACTAGTGGCTTCATTTTCACGCGTCAAGGGTTTATAACTCAGTTTTCTATTTCTTCTCGATATTACATTAAACGTGGTTATGCCTTTTAATGTATGGATCGTTCTACAATAGAAGAATCATAAGTACCGGGAGAGTTTGGAGAAGATATATTAACCAAAATGTTGAATGACATTTACAGCGATGGATATCTTAGGATCTACCAAGCGATATGCTGAAACCGGTATCCGGTATTTATATCTATACCAAAAAGACGAGGAGCAATTAAATGCGAAGATTTTCGTACAATTAATCTCACAAACCATGCCACTAAGCATCTACCATTGGCTTATATAATTATGGTAATTAAGATATAATAATGGCGCTAGCATATTCTCTACGCGCGCCACAGAGTGTAAATGCGGCTTTTCTGCATTTAAAGAATAAAATATCAAGGGATATAAGAATAGTGTGGTACGTAAGGGAAATAATTATAACTAAAAATATTTCTATGATATCTAAAATTTATATTCCAGTTATTTAAGTACATATAACTAATGTAACATTTTCAAATAGCATATACTTACGGAAATCGATTATTTCTGGAAACTGTTTGAAAGTTTTGTTGTTTTAATAAAACAGCTCAAATTATTTAAAGTATTTTATAATTGTAAATGAACCTGATCCTCCAGGTTGGGGGTTAAAGTGTGGGATTAACATCCCAAATGACTATACGCTGTATTCGCAATGTAAAAGCCTGTTTTTGTACATAATGAATGGGATATTTATGTATACGCTGAATTCGCAATGGACAACTTAACAAATTCCAATCTGTTTACGCGCGCTCTCTCTTTATCCCTCCCCCTCCTCTCCCCCTCCCCAACTCCCTCTCTCTCCCTCCCTCCGTGTT
The DNA here is from genome assembly GCA_014155875.1 of Cepaea nemoralis. Lineage (NCBI taxonomy): Eukaryota > Metazoa > Mollusca > Gastropoda > Stylommatophora > Helicidae > Cepaea > Cepaea nemoralis. The sequence continues at coordinate 319,927 of JACEFZ010016833.1, read as the reverse complement.
GACCGCGTTCCTGGTATCAACCCACCCCACCACAAGCAAATCCTGGGCACTTGCGATTAAGTCGAGGGCTGTCATTCAGCAATAATATTGAATCCACTTACAGGAAGTAAGCTTGCATGAGACTGCCTGCAGTGTAAAACGTGGGGCGGCTTTTGCCGTTTCGACCTTGACACCAACATTTCCTTTAATGTATATATCTTCGGTGTGGAAGAGAACGCGTGCTGTGTGTGGAAGGTTTTATAAGCGTGTGAGAAAGATGGGTTTAGAATGAACGAGCGGAAGGAATCATCACCACACCATAGTCGTTGTTGTCTCCGTCATTATCATCACCATTATCACCACCATTACCATCACCACTATCATCATCATTATCATCACCATTATCATCACTATTACCATCAATCACGTTAGAATGGGATGACTGAAAGCGTACGTCATTATCATAACTGTATATGTATGTTTTTGTTTCATTAACGCATATGACATAACACTAACAAACGGCAACGCTCTGTAATATACACAAACAAAGAAACACGCATTGCACCTTGTAAATATACATTGCTTTGTATAAAATAAACGTAATTAAAAAAAAATAAAAAAAAAAAAAAAAATGAATAGGCAATACATCTATTTGCCTATCACTCTACTACTGTTACATTAAATCACGGTGATTTAGACGCCGTGGTAGAAGCATGTGCGAGTAAACTAATCCTTAATAAGAAAATAGTTAGTTAAAAGTTTGTCTAGAAGGGGATCTGGTACAAATGTTCGTCTTTAGGATAAAGAATGGGGCTGTGCAGAGGTAACAGTGCATTATTTGAGTGCTAACGCACTTCTGAACGTAAAATTTTAGATCGCGTTCTGGTACAAATGTTCTTTTTTCGTTGATAAAAGTTTCCCAAATCGTTTTTCCAACATTTGTCACAACGTATAAATTATAAAACCCTATTTAGGGATTCGGTTTGTGATAAAGATTGTGTGTGGTTTATTTCAACTGGACGTGACCTGTGTTTTCTGAGAACATGGACCAACCAGTTTATAACTTCACAACCAGCGCAGTACACGGTAAGCTACACAGCACAGGTACCCTCGTGCTGTCTGTAACAGGACCGGGAGCGGCAGTAAAATGCACCCCGACTCTAATCGCCAGCTCTTTGTTGGGCCCAGCTGGTGTTCCCGCGGGTGGCATAACGGACATTTACCGCTTCGAAATACCTACGCGCTGGTTTGTGAACTTAACACAGGTAGCGTACAACCAAAAATATCAAGAATTACATGGACTGAAACTAAAGGTCGCGAGCTGCGATCTTGAAATAGAGATCCAGCACGTGGAAAAGGAAAAAGAGCGGGTGACCATACACTGGTTGCCAAATACCATGAGCCGCGAGGCTGTCAAAGAGTTGGTCGGAATGGCAACAGGCGACAAAGACGCCGAAGTATTCAGACTGAAATATGGTGCGGGGAAGTGGGGTGCTTTGTGCAATTCAACTCAAGAAGTGCCGCATTATGCTAGGTTAAACATCCCTGGAATAACCGGTAACAACCACCGTATCCTCTTCACGATGCCTGGGCGCAGAACAACGTGCCCAAACTGTGGTCTGGACGACCACTGGGCCAATCGGTGCCCGAGCCGAAGACCGCGGCCAAAGGTTGATGAAAACACGGTGGAAAACTTTCCACCGCTGGTAGAAGCAAAGAGTCAGCAGCCACCGACACAATCACGAGAACAAGTGGAAACCACAGTGCCGAAGGCAGCACTTTTGCCCACGCCAGTAACAACACCAATCGAGACTGAAATCACCAATACCTTGGCCACAAACGACATCACAACACAAAGAACAAATCAACAAAAGGAACAAGACAGCAAAACCCAACCCAAATCCAAATCACCTACAACCCTAAATACACACCCATCCCCAACCCCGACCAAGGAAAACAATTCAGATGAACGGGAGGCCATTAAAAATGACAAAGAGGTAGACAAAGACGGCTTCATTAAAGTGATTCATAACAAGAAGCGCAATAGAATGCAGAAAAACGCAGAAAACAGCGATAGTGAAGACGATTCTCCAATTGCCACACCAAAAAAAGTAAACAAACCGGACAGCCCCACAGTAAGGACAAATGATCAACAACAGAACACAGAGGAAGAGGACAACATATCCTTAAGACGTTTATTTATCGCCACTGACACTGAAGAAGAAGAGAACTCGGGAACGTCCAAAACGCACTGAACAGCTGTATGCAACATATTTCCTTACTTACTTTAGTAATGTCAATTGTCATTTGCACGCAATATAGTTTTCTTTTGTTTATATACTTGTGATGGGTGACGACATAAAAATAATATGTTTAAATATATCTGGTATACGCACAAAACAACAACACATTTGCACACTCATACACAAATACAAACCAGATTTCATCCTGCTACAAGAGACAAATATTCATTCAGATATACATGGCGCACAAATTACAACACAATTAGGACTAAGACATGCACACTTCAGTTTGGCAGTCCAAAACATAGGTTCTGGGACAGCCATACTACAAACATCAGATAGGTGGAACATTTTAAAAACAAATCGGGATAGCCAGGGTAGAATCAGCATAACACAGATAAGTAACACCTCACATACATATACCATTGTCAACATACATGCACCACCAAATTACAACTATCAGCCACAATTTTATGAAGAACTAGACACACTACTCACACACACATACAGAGGACAGAACATCATACTCTGTGGAGATTTCAACTGCGTCTTACAGGCATTGGATATAATAGGCGGAGAAATGAAGACACAGGTTAGGAGAATGGAAGGAGAAAGCACAACACAGTTAGAAACACTGCAAAACATTTTAGACACACACAATTTAATAGACACATTCAGACACAAACATCCAAATAAGCGAGAAACAACCCACACAAATAAAACACACCACACAGCAAGAAGATTAGATAGGATATATATACCTGCAACACACAACATAGTAAACACTAGGCACCTACAAGAGACATTACAGTACACAGACCACAAAGCCATCCTAGCACACATCAGTACAAGCAACATAAACACACAGATAAACAAACGTTCACAACATTGGAAGTTTAATAATACACTTCTAAAGAATACAGAATATGAGGAATACATGGTACAACTTTTACACACATATACCGACCACATACCGACTGATAACATCGGACAATACTGGGACCTACTGAAAAATACAATACGAAGCAGAACACAACACCTAGCATCCATCATACACAAAGACAGATTAAGACAAGAACAAATTATACAAACAGCCATACAACTAACAAAACAGATGGACAACAAAGCACCACATTTAAACACACTAGAAGAACAATTAGAGCAGCACCAACAACACAGATATCTAGGCGCCCTCCTTAGAACTAAACTAACCACAATCACGCAAGAGTCTCCCAGTAAACAATATTTAGCGATTGAACGGAACGTACAACACAGCAGACAAATAGGCAAAATAATAGACATGCAAGGCACCACACAAACAGAACCCGCGCAAATAACAGAAGCATTCAATCAATACTACACACACCTATTTACAGCAGAGACAGTAGACACACAGACACAAGACAAATTTCTAAAATACAGTAAACAGCTGTCAGACGCAGACAAAGACATACTAGACACAGAACTAACACTAGCAGACATAACACACGCACTCAGCAAAATGAACAAAGACAAGACACCAGGACCGGACGGCTTGACTGTAGAATTCTACCAACATTTCTTTCCTATCTTAGGTGGCCTTCTTCTTAAAGTATATCAAGACGCCTTTGACAAAGAACAACTACCAGACAGTTGCAACATGTCGTACATAACACTCATACCTAAACACAACACAGACAAGACACAGATGAAAAATTACAGACCCATATCTCTACTCAACACAGACTATAAAATACTAACAAAAGCACTGACCCACAAACTGAGACCCTTTATGTCAACACTCATACACCCAGACCAACAATGCGGCGTACCACATAGAAACATTCACCAGCATACACATTTTATTAGAGACATCATCACATACACACAGGAGAAAGACTGTCAGGCCTCTCTTTTGTCCCTAGACCAGGAGAAAGCCTTTGACAGAATTTCCCACTCCTATCTACACAAGACATTAACACAGTGCAATTTAGGCCAGTACTTTGGGAGGTGGATAGCGATCTTGTACCGGAATCCTGAGAGTAAGGTGTTGGTTAACCACACACTCACTGCAGGCTTCCGGCTCACAAGATCGGTGAGACAAGGATGTCCTCTGTCGCCGCTCCTATATGTGCTGGTTTTAGAACCACTACTGGAAGCAATCAGACAAGACACCAACATCACAGGCACATTCATACCAGGCGGAGGAGAGCGGAAGTTGCTTGCATACGCAGACGACACCGCTTTCTTCCCCACCAACAAAACATCCGTTACAAATATACTTTACACCTTTACACAGTTTGGTAAGGGGAGTGGGGCAAAATTAAACATACAAAAATCACACATAATGGGTCTCGGTAAGTGGCGAAACAAAACAGACTTCCCTCCCGACTTAACAGCCACAGACAACATCAAACTATATGGGATAACATTTCCTAATAACTCCCGACAGATGCACGCACAGACATGGCAAAACCTCACACAAAAAATTATAGACATGCTGCACAGATACAGGTATAAGACATCCACAATATTTGGTAGGAGCATCATAGTTAACACTTTCGTCATTCCCAAAATAATATATTTAGTCACAGTGCTAGACCCTCCTAAACAGACAGTCACAGACATCAACAAACACATCAGACGTTTCATCTTTGGCAGCACAATCTATTCCATCAAACATAAGACACTCATACAGGACAAACGAAAAGGAGGAATAGCACTACAAGACATAGATACAAAAATACAAGCGCTTAGAATCCAACACATAGGACATATCCTCAATCAACCTGAAAAACACCCACTAGCACTCTATTACATAGAACTCAGACTGCAACACCTTAGAAGAATACAACTTAATTCACCACACCATTTTGGAACACTACCCGCTTTCTACAAGACATGCATACATGCACTTCAAGGACGCGAGCATTTACTACACCAGACAACAAACCAGATTTACAAATATCTAGTCAATCAACAAGCACCCCCACTACGACTCAGAATAAAAAGGGGACAAAAATACTACATACAAGACTACACATGTACTTTCACTAATCTCCACAATCCGCACATCAAACCCAAAGCCAGAGAAATTACGTACCGTTTAATCTTTAACATGTCACCTACTAGGGAAAAACAAGCACGCAGGGCAAAACAAATAACACAATGTCAGCTCTGCAGACGGAACATACAGGAAACCGAAGATCACATTTATTACACTTGTGCAACAGTCCAAACCGCACTAGACACACTGAGACAACTCATTGAAACATTTACTAAAAAGAAAACAGATATGTATAAAGCAGTTTTTTTAAACACTTTACCCAAATCTTCCAAAGACAACCACACGAAATTGCTGATTTCTCTAGCAGAATACAGGTACCTAGTATGGTCCTGTAGAAACGCCGCATTTTACAAATACAAAACGTACAATTCACGTTTAATACTGCATATGTTCCAAAACAAAATAACACAAATATTCACAAACACACAGACATAACGAAATAAAACCAGTTTATTTGTTTACTCAATTGAATATCCATAATATGTATGAATGTGGACATGCACGCATATATGTGTACATGCACACATATAGGTGCATGCTTGTATGGTAGAATGTGGAACATAGAATATGGATATACATGTTTTATCTCAGAGGGCTATCATATAATACCGACACCCGGTCGTTTTGACTAACAACAGTGCAGTTTGAACGGGAGCGTCCCAGACCAGTCATTGTTGCGGAAATTTTAGAACGTGTGTGCGCCTCGCGACGCGAGCCCTGTGTGCGGTTTATTTTGTAAATACTTTGGAACACTTCTTACTAGGTGGAAACAAGCATCGGAGAGCACAGATATTACACGCCTCTGGCCTAGGGAAACAACGGCTTTGTAGAAAACTGGCTGCGTGTCCTTTGTAAGACCCGGCCACCGGCTTTGTGTGTCTAGTGGCGGCTGGTCACTAGGCAATTTTGCGTTCAGCGGTTTGCTCTTTGCCTATTATTTTCAACAGGATTTCCCAGCACGAATACATAGTTGTAGAATACCAAGGCCAACATGTATGGTATTTGTATATGGGTAGCCAAGTATGGGTAATTCGTGTAGGTATCTAGGTAAATATAACTATTGCTTTGGTTGTTACACAGGTAATTATATTAATATATGCACATGGAACCCCATCCCCCCCATACACACAATTTAAATAGAATGAGACTGTTAAGTCTATTGCCCTAGATCACTGAAATCCATGCACTATCATCTATAAAAAGCAAGAGAATGTGTGTGTGGGTGTGTGTGTGTGATAGAGAAAGAGAGAGAGAGAGAGATGGACAGGGGTAACATGCATTCCACGTGTGAATATGGAAATGAAACGAGGAATGTGTGTTTACATGCACTATGCCATAAATGTCATATTATCATAACTGTATATGCATGTAATTGTTTTTAACGCATGTGACCCATAACACTAACAAACGGCAACGCTCTGTAATATACACAAACAAAGAAACACGCATTACACCTTGTAAATATACATTGCTTTGTATGAAATAAACGTTGGAAAAAAAAATGAATAGGCAATATTTATGTTTGAACTGATTACACGCTCTTATTCCCTCCCCCTTCCCAGCCCCCTCTCTTCCCCTCCCTCTTTGTTGACCGCTTTCCCGGTCTCATCCCAGCCACCACAAGCAAATCCTTCGCACCTGCGATTAAGGCGAGGGCTGTAATTCAGCAATAATATTGATTTCGAATAACGAAGACACAAACAATAGATTGCACGATTTATTGCCTGGCATATTTCGCTGCATCTCGTCAGGTACATACTGCAGAAATCACACAACTTACGTGAATTAACTAGATAAATCCTTCAAGTTGAAATATACACATATTCGCACAGTAATGTCACTTATCTACTACGGTAATTTTAAGCTGACTAACATGTCTTTCTGTTTGCACAATTCTGGCTTGCGTTGATAGATCATAATTGCTTCTGCAAACTTTAACAAGCGAGTATTTTGTGTGTTAAACAACACGCGAAAGACAGTGTCTCTGTCCACCACATGGCCACTTTCGGTAATGTGCCTACCAATTGAAGACGCCGGGGGCTTCCGGTGTGTCGGCTCCACGAGGCTAGCATCTCCTGTGTGTTGTATCTTGTTGACCCATTGATGAATGTGTTCTGACACCCGTTTGTTAAGCTGTCTCTCTGTTCTACCAGAGCCGTACCAAAACCGTACCGATTCCTACACCAACAGTCAAAGAGCCTGTTCCTCTGTACGCCACAAACAATTGTATTTACCAATTCACATGTAGATGCCAGGCCGTTTACATTGGTAGAACAGAGAGACAGCTTAACAAACGGGTGTCAGAACACATACCTCAATGGGTCAACAAGATACAACACACAGGAGATGCTAGCCTCGTGGGGCCGACACACCGGAATCCCCCGGCGTCTTCAATTGGTAGGCACATTACCGAAAGTACCATGTGGTGGACAGAGACACTGCCTTTCGCGTGTTGTTTAACACACAAAATACTCGCTTGTTCAAGTTTGCAGAAGCAATTAATGATCTATCAACGCAAGCCAGAATTGTGCAAACAGAAAGACATGTTAGTCAGCTTAAAATTACCGTGGTAGATAAGTGACATTACTGTGCGAATATGTGTATATTTCAACTTGAAGGATTTATCTAGTTAATTCACGTAAGTTGTGTGATTTCTGCAGTATGTACCTGACGAGATGCAGCGAAATATGCCAGGCAATAAATCGTGCAATCTATTGTTTGTGTCTTCGTTATTCAAATTCACTACGGGAAAACATTGTTTTGAATATTGATTTCGCTTACAGGAAATTAAGCTTACCTGAGGCTGCCTGCCTGCAGTGTGTAAGCCGGACATACACACCGCGGCCCGCGAGGATGGCGTGGGACGGCCTTTGACGTTTCGACCTTGACACCAACATTTCTTTTAATGTATATATTGTGGGTGTGGAAGATAACGCATGGTGTGTAGAAGGTTTATAAGCGTGTGATAATGATGGGTTTAGAGTGAATGAGGGGAAGAAATCATCACCATATCATAGTCGTTGTTGTCTCCGTCATCATTATCACCACCATTATCATCACCATTACCATCAATCACGTTAGAATGGGATGACTGAAAGCGTACGCCAATCACACGTTCCCATTACGTCATATTGTCTTAGTTTAATTTATTGCTCATATTTTATGCATATTATGTGAATATAATTTGTAGTTTTGATGATGGAAACACATTTGTACACCAATTCGACACACAAACGCCCTGTTAAATAGACCTACACAAATACCATACACACAGCACGCCTGTTAAAATACTAACAATACAATTGCAAAAATATTTTTAACACCCAATAAACGTTTAAAAAAAATATTTCTTTTTGACATTCGATGGGGAATATGCCTGCATAATGAATAATAGACCCCACACTCAATGTATGGGGGTTGCTATGGTTTCCAGATATTGAAAGGTAACAATAACATACAGAAATATAGAAGCATTTTATTTTTCTCGCGTTTTCATCCTGTTTCAGGATATTGCGGTCAACACCAGCATCTTTCAGCTGTATGTTGATTCCTACGCTAGATTACGCTCATCAGTACGCCACGACTTTCTGAGCGACTGGCTCCATACTCTCATAAGTCACTGGCGCGACTCAAACCACTTCTAATTCTCGTGCGCTCACGTCAACCGCGAGAGTATTCGGGATTAACGGAGAAAGCTGCTAACTCCTCGGCCAGGGAGCGGGTTATAGAAGTATTTACTAAAAAAAAACAACATTCGCCTCCATTATTTAGAAAATATTTTTATATTTTTAAATCTGCTGTTTTCATCTAATATTATTTGAGTGACCTGTTTCAGGTGCTAACACTTTCTTCTTCTTCTTTCGTTCGCCTGAAATATGTTTATAACTGCATCGGCTTTCTTTTGTGTGTCTTTTCGTTGGATCATCGAGTGAATTTATTGCGATAGCAGAAAGTTTGTGAAATCCAAAATGGACTCTATTCAGGTGAGCCGTGTTATCGATGGAAGACAATTCAGTCAAGTATCCGCGTCTACCCCCGGTACTTAACCTAAACCTAACCAAGTTTCTGAGGTAAGCCTCGGCCTAGACTCTTTTGAGTCTTTCTACCAACCTTGGTAACTCTGGTTTCTCTTCACAAACGAACAAATCTTTCGTGTTTTAGATTTTCATTGCGGTGATATTTCCGGATTTCTTCACAGCAGTCATGGCACCTGTCAAGAGCATGGATTCAATCGACATCGACCATTTTCTCGAAGGAAGACCACTACATAACAAAGGTACGTTGATAATCACAATTACCGGCCCTGGCGCTGCGGCCAAGGCCACGCCTTCGTTAATTTCCAGCACGCTGCTGGGCCCATGTGGTGTACCACATGGCGGTATTTCCGACGTGTACCGGTATGAAACACTTACTCGGTGGTACGTTAACCTAACACAGGCGGCCCATGTGGCAGTGTACAAAGGCCTGCATGGCAAAACAATAAAGCTGTCGACGGAGGGATTAGAGCTATCGATACAGCACCTGGAACGAGAAAAGGAACGAGTGACAATTCATTGGCTTCCCAATACGATTTCTCCACAGGGAGTGAAATTCATTAGTGGAAAAGACAATTGGAGATGAGAATGCAGAAGTTTTCAGAATCCAGTACGGTGGCGGCAAGTGGGGCGTGCTGTGCACCCCTCCCCCCTCAAATGCCGCACTACGCAAATATCACGGCGCCAGGAAAAATAACAGGCGATCACCGCATACTGTTTACTATGCCCGGTCGCCGGACCCAATGTCCATTTTGCAGTCTAGACGATCACTGGTCTAACAAATGCTCGACAAGGCGGCAGAAGAAAGACAATAATAAGAAACCCTCTGAACTAGTACAAGAGGAATTCCCGGCAATCACCGGGAAGGCCCACACACAGCAAAACAACGCTGTCCAAGATGACGTCGAGGTAGCTGGCAGACCGGTGACCACGGAGACAGCCGTAGAAACTCAAACAAAAACAATTTCACAAGAAACCAACGACGACGGTTTCCAAACCGTCCACTACGGCAGAAAAAGACAGTGGGCAGAGAGAAGAAATTCCTCAAGCAACAAAGACATAAGAGAAGAGGAGGGAAGATCTTCCCCTTCTCCTTCCAAACCATGCAAGAAAGCTGCTACAAAACAGAATGAAAACAGCGACAATGAAGGACCACTTTTTATCAACACTGACGAAGACACCGACGAAGACCACGAGGAGAACGAAAACCACAAAAATATTATCACAACCGAAGACACAACCCAGAATTGAAGTACCACAGAAAAGATAAAGGTAATCACTTAAATTTAACCACCATGTTGTTTAATTTTATTTTTAAAATGGCTGACAATTTATGTTTAATTAGCTTAAATATTCGTGGTATGAGAATGAAATTAAAACAAATAGTCACACTCATACACAAACACAAGCCAGATTTTCTTTTATTACAAGAAACAAATATCCAAACAGACTTTGAAGCAGCTGAATTGGTAACACGGCTAGGATTAAAAAATTCGTCATTCAGTTTGGCGGAAAACAACACAGGGTCAGGGACAGCGATCTTACAAATTTCCGACACATGGACTATTTTTAGGTCACACAGAGACCCACATGGTAGGATTTGTACAGTTGAGGTAAAAAACGAGGCACACACGTACGCTATTGTTAACATACATGCACCACCAAACTACAATTATCAACCTCTATTTTATGAACAGTTAGACGACTTATTAACACAGACATACAGGGGACAAAATATTGTTCTTGCCGGTGATTTCAACTGTGTTCTTGAAGGAATGGATGTGGTAGGAGGTGAAGTAAGAACACAGCTGAGGAAGGTCCGGCAAGGACAGCATACATCAACTAGACACACTGCTAAACATCATCGATACACACAACCTCACAGACGCATTCAGGCAAACACACCCCGACAGCAGAGAAACGACAGTACACAAACAAAGCACACAACAGATCATCCAGATTAGACAGATTCTACACACCCGCAACACACAACATCATAAAATCCCAACACCTACGAAAAACACTAGACTTCACAGACCACAAAGGTATACTAGTACACATTAGCCCAAACAGCACAGACACGCAGCCACACAAGCGTTCACCTCATTGGAAGTTTAATTGCACACTTCTGAAAGACACACGATATGTAAAATATATGACACAGCTCATACACACTTACACAGACAATATACCGACTGAGAACATCACACAATACTGGGACTTGCTAAAAAACACGATACGAAGCAGAACACAACATATAGCAACCATGATCCACAAAGACAGACTAAGACAGGAGCGTATTATACAGACAGCCATACGACTAACAAAACAGACAGACAGAGATGCACTTCATTTACACACACTTGAAGCACAGCTAGAAGAACACCAACAACACAGATATATGGGTGCTCTTCTCAGAACAAAGCTCAACACAATTACACAAGAGACAGCCAGTACACAGTACATTGCAATAGAGCAGAATATACAGCATAGGAGACAAATCAGCCAAATATCAGACATGCAGGGAAACATGCAGACAGAAACACTACACATAGGGACCGCTTTCCAGCAACACTACACACATCTATTCACAGCAGAGGCAGTAGACACACAGATACAAGACAACTTCTTACAGTACACAAAGAAATTACCTGACACAGACAGAGAAACACTGGGCACAGAACTGACACTGACAGACATAACACAGGCACTGAGCACACTAAACAAAGACAAAACTCCAGGACCAGACGGTTTGACAGTAGAATTCTACCAACATTTCTTTCCTATCCTAGGCAATCTTCTCCTCAAAGTCTATCAGGAAGCCTTTGACAAACAACAATTACCTGAACGCTGTAACATGTCCTACATCACACTCATACGCAAAGACAACACCGACAAAACACAACTGAAGAACTACAGACCAATTTCCTTACTCAACACAGACTATAAGATACTTGCCAAATCACTCACCAACAAACTCAAACCTTTCATACCAACACTCATACACCCAGACCAACAGTGCAGTGTCAAGACAGAAATATACACAACCACAACCACCTCATTAGAGACATAATCAACTACACACATGGGAAAGACTGTCCATCCTCCATCTTGTCCTTGGATCAAGAGAAGGCTTTCGACAGAATTTCCCACACTTACCTGCATAGGACACTAGAACACTGTAACATAGGAGAGTACTACAGGCAGTGGATACAGATCTTGTACAAAAATCCTGAGAGCAAAGTGTTGGTGAACCATTCACTGACAGCTAGCTTCAGGCTCACGAGATCTGTAAGACAGGGATGTCCCTTATCACCACTACTGTATGTGCTCACCTTAGAGCCCTTACTAGAGAAGATAAGACAGGACACTAGTATTAAAGGAACCTTCCTGCATGGGATAGGAGAGCAGAAGCTCGTCGCTTATGCAGATGACACTGCCTTCTTTCCCACTAGCAACATCTCAATAAGGAACATACTCCACACCTTTACCCATTTTGGAAAAGGCAGTGGAGCCAAAGTAAATATACAGAAATCACAAATAATGGGTCTAGGAAAGTGGAAACAAAAGTCTGATTTCCCTCCAGACCTGAGACACACAGACACCATGAAGCTGTATGGGATCACATTTGCATGTGATCCCACAAAAACACACAGACAGACATGGCACTCACTGACCGAACAGATCACAGACATGTTACATAGGTATAGGTACAAAACATCCACAATATTTGGTAGAAGCACAATAGTCAACACATACATAATACCCAAAATATTATACTTAGCGACAGTACTAGACCCTCCCAAACAGACCGTCACAAACATAAACATACAAATCAGACGCTTCATCTTCACCAACACAATACACAGCATAAAACACAAAACACTCATACAGAACAAAAAACAAGGGGGATTTCACTACAGGACATCCACACAAAAATACTGTCACTTAGAATCAGTCACATAGGTAAAATCATCAGACATCCAGAACAACATAGATTAGCTTTATATTATATAGCACATAACATAAAACACCTCACACCTCTTAACAATGCAACTGCACACTACCAGGGAACACTGCCAACATTCTACCAGACATGCATACAGGCAATACAAGGACATGAACAGTTAATACAGCAAACAACACACACAATATACAAACAGTTAGTTAGAGAGCAAGCACCATCACTCAAACTTAGGATTAAAAGAGGACACAAATACTTCATGTCTGACTTCACATGCACCTTTTCAAACCTACACAACAAACACATAACACCAAAAGCTAGAGAGATCACATATAGACTGTTATACAATATGACACCGACAACACAGACAGAAGCATACAAATTCAAACAAATATCACAGTGTCAGCTATGTAGAAATAACACAACAGAGACAGAGGAACACATTTATTATACATGTCCAACAATTACAGCCATACGCGCAACACTCAAACACCTCATACAAACGCACACAGGCAAACAAACCGACATATATAAAGCAATTTTTCTCAACACTATACCAAAATCAGCAAAAGACATACATACAAAACTACTGACAGCTTTTTCTTACTATAGATATCTCATATGGACATGTAGAAACTCAGCCAGATACAAACACCGCACATATAACACATATTTAATATCATTTATGTACACGCACAAAATATCACAACTGTTTCCAGAGTAAATCATATGTATTCTTCATTATTGTATTACAAATTTGGTATACATGAGTGCGAGAAAGAAAGAAGAAACTGTGAGTGAATGGTGAGTGAATGATTATAAAATATCACATATGGTCACCAAGACCAATGAATAATCCCTCATGTAAAGATTTGTGGAAGTATAAATGCCTGTTTTATTTGCTTCAAAATGATGATTTAACCCTTATAGATAAGAGGGGAAAAAGGAGAAAAGAAAATCAACTCCTTCCATTCCAATGTATTAAATATTGGATGCTTGCTTTAAAAGCACTTGCTATGCTATACTACCACCATTACTAAGATTATCATTATAGTAAATATAATCACATATCTATTATTATTATTATTATTATCTTTATTATTATTACTAACATTATCCTACCTTATTATTCTTTGTACCATTAATGTTATAAGAATTATTGATATCATCATTATTTTACAACGTCATCTCCCTTGTGCCCCCTTTTGCTTATGGTTTTGTTGCCTTTGCTACTACCCCCACTGGTCGGTTCAAACATTTGTCCTGCCTGTACCATCATTAAGAGTGGTCATGTCCCTTTCTCGTTGTCAGCCCCTTTGAATCATGTGAGTGAGTGTTAAATGAATGAATACAAAATCACATATGGTTACCAAACCAATGATACTGGAAAAATTTGTGTTAATACAAATGCTTGTTTTATTTATTTTTTTTCATAAAAAAGAGAGAGAACAAAGGGGGGAAAAATGAATGAACCCTTACAGTTAAGGGGGAAAAAAACAAGGAGGAAAAATAACCAACTCCTTTTACTCCAACTATTATTAAAAACTGCAGTCTGCATTTGTATGTACCTGCTATGCTATGTTAACACCATTCCAAAGAAAATCATCCTAGCAAATGGAATCACAATTTGTAAAAATGTTATCATTTTCATAACTATTATTACCATTGCTGTTTTTATATTGGCTGTTATTACACTCAGTATGTCTCTTCTTGTCATTATTATTATTGTCATCATTAGTAATAAAACAAAATCCCTTTTCCCATGTGCCTCCCCCTCACTCATGGTTGTTGTTGCCTTTGCTGATACCCACACCGGTTTGGTTCAAATATTTATCCTGCCTTTACCATCATTGCCCAGATAGTGGTGATGAAGGCATTAGGTGGAGTGGAACAAATTGGTGAGAGGATGGCAAGGGAAACAAAAATGTAAAGATTTCCCCTTTTCCTTGTGTAACCCCATTCACATGTAAATGTGTTCAAGGAATGGAATATGCTAATAGATAAATTTCCTATGTTGTAAACACAAAATATCACAGATATCTCCAGAGTAAACACAATTACTCTTCTTTCTGATTTTAAAATTTAGTACACATGAGTGCGAGAAAGAAACAAGAAGATGTAAGTGAATAATGAATGAATGAATACAAAACCACATCTCATCTCATCTCATCATGTTCCTCTTGTACCTTGCGGTGTCGAGGTGAAGTATAAACTTCGTGAGAGTGCCCGGTTATGGGCTTCGTATATCGACATTCCCATGGATTCTGTTATTCCCTCCGTCCAACGTTTACGTGGTCGGCCTCTTCCTCTGTTTCCATCTGGTCTGTACATCATTGCTTGTTGTGGCATGCTGTTGACTGGTAGCCTACATGCATGGCCAAACCATTTGACTTGCTGCTTTCTAATAAAATCTAGAGCAGCTTTAACCCCCACTTTAGTCCTGATTTCTTCATTTCTGATCTTATCTCTTCTTGATACGTTGAGTATTCTTCTCAGGAACCTCATTTCTGTTGTTGTGATTTTTCTTTTCTCTTTTTCTGTCATTGTCCAGGTTTGGCATTGGTAGCACAGAGTTGGTAGGAAGATTGTGTTGTAAAGTGCTTTCTTAGTAGTTATTGATACATGTTTGTTCTTTAGTATTGGTGCCATTTGTCCAATGAGTTGATTTGCCTTATTGCACCTATTTTCGATCTCGTCTTCTGATCTGCCATTTGATGATATTATACTTCCTAGGTACTTGAAGCTCTTTACTTGTTTCAAGGGATGTTCGTTTAGGTGAATCGCTGATCTTCTCGTAGTCATTAACATTGCCAGGTCGATAGCCGTTTGGGTCAGTCCGTTTATACTTCTTAGTTTTTCTACGAGCAGTATGAAGATCCCCTGCCGGCTTGCTAGGCCAGTCGCAGGTTTAGGACACTAATCTGACCACAGGGAGTCCATCCCCTATGGCGAGCCATAGCCCCGTTAGCCCATGACCTCGCGGTCATGGTTGCCCGGTCTGCACCACGTGGAGGTAGGGGTTGACTTGTGTAGTCTGCGGGTCATCGGCAGGCTACTAATTTTCGCTCTTCACCCCTCCTGGGAGAGGCTAGCCGATCCTAACCCTGCTGGCTGCAGGGCCAGGCGCATTCCACACCTTACAAAACCACATATGTTTACCAAATCAATGAGATTGTAAAAATTTGTGCTAATACAGATGCTTGTTTACTTTTTACAACAACAACAAACAAAAAAAAAAATAGGAAAGGGAAAAAATGAATGAACCCTCACCTTTTGGTTCCAAAAATTATCCTGCCTTTACCATAATTACCAGAGAGTTGTGATGAGGGCATTAGTGTTGTGGGTCAAATGGGTGAGAGTGTGACAATGGAAACAAAAATGGAAAGGTTTATCCTTCTCCCTATCTACCCCCCCCCCCCCTCTTTCACATGTAAATATGCCCAATGAATAAAATATTTAATATGCACACGTCACATACACGCCCACATGCAACGCTCCGTAAACACACCTACACAAATACTAAATACACAGAACACATGTAACAACACAAACATTATAAATGCAACCACTTCCCTTTCTGCCTTGTAAACCCCGATACTGTTTACACCTCCCATTCCCACCATCTTGATACTGTTTGTTTGTTGATGCTGCTGCCGCCATCTCCGATTGGTTCAGACATTTTATACTGCCAGTTTCATCATTACCGAGTGGTGGTGATAGCATTGGAGTTTTAGAGCCGACAGGAGAGGGAGGCGGCAGGGGAAATAATATCGGTGCACTATCATCATGCTGTTGTTTCTGGAAGGTTTTACCCTACACCAAATTCAATGTAGAAATGTTAAAATGTATAAAATATTTGTATTTTTTGCGCATATGTCACCTACACGCCCACATGCAACGCTCTGTAAAAACACAAACAATACACTTTGCAACGATTTTAACACTCAATAAAAGTTTAAAAAAAAAAAAAACAGGCAATATTTCTTTTTTGACATTCGATACGGATAGGGAATATGCCTGCATAATAGACCCCACACTCAAGGTAAGGGGGTTGCTATGGTTTCCAGATATTGAAAGGTAGCAATAACATACAGAAATATAGAAGCAGTTTATTTTTCCCGCGTTTCCATCCTGTTTCAGGATATTGCTGTCAACACCAGCATCTTTCAGCTGTATGTTGATTCCTACGCTAGATTACGCTCATCAGTACGCCACGACTTTCTGAGCGACTGGCTCCATACTCTCATAAGTCACTGGCGCGACTCGAACCACTTCTAATTTTCGTGCGCTCACGTCAACTGCGAGAGTATTCGGGATTAACGGAGAAAGCTGCTAACTCCTCGGCCAGGGAGCCGGTTGTAGAAGTATTTACTAAAAAAAAAAAAAAACATTCGCCTCCATAATTTAGAAAATAGTTTTATATTTTTAAATCTGCTGTTTTCATGTAATATTATTTGAGTGACCTGTTTCAGGTGCTAACACTTTCTTCTTCTTCTTCTTCTTCTTCTTCTTCTTCTTCTTCTTCTTCTTCTTCTTCTTCTTCTTCTTCTTCTTCTTCTTCTTCTTCTTCTTCTTCTCCATAATTTAGATAATATTTTTATATTTTTAAATCTGCTGTTTTCATGTAATATTATTTGAGTGACCTGTTTCAGGTGCTAACACTTTCTTCTTCTTCTTCTTCTTCTTCTTCTTCTTCTTCTTCTTTCTTCTTCTTCTTCTTCTTCTTCTTCTTCTTCTTCCTTCTTCTTCTTCTTCTTCTTCTTCTTCTTCTTCTTCTTCTTCTTCTTCTTCTTCTTCTTCTTCTTCTTTCGTTCGCCTGAAATATGTTTATAACTGCATCGGCTTTCTTTTGTGTGTCTTTTCGTTGGATCATCGAGTGAATTTATTGCAATAGCAGAAAGTTTGTGAAATCCAAAATGGACTCTACTCAGGTGAGCCGTGTTATCGATGGAAGACAATTCAGTCAAGTATCCGCGTCTACCCCCGGTACTAAACCTAAACCTAACCAAGTTTTTGAGGTAAGCGTCGGCCTAGACTCTTTTGAGTCTTTCTACCAACCACGCCCTAAAGATGGCACTGTCGACAATAACCACCAGGTCAAACTGGCCACTTCTACGCTGATCCAACAAGGGCTTCTTCCCCCAGCAGCCAAGTCTTTAAATATCCAAGTCAGCTGTTTGGGTAGATCGACATTTTATATGCTGCCTAAAACACACAAACTGAACAATCCGGGCAGACCGACCGTATCAGCCTGTGCATGCCCTGCTGAGCACATATCTTTATCCGGGTTCTTAGACAGCATCTTTCAACCGCTAGTTGGCGATCTCCCATCATATTTGAAAGACACCAACCACGCGATAGCGACGTTTGAATCTATTACATTCACGTCTGACAACCAGTATCATATCTTCACCCTTGATGTGGCCTCACTGTACACTTCGATCCCACACAAGGATGGTCTCTCAGCTTTAAAGTTCTTCCTTGACAGGCGCCCGAACCCTACTATTGCCACGGATCCTATTCTGCGCCTGGCTGAACTGGTCCTTACTCTCAACTCATTTGAGTTTAACGGCCAGTACTTCAATCAGATTAGTGGGGTTGAAATGGGTACTAAAATGGGCCCTAGCTATGCATGCCTCTTTATGGGCCACCTTGAGTACCAGATATGGCAACTCTACAACGGTAGAGTCCTTGAACTATGCAGGCGTTACATTGACGATGGTGTTGGTGTCACCTGTATGCCATTAGCGGATCTCGAAACATTCATAGACTTCTTCTCCAACTTTCATCCTACTATCAACCTCACTTCCCATATTTCTTCGACGTCTGTCAACTTCTTAGACCTTACTGTTTCCGTTGGGACCCATGGTCTCACCACGACGGTCTACTACAAACCGATTGACTCTCAAGCCTTTCTACTCCACACCTCTTCTCACCCCCCGTCCTGCAAAGACGCAATTCCTTACTCTCAACTTCTGCGTCTTCGACGACTATGCCAAGATGATGAGGATTTTCGCCACAGGGCCCAAAAAATGCTGGACTTCTTCAGGCTCCGTAGCTATCCTGATCATGTCCTATCGTCAGCCTTCCGCCGGGCTCTACCTATTAGCCGCACAGAGGCTCTCACCTCTGTATCTAAACCAAACAACCTTCGACTGGTACTCTCTCTCACCTACCATCCGCACAATATTTCAGTTAAAAATATCCTGTTTCGACATCTATCTATCCTTCAAGCTTATCCTACTACCAGCGCGATATTTTCAGAGAAACCTCTAGTGGCCTACAGACGTGACCGCAACCTCAAAGATGTACTCGTCCATAATAGAGTACAGGGATCTCCACCTCCACCATCACAATCAGGTACTAAGGCTTGCCTAAGATCTCGTTGCAAGACCTGCCCATATGTGGTCCACACCCCAGTGGTGCTATTCCCTAAAGGCAGTTTACGCATCAAAGAAGAATTTTCCTGCACCAGTCGCAATATCATTTATGCCATAATATGCAAACGGTGTGATATAAAGTATATTGGGCAGACTAGCCTCATGCTAGCTGACAGATTCCGCCAACATCTGATGGACATCCACACCAACGCCCCCAAGCCTGTCTCCACCCATTTCAACAGCGCCAACCATCAAGGTGCTTCCGATGTCCAGGTCACTGTCATCCAGTCCTGCTCCTCTGGTGCTCAACATCGCAAGAATAGAGAAAACCGGCTTATATTCACTATGGGGTGCCTAATTCCACACGGCCTCAACACCCAACATAGTTTCATCTAATCGTAGTCATTTCCCCTCCCCTACCCACTCTGTTGCTTCCATACCCTCCTAGGTGTCACCCTCTTCCGGTCTCTAACCAGTCCTTTTCTCTACCTATATTATCCTCTACCCTGTCTCCCTCGGCCCGATTCCGAGTGACCGAACCTGGGCATTTCATATTACCACTCTTGGCACTCCTCTCGTACGCAATATAGTGTGCACCCGTAATGAAATCACTACTCCCCCCGGACCCAATAATCCCCCCACTAGTTAGCAACTACACTGTATATGCGGTCGTGTGTGCATGCGCATAGACACTAGTTCACATGTATGTGCACAGGTATATATGTCTTTCTCCATCTCTCTCTCTCTCTCTCCCTCTCTTAATAATCTTACACCAACCCTCTCTCTCTCTGCCCATATCTCTATCTCTCTCTCCCTCTCTCGCTCTCTCAACAATCTTGCTTCTCTGTGCCTTCCTATGCCATGTGTATTGCTGGTGGTCGGATCTTATACAGCCCCAATGGCACAAGCACTGGGTGATTTGATCCTTATACGTTGTATAACAATCAACCTTACTGGCTCTATTTCATAGGGAACAGTATGAGCGAAGCCTCATATTTGTAGACCGACCGACTCCGCATACCTCATGTGGCTTTTCGCAGGCACTTTTCCAATCTCTCTCTCTCTCTCTCTCTCTCTCTCTCTCTCTCTCTCTCTCTCTCTCTCTCTCTCTCTCTCTCTCTCTCTCTCTCTCTCTCTCCCATCTTGCTTCTCTGTGCCTACCTATTCCAACTATATTGCTGGTGGTCGGATCCTATACAGCCCCAATAACACAAGCACTGGGTGATTTGATCCTCAAATACGTTGTATAACAATCAACCTTACTGACTCTATTTCATAGGGTACAGTATGAGTGAAGCCTCGTATTTATAGACCGACCTACTCCGTATACTTCATGTGGTATGTCGCAGGCACTGCTCCGCTCTCTCTCTCTCTCTCTCTCTCTCTCTCTCTCTCTCTCTCTCTCTCTCTCTCCCTCTCTACAATCTTGCTTCTCTGTACCTACCTATGCCACGTGTATCTCATACATCGCCAATAACACAAGCACTGGGTGATTTGATCCTTAAATACGTTGTATAACAATCAACCTTACTGACTCTATTTCATAGGGAACAGTATGAGTGAAGCCTCATATTTGTAGACCGACCGACTCCGCATACCTCATGTGGCATGTCACAAACACTTTCCCAATCTCTCTCTCTCTCTCTCTTCCATCTTGCTTCTCTGTGCATACCTATTCCATATATATAGCTGGTGGTCGGATCTTATACAGCCCCATTAACACAAGCACTGGGTGATTTGATCCTTAAATACGTTGTATAACAATCAACCTTACTGACTCTATTTCATAGGGTACAGTATGAGTGAAGCCTCGTATTTATAGACCGACCTACTCCGTATACTTCAGGTGGTATGTCGCAGGCACTGCTCCGCTTCTCTCTCTCTCTCTCTCTCTCTCTCTCTCTCTCTCTCTCTCTCTCTCTCTCTCTCTCTCCTCTCTCTCTCTCTACAATCTTGCCTGCTCTGTACCTACCTATGCCATGTGTAGTGCTTGTGGTCGAATCTTATACAGCCCCAGTAACACAAGCACTGGGTGATTTGATCCTTAAATACGTTGTATAACAATCAACCTTACTGACTATTTCATAGGGAACAGTATGAGTGAAGCCTCGTATTTGTAGACCTACCTACTCCGGATACCTCATGTGGTATGTCGCAGGCATTTTTCCAACATCTCTTATTTTGTAGTTAATAAATTTTACTCTGTTTATAAATATATAAATTTTGTCTGTTTGAGCGGTGTATATGTATGTATGTGCGTTCATGCATATCAGTCCACCCAGACTTTAGGACTCGCCTCACAATAACATATAGGAGTACATAGTGGGGTTTTGGTCAGGACCACCATCATGCTTGCGCCCCTCATGCTTCGTTAGTACATCCACTGAGATTTCTCAGATACCCCTACCAGACCAGTCACCGTCCTGCCCTCCTGCCTTCGCCCCCCCTTCTTTCAATGTGCTCACTGAACCGTAACACCTAGCACCGGGTATAAAAAAGAATACATCGGAGATTTTCTGAGTTGCTTACAGATCTGAACTGTGAGGTGAGTATGAACATATTTTTCAATTAATATTTTGTTCAATTAACATTTTTTCAATTCTCATGTTTTCTTCATTGCTTTAATTTTTTCAGGCCTTTGCTCTTCTCGTCCTGTCGTCACCTTCTGATGTAGTCACAGGAGATCTCCTTGACTGTATGTTGTGTTTTGTGAATGTGTTTGTTTGCTGATGAAGGCTAATCACCGCAACGTCCTGTATGTGTCGTAATTCTGTCATGTAAAGCTGCACTACTTTGTGTCATTTTATATTGTTTACACTCTCACAGCTTTACCGCACTTCCACCTAATTTTATTCATAGACTCTTTTAAGGAGGATGCCATGCACCTACCCAAAACGCTGGTGGTCTCGTTGAGAGGCCCAGGAGCGGCCAGATCAACCGCCGAACTGGTGGGAGATGCATTGGTCGGTCCTGGAGGTGTACCGATAAACGAACTCGGTGAGCTGTATATAGGGATGAAAACCTAACAAAGTGGTTCTTTGCTGTTGTATCAGAGACACTTTACGAGCGTCTCCATGGGAAAACCATAACTTTAAAAAACCCGGAAATGACAATAGAAATACAACAGGCAGAGAAAGAGAACAAGCGATTAACCTTACACTGGATTTTAGCAACAATGAAAGAAGAAGGTGTGAAGACAATAGTGAAAGAAATAACAGGCGACCCTGAGCCCGTGGTTTTCAGAATTAAAAACTCAGCAGGGAAATGGGGAGCCTTAGTACATCCTAAAGAAGGGAAAACCATACCTCACTATATCAATATAACAGCAAAAGGAGGGCAGAAAATTCGGAATCATAGAATCCTTGTGTCCATGCCAGGGCGGAGGACAGTGTGCTTGACATGCGGGCAAGATTCACTTTGGTCTAATAAATGTCACAACTAAGTCAACAAAGCCAACACCAACCATAAACAACCTAGATGAGTTTACAGCTCTGCCAGGACTGTTAAAAAGACAACCCACCCAGCCTGCCCCGCCCACCCAGGCAAAATCGAAACTAGCTATGACCCTAAACCCAGATCCCACCACGACCTCGACCAAAGAGAAAGACCAAAAGGAGGAGGAGAAGTCCTTTACAAACGACAAAGAAGCAGATACGACAGAGGGTTTCAAGGAAGTCACACATAACAAGCGCAATAGAAGACGGAAAAACACGGAAAACAGTGATTGTGAGGAAGAGTCTCCCATACATAGCGACACCAAGGAAAGTAAACAAACAAGACATGCCCACAGGAAAAACAAACGGACAACAGCAGGCCACAAAGGAAGACGACAACATATCTTTATGAAAATTATTTATCTCCACCGACACAGACGATGAATAGAATCCGGAAACAACAAAAACACACTAAATAGCTACATACAACCATTGTTTAAAAACAAAAATACTCATTTGTTTTCTTAATAGTTTTTATGTGTCTGTAGGCTATGGTTTTTGGAGACAGGTAGTTGTGTGGTACAGTCACAAACAGAGGTAGTGTAGTGTTCTCTAATTATGGACCTTTTCTACGGTGAGTTGAAGTTATCTTTATAGTTGTAAGACCTTTTAATTTTCCTGTAAAACAAATGTTTTTTAATACATAAAAAGTATCTTTAATTTCTTTTTCTTTTCTCCTCAGATTTAAAGTTCACAATTAATAATGTATAAATTCTTCATGTTATTTTACAGCATTTTTTTCAGATTTAGTAATCTTTTTTTTTCTCTCTTTTCAGGTTCTGGTCAGAATCATCTGATTGCAAATGATGATAAGCTGATGCTCTCTTGCTCAAGTATCTGATGCGATCATTGATTCCGTGTCTATGTAGGTAATGTAGCTGCCGTGAAGACAGAAGAGATATTGAATGCCAAGACAGGTCAGTCCCCAACAGAGGCAGTATGTCTCTAATTATGAACATGTTTCTACGGTGAGTTGAGTTTATCTTTATAGTCGTAAGATCTTTTTATTATACTGTAAAACAAATGGTTTTTAATACAATATTTTTTTTTCATTTCTCCTCAGATGTAAAGTTCAGTTAGTTAGTTAGTTAGTTAGTTAGTTGGTTAGTCGACAGATCATTGCACATTGAACAATTCAGTCCATAAAGGCTCGGTTTATTCTTCTTCTTTGGCTTTCTGCATAGTGTTCTTGTTTGCCAAACGTCTTTTAATTTGCTGTTCACGCATCCTGACCATGGTTGTAGATTCAGTCATTACTTGTCTCTGTCTCGAACCACGCTATTGCTTTACTTTCTGCCAGGACATTCATAGTTAGGTTACTTGTGTGCACTTCCTGTATAGTTGGATGCAAACTGAATAGGACGTACAGAAATCTGAAATGCACAAATAATAATAATGTATAACTTCTTCATGTTATTTTACAGCATTTTATTAATCTTTTTTTTCCTTCCACTTTCTTTTCAGGTTCTTGTCAGGATCGTCATTTTCATTCAACTGATGTCAACTATTGTTGATTCAAGAAACTCTACCACATTATGCCCCGCTTTCCGGCATGGCACATGATATATATATATATATATATATATATATATATATATATATATATATATATATATATATATATATATATATATATATATATATATATATATACAGATTATTAACTGCAAAGAAATTTTTTTTAGTTTAGTACATTTTCATCTGTTGACACTTATGCAAATTTAGTAATTTTATTTTAAACGAACCTCATAACTATTAAACTATTCCACCCATCCATCATGTGCCATGCCGGTAAGCGTGGGCGGTCATGTTTTGCCATATCACTCGATCACCAGAGTCGTGGATCAGCTCTGTGTTTCTGTCTCGACCATGCAACGAGGCCAAGCCATCCAGATATTTGCTTCTAGTTCTTCCTCTTGGTCTGTTCCCTTCGATCTAACCAGTTGTCACCAAGTTCTCCAATTCATTTCTTCTCATAACATGCCAAAATTTTTTTGACTGTCTGCGTCTAATATCTCTAATCAGTTTACGATCTTCATTTGTTTCTTGAAGGACCTGTTCATTGGTCTTTCTGGCTGTCCATGGTATTCTTTGCATTTTCCTCAGAAACCACATTTCTACAGCCATCAGATGTTTTTCAGCTTGACTGCTCATTATCCAAGCTTCACATCCATATAAAAGTACAGGTTCTATGTAGAACCTCAACACTCTTTTTCTCGTTTCAAATTGACATCTTTTTATTGGTCAGTATGTTTTTCATCTTGCTAAAGGCTACCTTAGACATGACGATTCTTGTTCTAATCTCTTCAAGGCATCTCCCATCAGATGTTATTACTGTTCCGAGATAATTGTACCTATTCACTTGTTGAAGTATATTCCCATTTACTTGTATATTACATTGTTGTATTTCGTTCTTCCTAGTGACGACCATAATCTGTGTCTTTTTACAATTTTTTCTTCTTCTTCTTCTTCTTCTTCTTCGTTCATCCGGAGTTTTTTTTCGGATGTGATTGCGTTGTGCCTGTTTACAGCAGAGCTGTGTTCTTGCGCCGTTAGGCCGACACATCCGACTTCTGCGGGCTTTTTACAATTTAATTCTAACCCTCGTTGTTCACTGTGTGTAACAACTGCATCTACTAAATGTTGCAGGTCCTGTTCATTGTCTGCAATCAACACTGTATCGTCTGCATATCTAATGTTATTGATGCATCGTCCCCCAATGTTGATTCCTTCCATATCTTTAATATTTCTGAAAATATTTTCACTGTACAGGGAAAACAGATCCGGAGACATTACACATCCCTGTCTCACACCTCTTTTGATAGGCTGATGTTGGCCTACTTCATTATCAACTCTTATGACAGCTTGTTGTTTCCAATATATGTTTTTTTTTTACAAGTCTAAGCCCTTTTCCATCAATTTGTAGATCTTCAAGCATCCTTATCATGTCGACATGTCTCATTTTATCGAAAGCCTTTGTGTAGTCAATAAAGCAAAGGTGTAGATCTTTGTGTACTTCTATAGATCGTTCAATTACGGTTCTCAGTAAATATACAGCATTTACAACAACTATTCATCACTGCAATAATTATCGGCGGCCATTTTTAATTGCTAATTTGGTCACCACACATACTATCAAAACATCAAAGTGACCATTAAGTCCGTAACATATTTCCGCATAATAACATACATATCTTGTATTTTTTTAAAGCTAAAATTAAGAAGACGCAGGCTAATTTCTGAATTTGTAATTAATTAGCGGCCATTTTTAATTGCTAATTAGGTCACCAGACATCATATCAAAAAATGAATAACATGACCAGTTAGGCCTTGCAACCCCGATCGCAGTGGTCTATGGTTGCTAAGAAAGATGTTCGTTTAAAAACAAAACAGATAGTCTCAAAAAATGCAAAATTTTGATAATCTGAGCTCTCACTATGACTCTCTTAAGGTAGCCAAAGGCCCAGACATTGTGATGGAATATTGGCCTCATTCCAACTCACATACTTTGGTCTGTAAAGACTGCAAGGTGTCAACGATTTACTCTAGGCTACCTTTTGTTTGCAAAGAGTCACTGCACGAGACTCTAGGCTACCTTTTGTTTTGTAAAGAGTCACTATATTACAGAGTTTCCGACTTGGGTCAACTTGACTAAAGACGGTTGATCGGCGGCTTGACAATCCACCATCATAAAACTCTCAACTGTTATAGAATCAGATTTCTGGCTCCAAATGCTTCAAACATAGAGAGCCACGACTTCTGCCCTATGCGCCAACTTAGGCACGAGAGGAAAGACAAGACAAGACACTTTGACCAGGACGCATCAAAATCAACTCAGTGAGCACTCTTTTGTGAAAATTTTAGTCCAAAGGTCACGACACTCAAATTTAAATAACTCCGCTTAGAATCGAGAATACACATATCATTGAGGTACCGTTAGATTTGGTTTTTCAAGGCTTATCTCTTTGTGGTGATCTCATTAGTAAATGATCAATTTGAAAATCATGATCAGAAACCCTATTAGTAATACAATTTCCCCTGGTCTCTGGATAGTGAGAGATCGGACGTCCATGTATTGACTATTGCTGCGCACGTAAAAAATCCCTTGGCAGTTGGAAATCGAAAAAGAGTAACCTTCTTCTTCTTCTTTCGTTCGCCTAAATTATGTTTATAACTGCAATGTTGTCTCTTGTATGAATCTAACAGTCTTTTTTAGTTCACTCAGCGGTCCATAGAGTTTATCTTCCACTGTTGTCTCTCTAGGCCAGAAGGTTCGCCTGGATATGTTGTAGTTTGGGCAATCCTGGAGTATGTGCTCTGCTGTCTGCGACGCCAAACCACATGTGCACATGGCTGAGTCACCAATCTTGAATTTTGTATACATGTGGTTGCGTAATCTATTGTGTCCTGTTCTGAGGCGCAGAAGAATGACCTGTTCTGGTCTGTCCATAACGTGGTAGTCGTCTTGAGTAAGGTTTGGTGGCCTTCTGACTGATTTGATCATTCTTTTCTTTTGGTGGTATGTAATAGGCACATCTGGTTGTTCTTCTTGTGCTCCTTCCTTAGCCAATCGATCAGCTCTGTCGTTTCCGGGGATTCCACAGTGGGATGGTAACCTAAACGGCACCGCCCGGGCAAAATTTCGAGTTAAAAATCTACCCAGAGTATTTCAGGATCCTCGCCGGTGCTACGGAGTTCGTGCACTGAGCTGAGTTTCTCCAGACTCAGGTTTGAGTTAGGAGGAGAACAGAGCACTTATGGATTACATCCGTGTGCCGTGATGTTGATCCATCGACTAAACTAAGACGAGATGAGTTAAACGTATAGTATAATTAGTATAGTCCCTGTTGTAATTTTCCAAGGCGTGCCCGAAGGGAGGTCATTCTGCTAATATTTACATTGCCAACATGGAGGCGTTAGCAAAAGCCGGCGAAGTTGGACGTCAAAAGCATCCGCGTTTACTCGCTCAAGATGTCACATACGGAACAGCAGGCTTTCGAATGAGGTAGCTGGCTTGGCTTCAGTATCTTAGTGGATATTTGTGGAGCAGAAAGATAATAATTATTATGTTGTTAGTCGCTGATTTAGTTATATATGCAGTACAGGATTAAAAGTTAAAAGTTAATTAAAAGTGTTTAAGTACTGACTGCAGACTGGACTTTAGTAGCGGGTTCGATCATGATTTTCAATTTGAGTATTTACTAATGAGTAATTTGAGTATTTACTAATGAGACCACCACAGATAGATAGCCTTGAAAAACCAAATCTAATGGTACCTCAGTTATGATTGTCTGTCAATTCTAAGCGGAGATATTCACATTTGAGTGTCTGTATCTCTGGCCTAAAAATTGACATGATTTCCTTACCGTCAGAGCTCATCAGTGTGTCCAATTACCTCCGCTGTGCGAGATGACCTCAAACGGATCATAGACGGATATGAAAACTGGGCACTCTTCCGAATTCCGGTCCCAAATAGTTCCGCAGTGAATAGGTCAGGGGTTAAGGGTTAGGGTTAGTTGTTAACTAAACACTGACCCTAACCCTTACCCCTGACCTATTCACTGCGGAACTATTTGGGACCGGAATTCGGAAGAGTGCCGAAACTGGCTTAAAAAATATGTTCCGCCATGTTAAATGATAAAAAAAAAAAATAGTAAAAGCATACAGATAAATTATTAATAATCTTTCAACTTGTATTCTCTTTAACTTTAGTAGTTCAAACTGCACATTTTGAGCCGAGTCTGATCAATATTCATGTCAGCTGCCATCTTGGCTTTTCATTCACAAAGTTGAAACATCCCCGCAGAAATATTTTTTTATACCACAAATGGAAGACGATTGGTGATGAAACTCTCCAGATATATGTAAAAATAGGTGCAGAATTCGAAAATCCATCTCAGAATATTAAAAGATTTACAAATACAGCTCTAGAAAATAAAATTGCTTACGGTGTATCAAATAATTACATTTATTTAAAAGCCAAGATTATTTCAACCAGTCGCTATGCATAGAATATTAGACTGACCTATCCCGCAGAAACTAAGATGGCGTCTGTTATTGTCACATGATATTTGAATGAATGAATGATGTCAGAAGCATGCATGGTCATTACAGCAGCCATTTTTGGGGACACAGTGGATCATTCCGGGGTGGCGCAGTATATATTTCCGGTTTCATTTTGGATCGCGGCACGGTTGAACCCGCTAACTTTAGCATCCTTTATCTGTATGTTATGCAATATTATATGCTGCACATGCGCTCTGTCCCCTCATGCAACAACCAGCGAAGAGTCATACTGCTAATCTTTATAACTGCCATCTGATTGAAAGTTCTCCTTGTCTTCCTTCTCAGTTTTGAGATCCATCCAGGACCCCTGCCGATCCCCTGCCATATCATCCTCTCCACATTTGGGTTCTCAGTCTGTACAACCGCTCTCTCCACCTGGTCCCACAGGTGCCTGACCACCTCTCCCTTATCCCCCCCCCCCAGTTGCCTCTTATGACATGCATGGTAGGTTACAGTGTTACTCTTTACTTCCCTCATGGCTCTTGTAACACATGGGTAAAGAAAAGCTGTAATCACTTAGTAGCATTAACAAAGGGTAAGGATTGAGAGAATTCACCATCGTTTTGTTTTATGTGTTGCTTCAGTTTCCATTTCTTTTTCATAAAAGTATTGTGCTTATGTTATTGTAATCATTTTTCCAGAAAGTTCCTGTTGCTTGTGTGCCAACTGGAGTCAAGTATCTTCACCATAAAGCCCAGGACTTTGACATAGGGGTGTATTTTGAAGCAAATGGTCATGGCACGGTATGATTGATCTTTTACACAAATTGAACGTATTTTATTTATAATATGCTGAAATCATATACAAATTATTAGATGTGTGTGCACAGTGGTAATTGATGGTTTCAGAGCTAATAATAGTCAGTATAATTTTTTTTGTTTTTTTTGGTTCTCATATCCTTTACAGGACACCGCTGTCAACATCAGCATCTTTCAGCTGATTGTTGATTTCTTGGCAAGATTATGTTCAGTAGTTTGCCATTGCTTTCTGAGCGGCCGGCTCACATACCCCCTAGGTTTTCCAACGCGGAGAGAACCGCTACCAATTCTCACACTCGTCACGTTACTCACGAGAGAATACATGATTACGGAGGAAGTCGTGTAACCTCCAGACCAGGGAGACCGGCAGTTAGTATAATACATTTAAAAAATATTTCCTGTGGTAGCTGAGTTGGTGAAATGAAGTGTGTGTTATTTTAATATCATATATCTTAGGTATTACGATTCATATTGATTCTAGTCTGAGTCTTAAATATTGGGAAACCAGTATTTAAGGCAGGTATTTCCAGGTGTTTTTAATGGGATGCCAGTATTTAAGGCAGCTATTTCAGTGTTTCTGATGGGAATTCAGTATAAGGGGCAGGCAAATATATCTGAGTGTTTGTGATAGGAAGCCAGTATTTACGGCAGAAATTGCCCAGTGTTTGTGATGGGAAGCCAATATTTACAGCAGATATTGCCCAGTGTTTGTGATGGGAAGCCAGTATTTGGGGTAGATATATCCATGTGTTTGTGATGGGAGGCCAGAAGTTTTTGTTTTGTAGTGTCCTGGTTATTGTTTTGATAAAAATTTGAAACAAAGGTATGCCATTTTATGTTTTTATAATCTTCATTGAGTTTTGTTTGTTTTAATAACCATTAATAAAGTTATCCGAAAACGGAAATAATTACTTGTAAATTATAACATTGTGAAAATACAAAAGGTATAGAAAACCCTAACACCAAACATGGGAAAATACTGTTGCTTTAAGAGTTTAAAAAATGCTTTTTTAAAAAGGAAGCAGAAAGTTACTTTGTCAGTCAGCGCCTGAGTACATAGATAGTTTAACTTTTGTGGCTGAAATGACTGGGATCACAACCTAGTCACTTAATTCTTTCGGCACAGGAAGTTATAAAATATATGGCTGACTTTGATCTGTATTGGAAAAGGGAAAGGCTGTGAGGAAGGAACTATGTCATCCTACCTCATAATCATTAACATTTTGCACTTCTTTGGCAGTATCTACCATGGGAATTTCTTTATGTCATTATAAATATATATAATAAGTGTTTGTTTGAAACTATTGTTTGCTCTTTCACTTTCAAGGTGCTGTTCAGTGATACTGCTAGAGAGACAATTGCCCTTCAAGCTTTAGATGACAGGTCTGTATTTGTAAATAATCTTAATACTTTATATGGACAATTATTAGTGGAACTGTGAAGAAACTGCAGGCAGTGATGTTAATTAGTCGCGGTTCCAATTTCATGGTAGCAGGTCACCCCATAATTGTTCTGTTCCTGTGCCAGCGAAAGCCACACAGAATGCTCCTCACTGTTTCATGTGAAAAGTGAAACAGACAGCAGTCCTGACAACAAAAGGCACACATATGCGTTACCACTGCCAGAATGCCAACACACCAGCCTGCCACTATAATTATAGTCCATCGTCAATGGAAGCAACAGTAACTAAAAAAACCAGCAGTTGCACATGCATTAAGCATAAGGCAACACAGTCCCGCAGCTAGCCACCCACTATTTTTCTGAACATGCAGTTCACAACACAAACCATTTTGGATAGGGGAAAAAACATTCCACATGAAATCCACAACTCAGTGTCACTCCAAGAACTCAGCTTAGTAGCTGGGTAACAGAACCATGTACTACAAGTCCGAATGAGGAAAATGCATAAGCAAAACCATGGCCAGAAGCAAACAACACATCAGTGCCCTAATGGATCGCCGGCCTATCTGCCATATTGGACCAGAAGTCAAGATGTGTTTTTTTTTTAAAATGAGAATGTTGTGGACAGAGAAAACATTTGTCTGTTTTAAAAAAGCATTAATAGTAGCGGCATGAAAGCATTCTTCTTATAGTTTATTAATATTTCATTACTGTTGTTATATATTTTTGTTCAACTGATCATCTCATTAGCTTGGACAAGAGCAAAAAGAATGCCACTGTAAGACTAGCCACAGTCATGGACCTTATCAATCAGGTAAGACAAAGTCATTGTATAATTCTTGCAGAACAAGCAGCTTAGCATGAATTGATATATAAAATATGATATCAATAAAGATGTACAAACAATGATTAATTCAATAGTTCAGTATTTCTAATGTGTGTGTGTGTATGTATATATATATATATTTATTTTTTTTTTCAAATTTTTTTTTCGCATATCCTTTACAGGACATCGCTGTCAACATCAGCATGTTACCGCTGTTGTTGATTTCTTGGCAAAATTGCGCTCAGTATTTTGCCATTGCTTTCTGAGCGGCCGGCTCACATATCCCGCAAGTCACCAACGCGGTGAGAACCGCTACTAATTCTCGCGCACTGCGTTACCCTAGTGATAAATGGGATTACAGATATATGGTAAATTACATGCTTTCCTGCATTCACATTTGCTTCAGTGGAATTTGGCATTTTCTCCCAATAATTGTGACATTAAGTATATTGTTTGTTATGTTTGCATTTACTATTCTTGTTTACCTCAATTAACAGACTGTTGGTGATGCCATATCGGATTTGTTGGTTGTGGAGACTATTTTATCAAGCCGAGATTGGACATGTCAGGATTGGGACTCAGCTTATACTGACCTGCCATCTCGGCAAATCAAGGTTAAGGTATGAGATAGTGGGTCATTGAAAACTAGACAAGGAACTATATTTGCTGTATTGTGTTAAGACATAGACTACAGTGAGTGACAGACCTATTAGAATACCAACTCGTGGCGTAATGCAGTGGTTCTCAACCTTTTTTTTTTGCCCATGCCCCCCTTTACCATATGTTCAGAACGTCATTCCCCCCCTTTCAAATTTCCTCCCTATAAATATGCTGAAATCTGTATTTATAGCTATACCAAAAAGACCAGGAGCAATTGATTGTGAAGATTTTCATACAATTAACCTTATAAACCATATCACTAAGCTTCTACTCAGAATCATAATGAGAAGAACCAAAAAGAAAAGAAAAATGGAAATTAGTGAAGAACAGTATGGATTTGTGGAAGGAAAGGGCACAAACAATGCAATTTATACATTACGGACACTAATAGAAAGGTCAATAGAGAAACAGAGAGACATATATTTGTGCTTCATAGATTATACTAAGGCATTTGATAAAGTAAAACATGATGAACTGATTAAAATGTTGGAAGATATCAACACTGATGGAAAAGATTTAAGAATAATAAAGAATATTTACTGGAACCAAGTAGCAGCAATTAAAATGGGAAATAAAGAGGGTAGTTACGAACAGATAAAGCTAGGAGTACGACAGGGGTGTGTCTTGTCACCAGATCTTTTCTCCCTGCATAGCGAAGTAATAATGAGAGAGATCAAAGAGATGCCAGGAATACTAGTTGGAGGTTATAATATAAATAATATACGCTATGCAGATGACGCAGTATTGGTGGCGGATAATTCAACAGACCTACAACAATTATTAGACGTTGTAGTAACAGAGAGTGCAAGGAAAGGACTCTCCTTGAATATCAAGAAAACAGTAACAATGGTAATATCAAAGAAAATGGTGACACCAAAATGTGACATAGAAATAGAAGGGAAAATCCTTAACCAAGTTGATAATTTTAGATACCTAGGGGCATTTATAACATCAGATGGAAGATGTACAACAGAGATTAGGAGCAGAATAGGGCAGGCAAAAGCCGCATTTCAGAAAATGAAGAGTATCTTATGCAATAAGTCACTATCACTGAATGTAAGAAAGAGAGTGCTGAAATGCTATGTAGAACCAGTTTTGCTGTATGGCAGTGAATCTTGGAATGTAAATGAACAAATTAAGAAGAAATTAGAAGCAACAGAGATGTGGTTCCTGAGACGAATGTTGCGAATTCCTTGGACTGCCAGAGTAACTAACGACGACTGCCTGAAACAGGCTAACGAAACTAGAACATTATATACAACAATAAGACAGAGACAAACAGCTTTCCTCGGTCATGTGATGAGAAGAGAGGCATTGGAGAACATCGTAACAACTGGAAAGATCGAGGGGAAGAGAGGCAGAGGTAGACCAAGAGATGTGATGCTGGATGGATTGAGACGGTGGCATGGAGGAATATCAGCAGCAGAGTTGATCCAGAAAACCAAAGACCGAGATCTATGGAGAGCCATGAACGCCTATGCCAGCCGGCACGGCACTTGATGATGATGAAATTCCCCCCCCCCCCCACCCTTACACAGTATACATAAAAATGGAAGCTAAATTTAATAACACATACTAGAACAAGTCTAGACATCTACATAAAACGTGATGTGCAGGTCTACTTATGTTATAAAATGAATTTCATTAGGGCGAGAAGTACAGAACCGTAAAATTTAGAGGGAAAAACAATATCAAGTGACTGGTTCTTATATTAATGCGATCTTGAAATAATCTTAATTCCCCCTCTGGAAACCCTAAAATTCCCCCCTAGGGGGGAATTCCCCACCGGTTGAGAACCACTGGTGTAATGGAAGTTGGCTTGGAAAAAAAAAATACTGATTCTGCTGAATCTTATTATTATGTGTTGTTTGTGAATCTTCTGGAGTCTTATGACTCTTAAGTCTGATACAATGGTCTCCAGGTCACATGAGCTCTGTGAAGGGTTTGAATGAGTGAGGTTGATATAGAGACTTTTCTCCCGACTCAGTACCACCTGAAGTATAACTCTAACATTTCTCAGAGAATGCTTCTATGTCTACCAATTTTTCCCAGATGGTTTCTGTCCATTGTAAGAAAGCAGTATTTATATTTTTTCATGATTAATGCATCAAATGTATTTCTTAACTTTTCTTCGTTAAAAAGATCCTATATTCTTAGTTATTTGTTTTGACTTTCATGTCATACAGACATCCATTTGTGTTCTAATGAGATTGCTCTAATCTGAACATGGTGACAGGTACCGAAGATGTACTGATGTTGTGTCTGGTTCATAATAGGAATGATTTTGTAATGTAATGTTGTTGTGAAATATGGAAAATTAACTAAACAACTGCAAAATAAATAATAAAATCAATCATTTCAAATGAAAGGCTAAAAAAGCTTTGAATATCATGAACAGAAAAATTACCAATAGGAAAGTGATGTAAGAACTAAGCATCAGAGAAAATTGTCAACAAAATACACAACTAGACATCTTTCAGTCATATTTAAAGATATAATTGATAATTGTCTGGAAAAGCTAATAATAAAAGGCATTGTTCTTGGAAAATGGAGGAGAAAAACTTAAACAGAGAATAAAGGATATCATAGAAAGAATATGTTGCTGGAGGATGCAGGATGACCTGCCCAAAATCATGCTACTTTCAGTTCTGCTGTTATGAAGATATAATCCTGGATGAAACATGTAACATTTACATTGTATGTTATGTTTGTGTAAGCCAATAAAAGTTCTCCTGTGTTTTATATCTTGTTTGTTTGTGTTAATCAGGTAGAGGATCGCTCAGTTGTAGAAACAACTGATGCTGAAAGGAGGACCACAAAACCAGCAGGGCTTCAGGAGGCCATTGATGAACTTGTTTCTCATTATAAATATGGCCGTGCGTTTGTCAGGTGTGTAATCATTTGTTTTTGTTTTTAATTTACACTAATAGTATCCTTTCTCAGGGTTTAAAATCTTGCAGGATTGTTTGCTCCAAAAAATGTTCCTGTCATCTCTAGTTTGCTTCTTGTGAGGACGTTTAAATCAATCAGCAAATTCTATTGTCGTTGATGCTTCATAGCTGCTGTATCTTGGATTTTCTCAGTATTTGCTACTTGTATCTCTGCTACAGTTTGTTCATTTCAAAGGCCCAGCAGGCTTAATTCAATACTATTGTTTTAGACATGCTAAACAGACACAGAGAGGATGGCACATCCACAGATCAATGCAGTGGAAAGAAGCAGGGACTGCCAGTACCAACATTTCCACAGCTTTGCACCTGTCCTGTACGAACATGGTCTAGTACATAGCCTGTCATACCGTGCTAAAGGATATTACTCAAGATATGCTGGCAATATAATTTAAAACCCTTAAATCTAAATGTCTATTCTTTATTCATCATTCATCATGTGCCATGCCGATAAGCGTGGGCGGTCATGATTCACCATCTCACTTGATCATGAGAGTCATGGATCAGCTCAGTGTTCTTGTCTCGACCATATCACGAGGCCAAGCGATCCAGGTATTTACTCTCTGCCTTCCCCTTGTTCTCTTCCCCTCGATCTTGCCAGTTGTCATCAAGTTCTCCAATTTATTTCTTCTCATAACGTGACCAAATATGTTGAATGTCTACATGTAATTTCTCTAATCAGTGTACAATTTTCATTTGTTTCTTGTAGGACTTGGTCATTGGTTTTTCTGTGTCCATGGTATTCTTTGCATTCACCTCAGAAACCATATTTCCACAGCCATCAGATGTTTTTCAGCTTGTCTGCTCGTTGTCCACACTTGACATCCATACAAAAGTACAGGTTCTATGTAGCAACTGAACACTCTTTTTCTTGTTGAAATTGACATCTTTTTATTCATCTGTATGTTTTCATCTTGCAAGAGGCTACTTTCGCCATGGCGATTCTTGTTCTATTCTGTTCAAGGCATCTCTCATCACATGTTATGACTCTTCTGAGATAATTGTACAAGTTCACTTGTTTAAGAACATTCCCATTTACTTGTATATTACATTGTGGTATTTCTTCCTTCCTAGTGACGACCATAACCTGTCTTCTTACAATTTAATTCTAACCCCAGTTGCTCACTGTGTGCAACAACCGCATCTTCTACTAAATGTTGCAGATATCTGTTCTACTGAATTCATAAAGCTCCACAGCCACCCACCCAAACTACTATCCATAAAACATTGGTCCTCAAACTCCAAGTATTTAGTCAGTTAGCCTTTTGTATGGACGATGTGAAGCAACATTTGCAGTACTGTCTCAAAACAGCCGTTGATACCATAGTATTGAGACTCCGCTGGTTGTTCAAGATGAGCATGGAGCATGTATGGGAATGTCCCAAGTGCTGCAATGTTGGTTCTTGACTCAACTCAACTCATATTACAAACCAGACACAACATCAGTAAAACTTTAGAAGTATCACCATATGTAGATAAAACCAGAGTTTTAATTCAAGTTGTGGAATTTGAAATAGGTAATATATTAACAAACACACTATTATAGTCAAAGCTGGATGCTTGTTTGTAAACAGCATTACAGTGAGCTAAGAAAGTTAATGTATTCTGGAAAAAATACATTAGAAAACTTGGCCAAATCATGCAATTTGATAATTGAAGTTGTGAAAAGTGTGTGTAAAGCCCCCTGTAGATACAAGAAGGCACAAGTGCATGTAGGTGGTCAGACAAAGTATGCAGCAATGAAATAAAATCTTTGCAAGGAATAAGTGACACTTGATCAAAGAGTTAATTGCATATCCTTTACAGGATGTCACAGTCAACCCCAGCATTTCTTGGCTGATACTTGATTACATAACGTAAATTTATTTGGCTTGTCACTATTTGTGTTATATATAATATACATATTTGCCACAGGCCTTCTGGTACGGAAGATGTTGTGAGAGTATATGCAGAGGCAGACACTCAGGTAATCTCTTTGTAAATTTAAGATTGTCTCATATAATTGTACTATAAATTATTAGCTCCTTCTGTATGATGATGTAATATCCAGATTCATTCACCATACTTTAGGCCCTTTAACACAGCTACAGTGGTGATTATGTGGTTATGTTGATTTAAATTAAGAGAAAAAATACTTTGGAAGTTTCAGAGTCCGGGCTTTGTTAGCAACGATGTTTAGAGTCCATGATTATAACAGCATGTGGGTGTGGAGTCAAGATTTGGCTGTCATGTGTTTAATATATATGTGAATGTAGAGTCAAGATATGGCTGTCATGTGTTTTATCATTTTGTGAGTGCAGAGTGAAGATTTGAATGTCTAGTGTACAAGCAGCATGTGAGTGTGGAGTCAAGATTTAGCTGTCTAGTGTATGATCAACTGTGAGTGTGGAGTCAAGATTTGGCTCTCTATTGTATGATCAGCATGTGAGTGTGGAGTCAAGATTTGGCTCTCTATTGTATGATCAGCATGTGAGTGTGTAGTCAAGATTTGGCTCTCTATTGTATGATCAGCATGTGAGTGTGTAGTCAAGATTTGGCTCTCTAGTGTATGATCAGCATGTGAGTGTGGAGTCAAGATTTGGCTCTCTAGTGTATGATCATCATGTGAGCGTGGAGTCAAGATTTGGCTCTCTAGCGTATGATCATCATGTGAGTGTGGAGTCAAGATTTGGCTCTTTATTGTATGATAGCATGTGAGTGTGGAGTTAAGATTTGGTTGTCTAGTGTATAATCATCATGTGAGTGTGGAGTCAAGATTTGGTTGTCTAGTATATGATAGCATGTGAGTGTGGAGTCAAGATTTGGCTCTCTAGCGTATGATCAGCATGTGAGTGTGTAGTCAAGATTTGGCTCTCTATTGTATGATAGCATGTGAGTGTGGAGTCAAGATTTGGCTCTCTATTGTATGATAGCATGTGAGTGTGTAGTCAAGATTTGGCTCTCTAGTGTATGATCAGCATGTGAGTGTGGAGTCAAGATTTGGCTCTCTAGTGTATGATCATCATGTGAGCGTGGAGTCAAGATTTGACTCTCTAGCGTTTGATCATCATGTGAGTGTGGAGTCAAGATTTGGCTCTCTATTGTATGATAGCATGTGAGTGTGTAGTCAAGATTTGGCTCTCTATTGTATGATAGCATGTGAGTGTGGAGTCAAGATTTGGCTGTCTAGTATTTTATCAGCATGTGAGTGCTGGATTGGTTCAAAGTTAAGTTCCAGAAATCTTGGGACTCTAGTGTTTGGGTCTTAATCATAATCATTAAGAACGGGAACATTATTTTCAGATCAGATTTCTGTTGTGCAAGTATTTGTTAACTTTATGTCCCTAACAGTTTCACATCCAAGAAAATAACTACTATGAAAAATATCAAGTGTATAACTTTTAAAGAGGTTGAGTGCACAGTGGAGGTGTCCACCAGAGAGGCAATGTTTCTCTTGTATACTGTAACCAAAATGTGAAAAGTGAAAGAACACATTATGTGATGGTTGAGATTCAAGGGAAAGAGTAAATCACACATTACTAAGGATTGAAAAAGTTAAATAGTTATTTTTGATTGAAACGAACTTTAAACTGGGTGAGTTAAGTTGAGCTAAGAAGCGACATCACTGCACTCAGGACACTACCAGCTCCGTCCCCTTGTTAAACAGCCAGCAAAGAGTCATACTACTAATCGTTCCCACCACTATCTGATTGAAAGTTCTCCTCGTCTTCCTTCTTAGTTTTGAGACTCCCCCAGAACCCCTGCAATCTCATTCTCTCCACACATGGGTTCTCAATCCATTCCAGCGCCCTCTCCACAGGTGCATGACCACATCTCCCTTGTCCATGGGTAATCTGCCACCAAGAGGTGCACTCTCCACCATCCCACCAGCCCGCCCACTTCCTCGCACCCCCGCATGGCCAGGGCAAAATATCCATACAATTCCCACAATCTGTGACCTCCGAAGCGAGGACAGCCGCTCCATTCCCCTCTCCACCCTACCAAGCACACTCCCTGAATCCATAATGAATACAATGTGCCACAGTGGTCTTCTCCAACCAATGGAATGTCGTCGTCACTTTCTCCACCTCCACTCTCACGCTGGAGGTCGTAGCCTCACACTCCAGACTCTCCCCTTTCAAGATTCGTCCATCAGCCTTTGCAATGAATCCCCCAAACACCACTTCTGCCTCTCTCCGCTAATCACCCCAATGTGTGTTACCCCGGATCAGCCGCCACACATCACACTCTGTGCAGCCCGCAGCCCATCTATTAATTATTTGATAACAGTTTAGCCTAAAATAAAACTTATATTTTCAGTGCATAATTCAATTTGGTCATCATTTTGAAGACTAATAGAAAACAGTTAGTGTTTCTGTCTTTGCTATTCTGATGATGTTTGTTGCTGTCATTTCAGGAAAATGCTGACAGACTGAGCTATGAAGTTGGTCTGCAAGTTTATAATCTTGCCAGAGGAACTGGGGACAAACCATCACCACCGGCTCACTGATGTAGACATCACCAAATGATCTGACAAAATTTTGCAACAAAAGACATATTTATTATTTCATATCTTTTGGTGTATATATATGGTTGTGGGTTGAGTATTATAAAATTGTTTGTGGTATAGAATGAACAAAGTTATAATTTAATGAGAAAATAATCTATGTAAGTGTTATCATAATGGACAGAGTTGGAGGGCAGGGACATCAAAGTAAGAACTAGAGGAGTTTTCATAAAAACATCCTGGGTCTCCATAGTGAAGTGGTTATGCTGCCTGCCCCATGCTCTGAATGTCATGGGTTCGCTGCCCGGATGGTGTCCAATTGCAAGTACAATTTTTTAAAAAGTGTTAAAGGCTCCTAGGGATCATATCAGGAGCTAAGAAGTTTATGCTTTATGCGATGCTCTTAGCAAGCAGCTGGCCGTTTTGTGGAGAGAGACTGAGATAGATCGAGTACAACCTTGTCCATTGAAGTTGACCCTCTTGACTAGTACTTTGATACAAACACCTGGGAATTGGTGGAAAATAAATATTAAATATAAGTATAATACAAAATATATATAATAAAAATATAAATTAAAACCATCAGCACACTTGGAATATTCTACTCTAATGTAAAATCAGTACTGTTGTATGGAGAACAACAAGTGCAGAATCATTGA
This sequence comes from Cepaea nemoralis, assembly GCA_014155875.1. Classification (NCBI taxonomy): domain Eukaryota; kingdom Metazoa; phylum Mollusca; class Gastropoda; order Stylommatophora; family Helicidae; genus Cepaea; species Cepaea nemoralis. The sequence continues at coordinate 278,983 of JACEFZ010016833.1, read as the reverse complement.
TGTGAAATTCTTGGGGGGGAAAATGGATAGCAATCAAGTAAATAACGAGTTAAAGAAAAGACATTACTGCAGAATAAGACACAAATTATGGAAGTCAGATAATACAACAAGACAGTCTTCCCCCTAGATTTTATAATTCAAAAGAAATCTAGACTGAAAAATATAACATAATTAGAGGGTCTATGTTCAGATGGGGGAGGGAAAAGTAGAATTAAAAGATAAGTTATAAAAATTGTCATCTCTAAAAATATTGCAAACTGTCATTGTATGGACAATAAAATGAGAAAGTTCTTAAGAGGACACTAGAAATTCATAAACTGTTTATTCCATCAATAATAGAAAGCTATAAACTGTTTATTCCTTCATATTTTATCAATGTTTGTCATATTGTTATCTCAGTAGTAAATATGTAAAGCAAAAAAGTAAGGGACTTCTATACATCTTGAGACATATGTTGCTGACCCCATATTTTGTAAAGACCTGTCAGCTGTTGTTGGGTGATGTGGTCAGTATAATGTCAGCTGATTCTACTTCTCAAAGCATTTCCTGGTAGCCATTTTAGGCTGGGTTGACCTCTAAGCCTGGATCAATTAAAGAAAATGTGTTTGATGAGGATTTGAACACACCACCAGGCCGGCAGGCAAGAGTAACACCCACTGCAGGCTCCCTGTAGTGAGTGTGACAGGTTTATAATTATGTGAGAATGTTGCAGTCACATCTTCAGGTGAAACTCGGCACAACTGCAAGAGTTAAGTAGTTTGATGTAAAACACATATTTGAGCTGTGTGGTGCAAAACACAGATACACAACACTAGGTCTGTTTGGAGTAAAATAGATACACAATACAAATTTGACCTGTTTGGTGTAAAACATAGACACACAATATTTGACCTGCTTGGTTTAAAACAGACACAGTATTTGACTTGTTTTGTGTAAAATACATACTTGACCTGTTTAGTATAAAACACAGACACACAGTACACATTTGACCTAAAGGCTACAGTTGTATTGGGCTCAAGTAATTTATAAGTCTATTGAGTGACCATGCTACTATTGAACTAGTCATTGCAGACTGATGGTTAGGATGAAGTATTGAGCTAAATGTGGATAAAGATAAAGCTTATATGTTAGCATGTTACTGAATATAGTTTCTTAAACTTCTTATTCTTCTCTCTAAAATGCTGCATAGGCCTCCACTAATTCATCCAAGCTGTCTTATCTAGTTAAAGTTAACTGTTTTTAATAGTTCAATTACCTATATGTTTGAATGGATTATAAAAATTAATCAAGGCAATATATGTTTTTCCCCCAGTAGTTTTGTAATATATTGTTTAGTTAGCTAAAAAATGGCCAAAAAATTGTAATTTAACAGGTACGTGAAAATTAACTTGAAAATTATGCCTTATTATTATGCCTACCTTGCCATTATAAAAATACTTGTGTCTTTATAACATTCCAGTAGTATTGAGCATACATAATTTGTAAGGAAAACATTCCACTGAAGCTTCATACATTGAAACTGTAAACCACAACTTCAGTATTGCCAGCTTTGATGATGTGAACAAAAAAGGCATAAGTATTTTGACTTATCAGTTGTCACTTTTACCCGGATATCTGTAGATAATGATGGAAGTCAAGCAACAAATGATGACCAGTATTTTTCTTCCAACAGTGTGTTATCAATGTCAGATTTGGTCCCTATCAACATCCTACCAGAGAAAACTCGCCACATGTCAGATGAAATGCCTGAGAAATGCTGCGAGGGTCTCCAGAAGAGATAATGCGAAATGACAACATCACATGCATGATTAGTGTAATGCAATGTCACGATTTTATAGAGGCAACAAAAAAATTAATTGGTTTGGAGTCCTTATGAAAATAAATCCTGGTCAACCACCAATAAGAGTATACAATAAAAAAGCATATGGTACAGAGCCAGCGGAAGATCAAGAAAGCAATGGATAAACACGAAGAGTCCAGGTACCAATGTTGATAGAGTTGAATCAAGAACCGGCATCAGAGCACTCGGAATATTCCATACATGTTCTGTCCTCATCTTCAACAAGCAGCAAAAAGAGTTCCAATACTAATGGTACCAGTTTCAATCTGATTATATGTTGTCTGGCCTTTTCTTAGAGCACTGGATGTCAGCCAGATCCTCTGGACACATCCGGTCGCACCATTTTCTCCAGGCAATGATGGTGTATATATCTCTTCTTTCTCACTATACACAGAGGTTGATAAATAATTTGACATCACTTGTGGCAGGAACAAACATGACCATAACTGAAAACAACATAGGCTTGTTCACAATCAGTGTCCTACAGGAACAATCCTCACACTCCAAAATCTGCTGAGAGAGATGGATAACCTATGGGTGTGTCCATAGTGCTGTGACCTTGATTCTAGTTATTAAATCAATCAGTTCTTGCATGCTGCAAGTACATTAGATATATGATCTATCTATATCAGTGTCAGCCTCATTTATAAACATGGATTTGTAATGAGAAAAAAGGATTGTAATAATTTAGAGGCATTTTCTTTCAGCAGTTACCGGACTTTGTTGGATCAAATTAATTTATCGTTAATTGTATTAAATTGAAACATAATTTCCTGTTATTTTGGAAATGTATTGTTTTATATAACCAAGCATGTATTGTTTTATATAACCAAGACTGACTTCCACATGGTGCCTTAATGAAAAATGTCTGCACTTATTAAATTGCCATTGACGCATTTTGCCTTATGCAAAATTAGTTTCTAAACCCACTTAAATGAATATGAAGAAATTGTTTTTGAATAGTTTCAGATGATAACAGTATTAATATTGCTGTCAAGTTGTGCAGAACTTATCACTTCATTGAATGTTCACTGCATTTATAAATGTAATTACAGCATGGAGTAGTTTGTGTATTTTGTCTAATGTAAGTTTGCGGGACCAGTGGTTACTAGATTAAAATATTCATTTTTTAATGTGACGTTGTTTGTTTGTTGTTGCTCTTGTTTTAATGACTGCTACCCATCTTTCTTTCTGCCGTCCCTGTTATGCTTTTCAATGTTATCTTCTTTTTTTACCTTCCATACAAAGCATTGTGATCCTTGTCTTTATCAGCTTTGATAAAATTATTATGAATTGAATACACTCTGTGTTGCTGTTAGTGCCCTCTCTCCGCTGTGATGAAAGCTGCCGAGGATTGCAAACTTCACATATGCAAGAGAATCACAGCAACTCATGATGATGGTAGACAATCAGCACCCACATGGAGATCTTATGAGCATGCTCTAAATGAGTATGCTGCTTGCCTGCCCAGTGAAACTAAATCGTCGCCAGTACCCAGTTCTAGATCATCTGTCATCACCCAGTGGCCTGTCCTGTGCAGAACTTTTCTCCCAAACCAGTCATTCAAAGTTGATTTCTATCATAAGCTACACGTCCTGCCTCTGTTGTGTATATTATCTATCACACTTGAATCCATTTACTTTGTGGTCTTCCTCTTCTCTACTTCTCTTTTATACCTGCACAGTTTTTTTTTCTAGACTGTCTTTTTACATGCCCACAATATTTCATTTTCCTCGGTTTTATTTGTCTTAATAATGGGATTAAGTTCTTGTTGGATAGATCTATTTGGTCTCATTTTCATCTGATTAATTTGTAATAGTCTTCTATAACATTTACAGTCAAAGGCACATATGTGATTTTCAGCCAACAGCAATAGTCAGCAATGACCCATCAGTTAAAAAGTAATATAAATTGAAATGTATTTTAGTCACATTACATTGTCGTATAAATACTCAATTTTTCTACTAGTTAAATTTATGAAATACCTCTCGTGGCATTGCAGAATTAATAAATAATAATCATTATCATATGCCATACCAGTAAGTGTGGGCGGTCATGTTTCACCATCTTACACGATCACCAGAGTCGTCGATCAGCTCTGTGTTCTTGTCCAGATTTTACTTCTCTGCCTTCCCCTTGTCCCCCCCCCCCCCCCCCCCCCCCTCAATCTTGACATTTGTCACCAAGTTCTCTAGTTTATTTCTTCTCATAACGTGCCCAAAAGAGTCTAATTTCTCTAATCAGTTTACAGTTTTCATTTGCCTCTTGTAGGACTTGTTTACTGGTTTTTAATTAATCACTTAGATATATTTGTCTCTTTAATCGACACCTTGATCTGTGAAACTTACGGCGGTTAGAACCTTTTGTTTAGTTTAGTCGATGGATCAACATCAAGGCACACAGGTGTAACCCATAAGTGCTCCGTTTTACTCCTAACTCAAGTCTGAGTCCAGAGAATTTCAGCTCAGTGTACGAGCTCCGTGGCACAGGCGAGGATTCTGAAATACTTTGAGTAGATTTTTAACTCAAAATTTTGACCGGGCAGCACTGTTAGGCTACTCTTTTTCGATTTCCAACTGCCAAGGGAGTTTTTTATATGTGCAACAATACACATGGCGTCCGATCTCACTACCCAGAGATCCAGGAGAAATTTTGTTACTAGAAGTCCACGTGAAAAAATCCCCGGCCCTCACCGGGGCTTGAACCTGGGACCCCCAGCACTCGAGGCGGACACCATACCTCGAGACCACTCAGCCCCCCCCGCCTCCCCAACTGGTTAGAACCCTTACTTGGTCATAATATGTTTACACAATCTATTCATGAAACCAAAGGCTATCTATAAGATTGGTGTCTTTGTTATTTGTTTGTGTGCAAAGCAGCTGAATATGGTCTTACCCTCACAGTCTTATCAATCCGAAGGTGATTGTTGTCCACATGGGGTAATAAACTCACATACTGAGGACTTATTGTAAGAATGGCATTTATATTCATTGCTCACATTACAGGCTTATTTATAGCCTGTCAAAATCACGTGGTTTTCGGAAATTGACAAAAATAGTGACCACGTTAAGAATGTGGCCAAATCTCGGGAGCGAAAAAAAAAAAAGGTTTCCGGATTACGTGATCTCTACCGCGAATTCCTGATCGCAACATCGGATCAAAGTGGCTTCCCTGTGTTCTTTTCCCCTTAATCTTGCCAGTTGTCACCAAGCTCTCTACTTTATTTCTTCTAATACGTGCCCAAAAGAATTTGACTCTCTATGTCTAATTTCTCTAATCAGTTTGCGGCTTTCACTTTCATTTGCCTTTTGTAGGACTTGCTCATTGGTCTTTCTGTCTGTCCAGGGTATTCTTTGCATTATTCTCAGAAACCACATTTCCATTGCCATTCAATGTTTTTCGGCTTGTCTGTTCATCGTCCACGTTTCACGTCCATACAAAAGTACAGGTTCTATGTAGCATCTCAACACTCTTTTTCTCGTTGCAAATGACATGTTAATGAGGAAAAATTGGAGGTGGTGGAAAATTTTGAATATCTTGGGTCATTGATTACCAACAACGGTGACACAATGAAAGAAATTAAATGATGACTATCAATGATTGATTGATTGATTGATTGATTTAGGAACTGACATCACAGCATTCGGAGCATTCCCATAAGCGCTCCATCCCCATCCTCAGAAGCCAGCGAAGAGTTCCAATCCCAATAGTACCAGTAGCAATCTGATTATATGTGCGTCTCACCTTTCCTCTAAGTGTTGAGCATCGGCCAGATCTCCTCGTCACTCCTCGCTGTCGCATTCTTGCCAGACCATGGTGATCCATTTGCTCCTCCGAGGTATACACGTGTTCCCACAAGGCCGCAACCACGTCTGCCTTATCATGCATCAATACTCCACCAAGTTTTGCAGAGCCAGCCAATCTGTCAGCCTGTTCATTCCCCAGCACTCCAGCATGCCCCAGAGAAAAGATCCAGACGATGCTTGCCACCCGTGACTTCCAAAGCGAAGCAAGCCACTCTGCACAAAGCTTGCCTGTCCTCACCTCTAGGGGATGGGTGTGGGGGTGTGTCTGTGAGTGGAATATGTCTGTGTGGGTCCGAGTGTGTGAGTGTGGATGGGATAAATGTGAGTGGGTGGAAGATGTATGTGTGGCCGGTGAGGATGTTTGTAGGTGGGGGATGTGTGGGTGGGTGGGGAGATTTGTGTGTGTCGGCAGGGATGTGTATGGGGAATGAATGTGGGGGGATGCGTTTATGGGTGGGGTATTGTGTGGGATGGGGAGGTGTGGGATGTGCTGGTGGATGAAGGATGTATGTGAGGATGGGGGATGTGTGCTTGGCTGGGTGGTTGGGTTGTGTGTGGGTGGGAGGGTAGATGAGAGATGCATGTGTTGGTGGGTGGGTGTGAGTGGTTGATGGATGAGTACGTGAGTGGGTGGATGTGTGTGAGAGATGAGTGTATGGGTGGGGGATGTGTGTGTGGGTGAGAAGGCGGATGTGGGTGGTGGGGTGTGCGTGGGTGGTTGGTGTGTGTTTTTGGATGAGGAATGTGTTGATGGGTGAGGATGTGTGTATGGGTGGGGAGATGTGTGTGTGTGCGTGCGTGCGCGTGTGGGTGGTGAGATGTGTAGTTAAGGGATGTGTGATTGGGGTTTGGAGATCGGGGTGGGATGGTTGGCGAGTGGGTGGGTGGAGGATGTGTGGGAGGGTGAGTGTGTGTAGGTTGAGGTGGGAGGGGATGTCTGGGTGCGGGATGTGTGGGTGGGGGAGACTCATCTCATCTCATCATGTTCCTCTTGTACCTTGCGGTGTCGAGGTGAAGTATAAACTTCGTGAGAGTGCCCGGTTATGGGCTTCGTATATCGACATTCCCATGGATTCTGTTATTCCCTCCGTCCAACGTTTACGTGGTCGGCCTCTTCCTCTGTTTCCATCTGGTCTGTACATCATTGCTTGTTGTGGCATGCTGTTGACTGGTAGCCTACATGCATGGCCAAACCATTTGACTTGCTGCTTTCTAATAAAATCTAGAGCAGCTTTAACCCCCACTTTAGTCCTGATTTCTTCATTTCTGATCTTATCTCTTCTTGATACATTGAGTATTCTTCTCAGGAACCTCATTTCTGTTGTTGTGATTTTTCTTTTCTCTTTTTCTGTCATTGTCCAGGTTTGGCATTGGTAGCACAGAGTTGGTAGGAAGATTGTGTTGTAAAGTGCTTTCTTAGTAGTTATTGATACATGTTTGTTCTTTAGTATTGGTGCCATTTGTCCAATGAGTTGATTTGCCTTATTGCACCTATTTTCGATCTCGTCTTCTGATCTGCCATTTGATGATATTATACTTCCTAGGTACTTGAAGCTCTTTACTTGTTTCAAGGGATGTTCGTTTAGGTGAATTGTTGCTGTTTGTTCTTCTTTAGTTATAGACTGGTGGGTGATATGTGTGCAAGTGGGGGATGTGTGGGTGGGTTCGGGTTTTGTGTGTGGGTAAGTGCAGGATATGTAATTTGGCGGGAATATGTGTGGGTGTTGGAAATGTGGTTGGGGGATGTGTGATTGGCTGAGTGTTTGGGGGGGGGGGGGGGGGGGGGAAAGATGTGTGTGGGTGCTGGAGGTTATGTGGGTGGGTGAGTGTTGGTAGGTTATGGGATGAGTGGAGGATGTGTGTGTTTGGGTGGGTATGGATGGGTGGTTGCATGCATGTGTGCCTGGGTGTGTGGGTGAGTGATGTGTGGTGGGTGGGAGGTGTGTGTGTGTGGGTAGGGAGATGATGTATGTAGGGGTGTATTTGGGATGTGTTGGTTGGGGGATGCGTGGATGGATGGGGTCATGTATGTGCCTGTGGGTGTGTGTGTGGGGGACACGCGGATAGATAGATGGGTGGGTGGGTGGGGGATTTGTCTCATAACATGGTAACATGCATTGTTTATGTTTACAACATTCATTTGACAATGTTTGTTTCCTATGTGAATGCACTATGCACTGATGAACGAAAGATGAGTGATTGGAAGGGCCGAATGTAAGATGGGCCTGTGTGCCCAATTTGTTATCCCTTCGAAAATAAAGTCTGTTCGTTCGTTCGTTCACCCTACTCAGCATGCTTTCTGAGTGAGTTAAAATCGCGATGTGTGTGTGTATCGTATTCTCCATCCAGCAGAAAGCTGCACTGACTGCCTCCACCTCCATTCTTAAGCTAGATATTGTGGTATCATATGCCAGGCTCTCCTGCACCAAACGTCGACCATTAGCCTTTGCCAAGAACCCCCAGGCACTTCTACTACCTCTCAACACCGAACCATCTGTGTATATAATCACATCACCCTGGCGAGCATTATCCTGAATTAGTTGCTGGATTTCCACTTCCGTGGCCCCTGCTGGCCACTCCCTGCACTCCCGGCTCAATGTGATTATAACTCTGCACAAGTCTAACTGCTCCGCTGGCACTCTGACCCACTCCTCTCCTCGCCTAATGTTCTCCAAGATGCACACCTGTCTGATCGTATGCTCCACTTAAGCCATCCATGATTTCCCTCTTATCAGTCGCTGGCCCTTAACTGCGTCCAGCGCCTCATGCAACGGGTGATCTGTGTCTGCAGCTACTCTGAGGTATGCCTTCGCCTATCATGACTATCAATTGCTCTCCAAAGACTAAAACAACTGAATAAATTATGGAATAGACAGACAGAACTACAAAAATTAGATTTTTAAGAGCATGCATCTTTCCCATTGCAACATACGCCTGTGAGACCTGGACACGTACTAAACAAGCTGAACAGCGCATAAATGCCTTTGAATATAAATGTTATAGACGAGCTCTAAGAATATCTTTGGTAAAGAAAAGAACAAATGCATCCATACTTCAAGAGCTGAATATTGAAGAAGGTTGGCTATTAAAGACGATAAAACAAAGAAAATTGAAATATTTTGGTCTCTTGAAACGTCATGAAAGTTTGGAGAGAACAATATAAATAATGGAGGGGTATATGCCTGGGAAGAGAGGAAGAGGAAGGCCAAAGAGAAGATGGGTGCAGGATGGAGCGGATGATCTCCAGATGGGTGTATCGAACGCGGGACATCTTGCTCATGATCGAGAGGTTTTCCGGAAGGTTGTTATGGGAGCGAGGTTTTGCAAAGGACATGCTTCTGAATGAATGAATGAATGAAATGACATGTTTGTCAAATAAAAAATAAAAATGCGAATCCGGAAGTACCGGCATCACTGCTGCGATACAAAAACATATACATTCAAACAACAATAAGAATGACAAAATAGAAGTTTGAGCTTTTGAGAGATACCAGCATATCAAAATGCTTCATGAACTACTTCTAGCACTGAAGGGTCATTATGGCGGAGTTTTCAATCACTCAAACGACGGAATCACGGTTGGTTTTAATAATTTAATGCAATGCACATGTTGCGGTATCGAAAAAAAAAAACAAGTTTACAACCAACTGAGTTGGGAGTTGGCAACTCCATGATCTTCGAGATATCATAAACTATAATATAAACTGATAAACTAAACTTAGCATATAAGAGAATATTTTAAAATGGGGTTTCTACTTATGAAATCATAACAGTTGGATACAGCTTGACAAGACGAATCTAATGGCATCTCAACGACGAGTGTCCGTTAATAACAACTTAATTCTAAGCGGAATTATGAATATTCTCTCATGTGTGGTGATTTAAAATCAGGAAGTGTATTGTGAGGTCTGGAATATTCTCTCATGTGTGGTGATTTAAAATCAGGAAGAAGTGTATTGTGAGGTCCTAAGCAATGGGAGAGATTTTATCGCGGCTCAATAAATTGGAAGCTGAGACACTCTGCCTTCTATTACTGTGGCTTGTTTATTTTTAAACAGACAACTTAGTACCATATTGCGTCCGGGTGGCAAGGCCTAATTTGACATATTATCTATTTTTGGATAGGATGTGCCATGACCTAATTAACAATTAAAAATGGCCGCCAATTGTTTATTATTTATTAAAAGTCTGTCGCATTGCTAACAAACCTGGTAAGATGTATATTTTATTATGCGTTTTTGGCAACAGGAAAGTAAAGGCAAAGGCCACATTCCTCTTTCAATAGAATGTTGAGAGGATTGACATGATCGACTTCATTGCACCGGGTTTTACCTCATATGACTCAGTCTCTTTCTGCAGGACGGCCTGCAGAAAGCATCGCACAAAGCACGAGAGTCTCCATGTCTCAGAGAAAAATGCACTTGACTTTTAAGACTTTTCGATAGGATATGATGTTACCTAATTAACAGTTAAAAATAGCTGCCCATTTATATTAATTAAATGTCATCTGAAATGTTCGTTGTTAGTGAAAGAACAATTCATGAATATGTACTCCTATTGTCTTAATGTACCCACTGCATTGCAACAGCTTTCTTTTATTGATTAAATATCATCAGTTCAGTTAGTTATCAGTTGGGGTATCTTCATTGCATTCCGGACATGTCAATAGGTGCTCAGATCCTCCCCCCCCCCCCCCCCCCCCCCCCCAGCATATGCATCAGCGTCCGGTGGCTAATAGTGCCAGTTCTGTGTTGGTTGACGAGGTGCCTTGTTTTCCCGATGTACCTCTCATGTCTGGCTGTGCCGATTCTTACTCCCAAGTCTTTCATCTTGGACAGCGATGTGGATTCACTGACGTCAAAGTCCTCTGTTCTCGCCATATCTTTAAGGACGTTAATAACATTGGCATGATCCATGGGCTGGCCATCTACAGGGGGTGCAGAGCCAGCCAGTTTATCATGCAATTCCCCCATTGACTGCCTCTGGCATTGAAGTCCCCACAGAAGATGATATGCCTTTCATCCATATCGAACAAACTCTGCCATTGTCGCACGTCGACCTTCCCATTTCGCGCATAAACATTCACAATTACAAGCTGCACTGGTATCATTATTCTTAACGCCTGCACCACTTGCAGGGCATCACTGTTCCAGGCGGACATATCGATCTCAGACACCAGTATGTTGTCGCAGACAAGAATGGCCTGTCCGAGGTGCCGCCTGTTGAAGAAGCCCTAATATCCCGCGACATTGACTGTTCTGTCGTGGAGCTGTGTTTCTTGCAAGACTACAATATCGTTTCCGTAGAGTAGTTTTTCAAGAATGGGTCGGCGTTGACTAAATGATGCACAGTTCCAGTAAAGTACTCGAACGTGTCCGATGCCCAATCTGTCACATTTTAAACGCCTTCTGCGTGTGCCCGACCTCTTACCACGCTGTGTCCTTGTCGGTCGTCTGGTCATCATGTTAGGCTTAACTATCGCCACCGGGCGCCGATGATACGCCGAAGGAAGTCCGGGCGCGCGTGCACGAACTCCGTTGCACGGTCCGAACTCCATTTCACCACGAAAAACACACTTAATCCATAAACATTTCGGAAAAAACACGTTCCATTTTACGGGACGAAAAAATGTCCCCTGATGACTAATGCAAGTAAATAAGTTTGTAACTGCTGCATACATTAAGCAGCAGTTAATTAATGATTAAAATGTTAAATTAAAAAAAAAAAAGTAAATATTCGCTAATAATTGATTTCTACATCTGCTCAATAATTACACTGTTCTGTATCTAAAAGTGAGCAATTAATAATTAAATACTAACTCTAAAAAAAACCATAACTTATTTCACAGTATTTTATTTAAATCTAAATAATTGTGTACTGGTGCGCTGCTAAGAAAAAAAGTACTCCCTACACTTACAGGTTTACAACAGACGGGTCTGAAAACTGGCTTTCAGAATTATTTTCAGTCATGTCAAATGCTGAAAAATTATACAAGTACACAGATAAATTACTGCTACAAATGAAACTTGTATTCTGTTTAATTTTAGTAGTTAAATTGCCAATAGAATTGCGAATAGAGAAAAACTATATTCGCAATAGAATTGCGAATAGAGAAAAATTATATTCGCAATAGAATTGTTGGAAGTAACAAACATGTCACAGCGTCTGCTCACTAGTCAATTTTAGTTTGAGCCATTAAGAAGTCTAAGAAGGTGGTTAATTTAAATAGGAATGTTCACTGTTGCGAGTTTAATTCTGCCGAATTCTCCATAATTTTTAATGAATCACCCTTCTTCTTACTTCTGTCCGTTCTTCTGGCATCCCGTTTTATTTTTACATTACGTTAGTCCTGTTTAAGTATCAAGAATAATTTTCTAGAACTGGTATCCCCAATAGAAATAACGATCCCCAGGCGAGTTCAAGAATTGTTAACTTTCGTTTCTGTACACTTGCCGGGCATCCATGTTTGTTTATGTTACCGTCCTACAGTACTTTGTATGTCCTGATAATTCTGGTCCAAGCTGACAGTAATATGCTTCGATCATGACACTTTATTCACATGCTTCGAGTTTCTCAGTTCTATATTTTAGTTCCTAATGTTTAATGTTTGTACATATTTGCTGAAAATGAAAAAAAAAAAAAATTCGCTTCACCGACGAGGAATCGAACCTCGAGCCCCCGCGTGACAGGCGGAGACACTTATCACTACGCTACTTAGGACACGTTAACACACCAACAAAAATGTATAATATAGCTACATGCATAGGAATAATCATGTGACCTTCTTCTACTGCGAATATAATTTTTTTCTATTCGCAATTCTATTGCGAATAGTCACTTCGTTAATAAATACAGGTCCGCTATAATTTAGTTCTATTGTATGGGCACCGCCATCTTGAATTTTGTGTTAAGAAGGACTTTGACGTCAGTGAATCCGCATGCTGGTGACTTGTTTTTTCGGTTTTTTTTTTCTCAGGTTGTTCCAGGTTTGCCCTTTATTCATGCCTCAGAAGAAGTTGTGTTGAACCAGTTGTGTAAATTGGGCACCTACTACAAGGACTTCCGTGACTTCATTCAGCATTACGGTTCAGGACTTCTTGCTGTCCATCAGCCAGGTCAAATAATGTGTTTTGTTTAGGGAAAGAATGTTCATGTTTGATATGTCATTAATAGCAACTCTTGTGGTGCGTAAGTTTCAGTATACTGAAATTCTGATTTCATTGACTTTTACTTAATCATCTGGCAAACAATTAAACCTCATGTTTATGGTGTTTAATAAGTGACAGAGTAATGGTTGTTTATATTATAGCAAGACTGCAATAGTGTTATTAGTCATCGATGGTGTTTGATACACTTGCACACAAACACGCACACGCGCGGCACACACACACACACACACCGACACCTTTTTTTTTTACTCATGCTCACGCACACATTTTGAACGCACCAACCTATTCATAAAGAAATATTATATTGCAATGGTGTATTTGAAATGTGTAATGCTTGTACTAAAAATGTCGCAAAATGTATTGTCTTATGTTTCCGCCGGTGGGCTGAAGTCAATTTGTAGTCCTCGTCTGCTGTTAGGCATTGCAGAAACATTACTAATCTAGGCATAATCCCAGCCAGCCTGCATGTCTTGAGCTGAATCATGAACTGGTTACATTCTAATATTCTCTACAGATGTGACATTTCAGTATGGTTTGCACAACCCACTGGTTTCTGAACTTGTAGAGGGAAAGGAGACCTCTGAAACACAACACATCCCTGTGGATATGGTGCTTTGGTTTCGTATTGGGAGAAAAATCTCTACACCTTCTCTACGCCGATAGGTGCAAGCCCTTTTATGGCTCAGATTACATGAATGTCAAATCACTGGGCTTAAGAGGTAAACTCAAGTCTTCCAGAACGTTCTCAATCTCCCAGCTCATGTGTGGGTGTGTTGCTCTTCATCTTCTTCGTTTGCCTTTTATCCTCCATTAGGCACTCAACGAACCAAAGCCAAGCCGTCCTGTCTTTTGCATACTCCTACAGCTCCCTTGTATGGATGTGAAGCATGGACAATGAGCAGACAAGCTGAAAAACATCTGATGGCTGTGGAAATGTGGTTTCTGAGGAAAATGCAAAGAATATCATGGACATTCAGAAAAACTAATGAACAAGTCCTTCAAGAAACAAATGAAGACCGTAAACTGGTTAGAGTCATTAGGTGTAGACAGTGAAAATTTTTTGGACATGTTATGAGAAGAAATGAATTAGAGAACTTGGTGACAAGATCGAAGGGAAAGACCAAGGGAAGACCGAGAAGTAAATACTTGGATGGCTTGGCCACATGGCATGGTCGAGACAGAAACACGGAGCTGATCCATGACTATGGTGATCGAGTGAGATGGCAAAACATGACCGCCCACGCTTACCGGCATGGCACATGATGGATGGATGGACAGCTCCCTTTGTGTCCTCCCCTTATTATTCATCTCTATATTGAATTGTCTTCTCCATGTGTTTTTAGGTTTCCCGGTATTTCATTTGCCCTGTGGTACCAGACAAGGGAGTGTCTAGTTATATTATCCTCAGGATTTCTCAATGTGTGTCCTACCCAGCAGCAGCAAATTTACCTCACCTCTTGGTTCACTGGAGTTGGTTTAGTTTTCTCCATGATCTTTACATTGGTGATTCTGTCATACCACTTTACGCCCACTTGTGCACACTCACCAATTAATGAATGTTAAATGGTGTGCTCTGCCCATTTAAATCCCTTGCCACTGTGGAATAAAAATTGTGTAAACATTGAATGCTGTAGCCCATTCTGTTAACACCAGGTGGTTTGTTGTCCTGCAGACACCGACGACTTACATGGCCTGTACATGAAGTGCCTCTGCCAGGGTTTGAACAATGTTCTAGAAGATTACAGGCAAGTGTTGTTGGAGCTCGAACAGGACATCTTGCACGACGCTCACCTGCCTGTCTCACACATAGCATGCAGATTGCAGGAGGTAGTGTATATAGATCTTTTGTGTGAAACATTAGTTGCAGAGATTTGATTAATTTATTAGTTGCTGCATGAACTAGAGTACATGTTCTAGTTTGCTATAGATGGCTAGTGAATGGAAGAACTTTGTTAATATGTTATAGCGCATAATTGTGTCAAGATTATAAACAGCTATATCACTTATTTCAAGTCAGGGGTTTAAGGTAGAGAATATTGACATTTACATTTTCAGGATTTTTCCATTTGAATTATTGCAGCTTGCCAGCCTGGAAGTCTTGTGTTTGAATCCCCATTGAGGCAGATTTTAAAAATTGTTATACCTGGACTCTCAGGTTGACCCAGCGTAACATTGGTACCAGGAAATGTTGTGGGAAGTAAAGTGGTTGGTGTGATAGCCATATCACCATTCACATGCCAGTTTTGTTTATGAAAATAGGGGGCTAGCTCAAGGTGTGTAAAAGAGTCCTTTACTTAGTTGACTTATTTTCTCATACTTCAGTGTTTACTCTCATTTTTCAGTTTCACTTGCTGTTTCCTGTGTTGGCAACAACCATTGATCAAATAGTCTCCCATAAGGTGAATATTGTCATTGTTTGTCATTATTTACCATTATAAAACCACTGTTTGTGTCCGCACTACCTGAACACTAATGCTGGCAGCTAATCACGGAGTCTACCTTTGTGTTCCTGGAGCCCAATAGGGAAGCAGTTAACAGAAACACTGTCATCTGCTATGCGTGCCATAAGAGGCAACTAAGGAGAGTTAGCAGAAGACTGGCCCATAGAAAACTAGCTACAAAATGCAACCAATCATGAACAAGTATACAAAGGGCTTGACATGTGTTGGTTGAGAGATTATGCTCCATTGGAAGATGAAATGTTGAAGAAGAAGAATGAATGCCACTCATTCATAAATCTGGCAGTGTCACTTCTCATCATCACCATGCAGCTTGCAGAATGTCACTCTCTTCACAACCAACTGGAACAGTTCTCAAACCTTCAGTTCTCCCACCTCATGCAGTTTCCTGTCCAGGGTGTCTTTACTGTCCTATGTCCATCGTTGTGTTGGTTGATCCCTGACTCTTATGTCCGGAACCAGGCCTTCCATTTGTGTTATTTCTAAACCCATGTGACCTTTAATATGGGCATAGTTTTTCAGTTTCGAGACATACTGTTTATGAAGTCCTAGAAAGAGTGTCCATGCCTAGTATCCACACTCTACTAATGAAGAATCAGATTCGTTGGGCTGGTCACTTAACTTGCATGCCAGATCACAGGCTCCCTAAACAAATTTTTTTACGGCGAGCTGTGTCTGTTTATGTAGTCCTAGAAAGAGCGTCCATGCCTAGTATCCACACTCTACTAATGAAGAATCAGATTCGTTGGGCTGGTCACTTAACTTGCATGCCAGATCACAGGCTCCCTAAAGAAATTTTTTACGGTGAGCTGTGTTGTGGTAAACGCTCCCAAGGCGGCCAGAGGAAACACTTTAAAGACACTCTGAAAATCTCACTGAAGGCTTTTGGAATTCATCATGACACCTGGGAGACTGCTGCCAGAGACCCAAATTCATGGCGTACATCATTATGCAAGGGTACAGTCACTTGTGAAGCAACCAGGACTGCAAGATCTGTGAAGAAGAGACTTGACAGAAAATCCACTACAGGAGATCCTCCTCCTGGAACGTCAAGCATTCTTTGCCCACATTGTCAATGAACATTTCGAGCCAAAATAGGCCTTATCAGCTATCTTAGAACTCACGGCTCCATACTTTCAACCCCACTGGATGAAATGAATGGTCATCATCATTCTTGATGGACAAACAACATTGTTCTTCTTTCTACTTTTTTGTCCTTCACTGCTTTATACCGTTAGGCATCACAGGCTTGTTTGATGATTGGTTTATATTGTTAGAACTGTTTTAATAATGCAGTCTGTAGCTTTGTAGATGTCTCTGATTATTATATTTACATAAGAGATTGCGTAGTATTATTATCTATTCATGTCATTTCAGGCGCATGGGTGTTATATTCTTGAAATCCTCTACAAAAATGCCACTTTTGGAATGCCTGGTGTAAAAAGTACATTAAACAGGTAATTTTATTAATTCTATTCTGTTTACTTTATTGTTTTATTTTCCATTACATTTATGCAGTTTTAGCATTTCTGATCTTGTGATTTCAAATATTTTGAGCATGTTCATGCATGGAACTTTCTATTAGCAGTGTTATGTAAAAGATAAAGAAAACGGATCTCTATGTTCCATATAATTCTGCATGAGCATCTGTGTGCTGTGTTTTTAATTTGCATGCTTGCTGAACTTACTTATAGTTCTGGGTTAAAATCCACCTGAAGATGGAATTTGTATATGATTGCGTGGCTCAGGGTTGACTTAGTTTCACAAGATGGAATAAGTTTCTGGGAAGTAAGATGGCTGATGTAATTCTGAACACATTACCCAGCAACTGCTGTTTGGTCAGGCAAATATGAGCCCAAAGCCACACAACACCATATTCCCAGTATGGCTTAAAAAGTCGTTTAAAAGACGACAGGGTCGACTTCATTGCACCAGGTTTTATCCCATATGGCTCAGTCTCTTTCCGCAGCGCGGATAACATCACACAAAGCACGAACTCTGTTGCTCCAGCGACGACCCTCAGGAGTCTCCAAAAAAATTCACTCGTGAACCAAAGGACGTGGCCCGGAATCGAACCCACAACCTTCAGAGCCCGAGTCAGACTGCTTGACCACTTCACCACGGAGGCTCCCTACATTGGCACGACTGCATTTGTTTTGAATGTAATTGTCCAAAGGTGACAGGCTATTAAACATGCATTCTTATGCATAGGATAATTATATAAATAAGGACACGCTAAAATACTTTGTAAAAATATGCATATATGGCATAATTTTTGTGCATACTTT
Source organism: Cepaea nemoralis (assembly GCA_014155875.1). Taxonomy (NCBI): domain Eukaryota; kingdom Metazoa; phylum Mollusca; class Gastropoda; order Stylommatophora; family Helicidae; genus Cepaea; species Cepaea nemoralis. The sequence continues at coordinate 261,421 of JACEFZ010016833.1, read as the reverse complement.
CTAGTATTGCATTTTGTCCTCTTCTTTCAAGCTACTAATTAATTGGTATTAAAAAAGTATTCTTAATATCATCATCATGTGCCATGCCAATAAGCGTGGGTAGTCATGGTTTGCTATCTGACACGATCACCAGTGTGCTGAATCAGGTTTGTGTTCCTGTCCTGATTATGTCATGTGGCCAAGCCAATCAGTTATTTATCTCTTTGTCTTCCCTTTGCTCATTTTCCATCAGCAGGCTTGAATGCATTGTCGAATCATAATGTGGTAGGCATCAGTCTGCCATTGTTTTCTTTCTTGACAGTGACCATACTGGTCGTGATCATCGCCATTGTCCCTGTAAAGGGATTCTCTGCCTACCATCATGAACTACATCTCGGGATCTCTAAAGCTCAAACCGCCATTGCTCACATGGTTTCACGTTACCCTTGTAGTGGTGGTGGTGGTTGGGGACGAGGGGTAAACAGATGCTCCACCTTGCCCAAGGGTGTCATGAAGGCTAGCAGAGTGAATGAAGTAGATGTTCTTAATGTATGAGCAGCAACTGACAGTTTGGAGCAGGGATACATCTCTTGATGAATCTTCTTGATTATAGTTGTTGAAGTGGGAGACTGAGTACGGACCTGACCACAAAGAGTGCAGGTGAGAACAGTTCTGACATGTGGTAAACCCGTTCACAACAGGAACAATGGGTATCCACATCTTACGACTTATTCTGGGAGAGACTAAGTGCTTAAGACTGAATGCAGTGACATTGATTAAAGAGATTAAAGGTGAGGAGATCAACTTCATAGTATTGTTTGGCCCCATCTGGCACAGTCTCTCTGTGCAGAAAAGCAAACTGCCTCCTGAGAGCATCACACAGAAGACATTGTGTGTGTGTGTGTGTGTTATTTCAAAACATGGTCCCCTTACCGGGCAACACACTCAGTCCACCTGTCCACTATCTTTTTTATGCCCTCTAGGGAACAGTTTCTGGATGTGGCCTTAAACCAGTTTTGTACCAACGCCAATACTTTGTTGTCATCTGCAAAACTCTGACCATGCAGATGTTCTTTCAAGGGTAAAATCAAGTGAAAGTCACATGGTGTCAAGTCTAGACTGCGTGCTGGATGTTTCAAAACCTAAAATTTCAGAGCACGTAGTGTTTGTAGTGTATCTACTGTAAGCACAGCCGTATGAAGGTGATCATTGTCGTACAGCAACTATACTCCTTTTGAGAAATGTCCCCAGTGTTTCTGCTACAATTTCTTTACTGGCATGTCACTGGATTAAGCACTAGTCACAGTTAATGATAATGCACCCAGGACTTATCTCCTGTCTCAGTTTCATGGAGAAATGCATCGCCTCCATGAGCATGATGGTTCAAATGCTCCTGACAAATTGTCTGCTGTGCACATTTGTGATCATAGTAAAACTGTCTTGGGACCCACCTGCTATAGTCTGTCCGGAAATTTATGCCTTCATTCAAGATCAATTATTTTGAAAACTGTCTGTTGCATCGTTATGAAATTTTTCCAGCCATCTTATATTTACCCCCACCCAAGGAATATGTCTTTGATAGGTCCTAAAACAACTTAAATCATTGAAAGCGGCATCATTCCTTTGATGTTTTGCTTAACAACTAGTGATTTCTTGCTAAAAAAGTTATGTTTACGGTAATGAGGACCTGCAAATTCAGATGACAAACAAAGGCGTATCTGGATTCGTATGGGAGTGGGTGCAATCAAAGAAGTAGCTTACAATCGACAGAATCGGCTGCATTGCACCGGGTTTTTATCCCATATGGCTCAGTTTCTTTCCGCAGCGCGGAAAGCGTCGCACAAAGCACGAACTCCGTAGCTCCAGCGACGACCCTTAGGAGTCTCCGAATAAAATGAATGACGCGGCCCGGACAGACAGACAGAAAGGTAGGTAGGTAGGTAGGTAGGTAGGCAGAAAGATAGGTGGGTGGATGGATGGCTGGCTGGCTGGCTGGGTGGGTCGGTCGGTGGGTGGGTGGGTGGGCCGGCAGGCAGGTAGGCAGGCAGACAGACAGACAGACAGATAGATTAGATAGATAGATAGATAGATAGATAGATATCGGTACGTCGGTCGGTCGGTGGGAGAGTGGGCGGGCCGGCCGACCGACCGACCGACCGACAGACAGACAGACAGACAGACAGACAGACTGACCGACCGACCGTCCGACCGACAGACAGACAGACAGACAGACAGATAGATATCAGTCAGTTGGTGGGTGGGTGGGCCGGCAGGCAGGCAGACAGACAGATAGATTAGATAGATAGATAGATAGATAGATAGATAGATAGATAGGTAGATAGATATCTGTCGGACGGTGGGTGGGTGGGCCGGCAGACAGACAGACAGACAGACAGACAGATAGATAGATAGATAGATAGATAGATAGATAGATATCTGTCGGTCGGTCGGTCGGTGGGTGGGCCGGCAGGCAGGCAGGCAGGCAGGCAGACAGACAGACAGACAGACAGATAGATAGATAGATAGATAGATAGATAGATAGATAGATATCGGTAGGTCGGTCGGTTGGTGGGTGGGTGGGCCGGCAGGCAGGCAGGCAGACAGACAGACAGACAGACAGATAGATAGATAGATAGATAGATAGATAGATAGATAGATAGATATCTGTCGGTCGGTCGGTGGGTGGGTGGGTGGGCCGGCCAGCCGGCAGACAGACAGACAGATAGATAGATAGATAGATAGATAGATAGATAGATAGATAGATAGATAGATAGATAGATAGATGGATGGATGGATGGATAGATAGATAGATAGATAGATTGATTGATTGATTGATTGATTCCCGCCAGAAACCGGGCCTTGTCAGCTAGTTTATTTATATAATCACGTTTCATGAAAGAACCCACATATGAGACGCCTCTGAATCTTCGCGCTGTTTATTTCAAAACGGAAATCACGTGAAAATTTTGAATAATGTGGGTCGAATCTTGGTGAAACTGTAAAACTGTTAAAATCATGGACGTAATCTTTAAGTCATAATTAATATACCGTATATAAGCTAACTTTGAAATCTGCTGTAAAATCTCCAGAACAAAAAATGTTTTGTTGGGTGGACATAATGATAAGGTTATATACTAAATCTCATCATTTTACCTCAGTTCGTTACTGAGATATTGAATTTTATATTGAGGCAACCAAAAAAAAACACACTATAACACCTTTCCCATAACCGAGGTCGTCATGGACAATTGTGTACACAGTATCGTGACTCCTGTTGAAATCCACAGCTGTTTCATCTATAATGAGTTGCCTGTTGTCACGGACTAGCTGATCGATCTGCTATTTCACTGTGTCATTTGCTGTGCTTGCTAGTCTCCCACTACACAGTTCATCAGTGACGTTTTGTCTTCCATTCTGAAATCTTTCTACCCATTCATACACAAAACCTAATTCAAACAGCTGTCTCCATACTGAACCATTATTCTTCTATAGACTTCACAAGGTTCTACACCCTCTGAGCAAACAAACAAAACAAATAAGGCCTCGTACACAGTCCAAGTCGATAGTGGGCAGTTTTGTAATTGATCCTTACTACATGGGGTATTGCTTAAGAGCCAGTTTGTGGCCTGAAATAAGATTTTCCATTGTCCATATTCTTCTTGCACTTTATAATAAAATTTCTGTTACTTAATAACTTTCCCTCATATGTATCATTTTAATTAATAAAGGTAGAAAACATTTTTAAAAATATTATCTCAAGAACTTGTTGTTTTCTTGCATATTATCTACTGAACTTCCAAAAACAGCTATGTTGTTGCTTTCACAGGATCCTGTTCGTATGTCATGGGCTTCTATTCAAACAGCTGTCTGCCTGGATGCTGCATGGCATCATATCTGATCCTTATCATGAGTTCTTCATTCAGAGAGCACAGCATGGCTTGAATGTGACTGACAGACAAGCTGAAAGTGATGATGATGATCTGGGTATTGTGGGATTAACAGGTCGACAGTTACAGGTAATTTACTGTTGTTAGAAATTTTCTAAAAATTTTGTAATTTCTATTCTTCTTAATGTGATACACAAATTTTAATGTAAGACTATCATTATCAAGTGCCTTGCCTACTGCTATGTGTGATAATGCTGGTCCACATCTTACGATCCACAACAGCAGGTGTCAGTTGGTGCACTCACACCTCTTCTCGCCATGACACTAGGCTATCAAGAATCTTCTCTCTCTGTCTTCCTCTTTTTCTCTTTCTAGAAATCCCACTTGTTGTCACATGTTCCAGTTTTTCTCTTCTCATGATGTGGCCAAAAATTGTTGACTGCCACTTTCTGATGTTTGTGATAAATGATCTTTTCAGCATACTTCTGTAAAACCACATCTGTGAGGGCTCAAGGGATTATCACATCAGATGTTTCTGTCCAGTGACTATCATGGGGAGTTTTGAACAGTTCTTTTCATAATTAATTTAGCTTTGTGACTGTCCATAAACTTATTCTTGGCAAAATAATGTGATTTCTATAGCTATTCATGTCCACATAAGAAATGTACAAACTATTAATGTCCTGTCTCAGGCAGATTTTCTTGTTTGTTCATACTATAAAAGAACCAAACCACAGTAGGACAGTGGCTAGCATACTTGTCCTCAGCCGGTTGTGTTCAAATCCCCATCAAGACAGATTTTGAAAAATTGACCCTGGTTCCCAGCCTGAAACAGGTATCAGGAAATGCTCTGGGAAATAAAGGTGGACGGTGTGATATTGACCACATCACCCATTGAATTCCAATTGGTTTATAAAAATATGGGCTAACAGCATAGTCTCGATATGCCTCAAGGTGTGAAAAAGGCCTTTACTTTTGCTACTTACTGTTGAAGAGAAGATAGTCTGTGAAATGTAGAATGATGGATTGAACCAAGACAATGCAAGGACAACACTAAAGATCGAACATCACGAATGCACAGCACCTGAAAACACCCGGAGTCATGACCTGGGTTGGCCCACCCCGAGAGAGTGTCAAGAAGGTATAGGGCTGAAACATTCTGGGAAGGGGAACCCCTTCTGACAGTCAGAAGCCCCCTGTCATGCTTGTTTCACTGCAGAGTTGTTATCACTGAACAAAGTGTAGGGCCAGGAATTGTCAGCTATACTGGAAAAGGTGATTTTGGGGGAGGAGGGAGAGAGTAACAACACTGACTTTGCTCCAACAACGGAAAGCAGCAGATAGACTAGATAGTCAATGACTGCAGTAAATACCAAAGAAGGTGGCAAAAAAGAAAGAAAAAAACTAGCAACAAGCAGTGAGCTGCAGAAGACACAAAAAAGACGCAAAAAATTTCAAAAATAAAAAGATACCATAAGGGCCCCAATTATAACATGTCAAACACTGACAACTGAACTGGGTCAGAACCAAGTCTTCTAATAAACGATGCTAATATTTTCTAATTGAAAAAGAATTTGCCAGGAAAGTTCCAAATGATTGCCTACACTTTAATTTCCAAAAGTAATTATTTATTCAAGTGAAAACAAGTTTATTGTTTTTACCCCTGCTAGAAAATTCACCTGGGCTCAGAGGTGGAGGCCACACCAAATGACACGGGACAGTTTTGTATAGCAGCGGGTTTACTGCCATCCTACATCCCTGTCAGGGTGGCCAGAAAGATTCTCTTTGTGGGGGAAAGTGTTCAGATGTTTGAGAGAGACAAACTGAAAATGAAATCTACTCACCAAGGTAAGTTATGTACATGCATATTGATATGATATATTGATATATATATATGACTGACACCTTGTCATCTAGACGGATGATAGTTTGTTACATTGTGCTTACAAAAAGCATAATAACTACAACCCATGGCGGGGACTAGGGATGAAGTTATCTCTCTCCATAGCTCAAAGGCTGGGCTGAATTGTGGAGACTGTATGTTGCCCATGCATCATGATACCTCTCTCAGCCTGCCTAGTTTATTTGCTCCAGAGGAAAGGTAAACTAAATACATCTGGAACAAGACAGCTGCAGAAGCTGCTGGATCAGCAAAGCAATGCTCTGTCTGCCTTTCAGAGCTTCGATCTTTCTTGAACCAGTTGCCAACCAAGGCTTAGGGCTTGGTCTGCCCTGCCATGACATCTTTAGGTTGTATTACCTCGCACTAGGTTAAGGCTTATCCTCTCTCCCAATTGTGCTCCTCCACCACAGTCGTTGGCACAATGAGGGATGTTGGTTTTTGGTGAGCGCTGTCCAACATTCAGCACTAATAGAAAGTAAGTAGTACCGACTGAGACAGTGGTTCTCAACCTGTGGGGAATTTTCCCTCCCCCTTCCCCAGGGGGGAGGGGGGGGGGGAATTAAGACCACAGATTGGCAGATTCAAAATGGCTTCAGGTACAATATCCTATTAAGTGACAATTATTTGACACTTTAACTGTTTATTGTAATAAGATTAATTTGGTGTGTTAATACAATATTGTGAATATTAAAAAATGCACCTTATGGGGCTGACAATTTTGGAAAAGGGGGAATTCTTCTTTCGTTCGCTGGAAAGGGGGGAATGGCATTCCGACACAGGGTGAAAGGGTGCACACAAAAAAAGAAGGGCCCAAAAAGGTCTAGAACTACTGGTATATGTATATATGCTGCTTTACAATATTAATACATTGATCTGTGCTTAATCTCCAGAAGTAACAGGATTTTTTTCTTTTCAAGCAGTACAACTGTGGGGTCAACTAAGTCTCAAAATAAATGAGTACCAGATAAGTTTTAGCATTTTCTAAAAGGAATGGCTGTAAGGAAGGGAACTTGTGTACCTCTGCCTCAATATGCTGTTGACCTAGAATATGTGAGGGATTAACACTTCATACTCCTACGGCAATATCTGCTACTACTTTCTGTTGCCATATTGATTTGGCTCATTGTTTAAATAGATGTCTGCTTGAGTATTCCTCACAATTTGTAAAGACTCTAGTTACAGAATACCAAAAGAAATTATATCATTACCATAAAGTCTACCTGTTTACAGCTGGTACTATAATGAGTAGCAGAGAGGATGAATTTTCTGTAGATTTGCAAGAATTATCCAAACAGCCAGAGTTCAACAGCATCGGTTTTGAAACTATCATCGACAGAATCAGGGCTCATGCTGCAGAGGTAACTTTCTATTAAAGCGCAATGATATTTGTTGTGTATTTTGCCTTCCACACTGTGATCATATACGATTGTTTCATGTTCATTGTCTTCAGACCACTATATCATGATTATGTTTTATACTAATAGCTTTTATATAATAATGTTAACTGCAGCCATCTGAGTGGGCATATTCTATTTCTTTTGTGTAAAGATGCTGTAGAACTTAATGTTGATGTAGCCATTATATTTAACTAAATATAACATTAAAATATGATATAACAATAGAAAGGAAAATGCTTAACCAGTTTGATAAATGTGATACCTAGGGCAATAATAACATCAGATGGAAGATGGTGCAATAGAGATTCAGAGCAGAATAGGCTATGCAAAGGCTGCATTTCAGAAAATGAAAATTATCTTATGAAATAAGCCACTATCATTGTATGGAAATGTTATATAAAGCCTGTTTTGCTGTATGGCAGTGAATGATGGAATGTCAATTAATAAATTAGGAAGAGCTTGGAAGCAACGAGATGTGGTTCCTGAGACTAATTTTGAGAATAACTTGGACTGCCAAAGTAACTAACAACAATTGCCTGGTAGAGCCTAATGAAAGTAGACAAATATATACAACAATAAGAAAGACACAAACATCATTGTTTGGTCATGTAATTAGAAGAGAGGCATTGGAAAACATTGTGATGGCTACAAAGATTAGTGGAAGAAAAGACAGAGACAAACCAAGAGAAATTATATTGGATAGACTGAGATGGTAGCATGGAGGACTAATATCAGAGTTGATCCAGAACACCAAGGACCGAGATTTGTGGAGAGACATGAATACCTACACTAGTTGGCATGACCCATGATGATGATGATGATGAACCGTCATAGTATAAGGAGATGAATTTATATTTATTTGTACATTTTTGGATAATAGTGTAAATTTCACGTCCCTAATTTAGACCATATGTTTTTACAGCATAAAAATGTGTTGATTGCAGATATATGCTGTTTTTTATTTACCATATTGACAATGGTTTTATGTGTCTGATATTGTTTGCTGTTACATGAAGCCTGACCTTCTCAACTCTGTTCTCCCTTCAAGTACCTGTGGGTGTTGGTGTGTGACGAAGCAGATCTGAGAAGTGAATTAAGAATCCTCAAGGATTATTATCTTCTTGGTCGTGGCGAGCTCTATCTTGCCTTCATTGATCAAGCACAGCATCTGCTGAGAGCACCCCCTGTTTCAACAACAGAACATGGTAAGACTGGTTGATTAGTTGGTGAATCCTCTGGAACATTGAGTTTTGACTCTTTTGTCTGATGTGTAGATGTTGAGGTAATTTGAGTCCTGAACAAGGCCTGTGTCTATCAGAGTGAGGTTGGTGTGGAGAATTTCCTCCCAACCCAGCTTGAGGTCATTTGAGTCCTGAACAAGGCCTGCGTCTTTCAGAGTGAGGTTGGTGTGGAGAATTCCCTCACAACCCAGCTTCAAAGTACCTTCTCCACAGGGACTGTCTGTCTTAACTCTCCTTTCCCTCTCCAAGCTCAGAAAATAGGTGGGTGTTCAAAACCGACTACTGGAACTTCACATCTGTTGAGAAGCAAGTTAAGATGTATCCAGGTCATGATTCAGCACAGAACATATGGTTCCGTTGCCCGATTACTGAGTTAAGTGATTGGATTGACACCGTGAGCTGTGGAATTCGCCTGGAGTGCTTTTACATCTGTCCACTGCATGCTCAGAAAATGGTGGCAGCTGTTGCTGAACTAGCTAGTTTTGTATTATGCAGTTGTGTGTGTGAAGCTGATGCTTTTCTAGTGACTGCCGCTTCCATCGACGATAAACTAATTTTCATGGCGGACTGTTGTGTTGGCATTCTAGCAGCAGCCTTATGCATGCACATGCCTGTGCATATAGGTTTGTCGGTACTGCTGTTTCTTTCACTTTTCACATAGAGCACTGAGGAGCATTTTGTGTGATATTTACTGGCACAGAAATGGAGTATTATATTGAGTGATCCTTTGCCATGAAGTTGGAACCGCTACTAACTAATATATGACTGGCTGGGATCAGACCTAGGCTGGCAATGTTTCCTCTATAGGACTTGCGTAGGTCATTGTTAACAGATTCCAACCCAGTTCCCAAAGGGAAACATGGGAAGATGTGTTTGCTCTTTGTGCACACACAGGCTATGCCAGTATCTATAATTTTTTGGGTACCATAACTAAAGAAATAACACATTTTTCTGTCACTCCTGATCTCTCCTTTCACTCTCCGCCTGTATCTCTCTAGGTTCACAACCTGCCAGTCACTCACTGTTTCATCGCCTTCACTTTTCAAAATATATTTGAAAAATTCTTTATTTGCACGGTGATACTATTTTCATACTGGTTTTTAATCATCATATTTAAGAAAGCACCAGTGGGACGCAGAGGTGTTTCCAAGGCACCAGGGCCGGGTTATATACTGGCCAAGACCTATTGACGCGTCCTCGTCGAGCGTCCTGGGCAACAGGTCCCTTCGGGGTCCTGGCTGAAGTCAATAGGATCGCCGATTCCTCCGAAGTCGGAGAGTGTCTGCCTGTATGGCGAGGAACCACCAGTCTGCACACCAATAAGCCAGACATGGGACAACGGATACTCACGCAAACTTCAGGTCCTGTATGACATCACACTGATGTTGGACAACAGGATGCCTTCATCCGACATACAGGACTTTGCGTTGGAGCTCAAGCCAATGAACACAAGCAAGCAAGCAGTGTATTATGCTGATTAACCTCTGTGTATTATTTGTTATAACTGTCTGACTTAATATTAACCCTCTCAGCTGTGTTTCAGATGTGTAACACTTCTGCTGTGTTTCAGATGTATGAGGGGAGTCAATAAGTAAGTCACAAATGGCTGTGGAAAAATAACTAAATATGATAACAACTTGAAACCCGTTGATTTTTATACATACATTGTCCATTTATTTCTCAACATAATTTCTACCAACATTGATGCACTTATCCCATCGTTTTTATCAGTCCTCCCAAACCGGCTGCATAGAACTGCGTGCTCTGTTTTCTAAACCACATTTTGACTTCACATTCAACTTCAGTGAAGAAGGATGTTTCCATTGCATTGAAGCATGCTTTGATTCAGGCTGGAGGTGATACACCCATGATTCGTTCCCAGTAACAATCCTGTTCAGCACTTCTTCTCCTTCATCTTCGTATCGACAGAGATGATGCAAGGACAGGCCAAATCGGTTCATTTTGTGTTCCTTCTTCAATTGTCTGGGTACCCACCTTGAGCACACTTTCTTAAATTTCATTCGATCATGCATTATGCTGTATGCTGAACCATGTGAGCACCCTATTGCAGATGCTACAGAGTCTATTGTTACTCTCCTGTCACCTCTAATCATCCACCCGCTGCACGGATACTTCTGTTGCAATCTCAACAGGATGACCAGATCGGATTTCATCAACAATTTTAGAGCGTCCTTGAGAAAATGTTTCTACCCAGCTATGCACAGCGTAACGGGACAAACATTTGTCAGCATAAATAGGAAGCATTTCCTTATGAATGTCCTTTGCAGGCAGTCCTTTTGCCCACAAAAAAAATGCACAACAGCACGTTGCTCTTTGGTTGTACACTCCGTAAGTACAGTCGCCATTTTGTTTATGCATTGCGCTTGCGCATGAGACACCTAGTGCCACCTGACGAACAGGAATATAAAGTTTGATGTTGCTGTCACCTAATGATACCTGTAGAAAACACCAACTACATTTACCTGCCATCCCACAGAACTGTGTGACTTACTTATTGACTCACCCTTGTGTTACTCTCCGCTGTTGTGTTTCAGATGTGTATTTCTCACTGTGCAACTTGCTCTACTGTGCATCAGATGAGTTACTCTCCACTCCTGCATTTGGAATGTATAACTCTCTCCACTACCGTATTCAGATGTTTACCTCTCACATGATGTGCTTCAATTGTATCTCTCCCATCCTGTGTTTCAGATGTAAATCGAGCATTCCAGCATGCTGCAAGAAATGTTCTCATTGACAACGATGCACTGCTGCAAAGATTCCATCTCACTATTCCAAAATTGTCAAAAGAAAAAAGTATGAGTTAACTTCTTTTAAGTCAGGTTTTGTTAGTTTTGTTCTCATTAAATATTGCAATGATGTAATTTTCCCGCTTTAGATATACATATGTAGTTTTTAATTTACTTTCGTCCAACATACGCAGAACAGAGAAAAGTATTTTAACCTACTCCCGCTCACTTTGAGGACAAACTCTATGGAGATATCAACAAGCTCAAGTTGACTGCTACTCTCTTTGCATTTATTCATATTAACATCTGCAGGTGAACAAATAAGAATAATTACCGGGAAGGTTAACCCGGTCAATGAATGCCCGCAGAAGTCGGATGTGTCGGCCTAACGGCGCAAGAATGCAGCTCTGCTGTAAACAGGCACAACGCAGTCACATCCGAAAAAAAAAACTCCAGATGAACGCAGAAGAAGAAGTTGAAGAAGAATTAACTTACTAACTTGTGTACTATTTACACAATGCGCACATCTCTGTAATTGAGATACAGTGGATGCAGTGGCAGTATTACCTGTGTATTATTGGGGCTTATAAAGGAAACAATGAGTCGCTGTAATCTACCGTGTGTGCTGTAAGAGGTGGCTAAAGACGGTTGGCTAGGAACTGGCTACCTCACCTGGTAGAGAACTTGAGCTGAGAAATCCAACCAATCGTGAACAAGTTGTCACATAGAATGACTGGGCAAGAGATGATTGAAGGCCCTTCCTCTATGGGGGGATAAAAGGCAGAAGAAAAAGAATGGCTGTATATAATATTGTAAAGACATTCTTTTCTTATCTATCAGTTATCAGTTGGGGTTTTCTTCATTGCACTCCCGGACAGGTCCATAGGTGCTGAGATTCTCCCCCCAGCATATGCATCAGCGTCCGGTGGCTTATAGTGCCAGTTCTGTATTGGTTGACGAGGCACCTCGTTTTCCCGATGTACCTCTTGCGTCTGGCCGTGCCGATTCTTACTCCCAAGTCTTTCATCCTGGACAGCGATGTAGATTCACTGACGTCAAAGTCCTCTGTTCTCGACATATCTTTAAGGACATTAATAACATCGGCATGATCCATGGGCTGGCCATCTACAGGGGGTGCAGAGCCAGCCAGTTTATCAGCTCGTCCATTTCCCTCGACTCCCGCATGTCCCGGGATGAAGAGGAAGGTGACTTTACGGACAAAAGACTTCCGCAGCGACTCAGTCCACTGTCTACATACAGATCCCACTTCGACCTTCCGAATCATGCTCATTGAATCACTTAGTACACACACGTTGGTATAATGCTGTGATTCCAGCCATATGAAAGCCCGTGTAACTACCATCACTTCCATCATTATGCTGCTCGTGGTCATAGAGTGGGCACCACTGGATTCTTGAACGGTTAGGCCCGCTGAACGGGCTGTAAATGCCCACGCACTTCTCTGCTGCTTTACAACAGATTCATCTGTATAGATGAGCACTTCGGGGCTATCTGAGTGTTATGAGTGCGTTGATCTCTGCATTGAAAGCGGCAGGGTTCTGCTCTCAGCACCGTCTGTCGAATGTGATAATGCAGGAGAAAATGCACTTAAAAGCTGGAGGCACCGGCACCCATTCCTTGCCAGGGTTGATACTGGTAAGACTGCAGACCTGTCTGATGACATCTTCCGCCCGACCCATCCATGATTTGCCCCTCTTTAGCCTGTCGCCCTTGTCTCTGAATATAGCGTCATGCAGGGGGTGCTGCTCATCTGCACTTATTTTTAAGTATGCATGAGCTCTCCAGATCTTGATCCTGTGTTTCATTGTCGGGAAGTCAAGGAGGTATCTCACTGCTACACAGCTGGTGTCTCTCGTGCAGCCCAAAATGATGCGCATGGCTTCGTTTTGTACCTTTTCAAGTCTTCCAATCTGTGTAGGGCTGACAATGAGGATGGCCAGGGCATAATTGATGGGTGAAAGCACCAGTCCTTGGAACAGAAGTATTAGCAGTCTTTGCTCGATATTGGCAGTCGCCATGACTCTCATTGCTGACAAACTTTTTCGAGCTTTCGTTATGACATAATCAACACGATCTCTGAAAGACAGGCTACGATAAGCCTCACGCCAAGATATGTCATTGACTGGGTTCTACTCAAAATGCTCCCATCCATTATTACTGCCAGCATGTCTGTTTTCACAATATGGTTGTTTAGGGAGAGCCATGTAACCGATGCCTTTGCAGGGTTGACAAGGGCGCCGGCATCAGCACACCATGAGGAGATTCGATCTAGTTCGCCCTGCATATCATTGGCAACTGCCTGTCTATCTCAACTCTATCATTGGCAACCGCCTGTCTATCTCGACCCTATCTAATATTCTCTTACTAATATATTTCAATATCATTGTTACAGGCCTTATTCTCCTCCTCTTCTTTTTACTCCTCCACCTGCTCCTCTTCTTCTTCTTCATCTCCTCCTTCATTCTCCTCCTCCTCCTGCCTCACCTCCTCCTGCTTCACCTCCTCTTCCTTGTCTTCCTCCCCCTCCTGTCCCTCTTCTGCCTCTTCCTCCCTTTCCCCAAGGGAAAGTGTACTTCATAGTGTACTTTCAAGTTATTCAGTCTGGAGTAAGGTTTGCAGTGTTTTGAACCTGTAACTCCACAATAAATCTTTTGTGATGACTTCTCATCTTTGTAATTTGACTGTTGTCAGTGCTGCTTTAGCTTTACTTATTTCCTTGCTAAGAATAAACTCTTGTCCCCAAAAGAATACTTGTTAATTGCCATATTGCATGTCACAGTTTTCTGGAATATTGGTATTTTATATTGCATATGGAAACCATTACCTATCTCAGAGTGACAATTGTAAACCTTGAATCCTATTTCTAACAAAGTTGGTTGCATGTCCTGTACAAGACCTCACAGTTAGCCCCAACATTTATTGGCTGTTTGTGTTTGTATGGGTAGTTTTATGTTCAGTAGTTTGCTGTAGCTTTCCGAATGGCTGATGCTCATACCATTGTGAAAATCAGTGCAAAATGATCTGCTCCCATATCACCCGTGACTGGTTTTGAACCCAGTATTTCCCCTGGAAAGTTAACCCGGTCAACAAACATCCACAGAAGTCAAATGTGTCGGCCTAAGGGCAGAAATAAACTTGGCACAACCCAAAAACAGAGAGTGGAATGTCCTTCAAAGCACCCGGGAAAGTTAACCCGATCAAGAAACACTCACAGACGTCTGATGTGTCGGCCTAAGGGCGCAAATAAACTTGGCACTCTGCAATTACGTCTGAAAAAACACTCCGGATGAACACAGAAGAACCCAGTATTTCGTGATTGTGAAACTGCATTCACTGTGACTAAGCAACAAACACAGACTATTGCTAACAATACCAGTGTTATTTAGGGTTCCAGTAGGATGTCTGCTTGGGGTTATAGTATCAGATCATCAGCATGTGCTATAGAAGTACACATTACAATTGATTAGGCTGTGAGTAATGAATACTTTGTATGTCTCAGAAAAACCTGAAAGTGGTACACCTCAAGGAGAAGCGGAGACTGGTTGGAGTGGCCTTGGCCTAACCTATTCTGTACAGTGGCCTCTTCACATATTCTTCACCCCTTCCATGTTGGAAAAGTAAGTTGCGGTAACTTTGATGTGCCAGGGCTAAAATTATTGATGATATCAGTTATGGCCATTATGGTCACCATAGAGAACCTCAGTAAAGTAAATAAAGTAGATTAGAGTAAAATAAAGCAAAGTAAAGTAATGTATCACATCTCATGCTGTGGGGTGTCGTGGGTATATGGTGCTAACTCCATATTTTAAGACCAGTCGGCACTCAATGGCTGATGTGGTCAGTATCAGTCCTGCCATCTTTACTTTCCAGAACATTTAGGCTGGGTTGACCAGGGAGCCCAGGTCAATAAAAACTATTCCAGCCTTGAAGAGGATTTTAACACTTGAACACCAGGCATTAGACAAGTGTGCTAGCCACTGCACCGCTGTGGAAGTTGACATTATATGCTTTAACTTTTTGATTGTATGCCATGCTTGCTGTCATGTCAGATTTTAGGCTTGTGACATTTTGTGATGATTGCGATTCATTTTGTGAGTTCAGAAATTTCCTTGCCGACTGGTTATAGTTCATAATGAATGACATCAGAACAGGCTAAAATATTATTTAAAGCAGCTTCAGATGATGGTGATTTTGATTTGAATGACTTTGTGAGCCGGATAGTGAGTTTCACTTTACTAGTTATTCAGCTATTGGTGACTTATTTACAACCCTTACCTGCCGATTTGGTGGTCGTGTGTTTGAATCATAATTGAAGCAGATTTTGTTTTCAAATTGACCTTTACTCCCAAGTCGACCAAGCCTAAATGCATACCAGGAAATGTCCTGGGTAGATGAGGTCGAAGTGGTATTGACCATATTACCAAGCAGTGTTGATTGGGCTAGAAAAAATATAGGACTAGCAACATATGCCAATGTGCATCAAGGTGTGCAAAAGGGTCCTTGCTTTACTTATATATATAATACAATTGTTCTTATCTTTAATAATAATAGCTATTTTCAACTTGCTTAACGTTCTTGTATTTTTAAAAGATATAATCGGATTTTCCGCTTTCTGCTGGCTGTTCGTCGCACACAACTTGATCTTCAGCATTGTTGGAGTCTGCAAATGTACAACAAGGCAGCATTTGTATCTCCTGCAGCGAGTGCAACCTGGCAGTTGCGGACTCACATGGCTTTTCTTGTTGATAATTTACAGTATTATCTTCAGGTCAGTATGGGATCATCATCCAGTAACTTGTTAACATTGGATTATCAGATTAATTATGTGTAAAAGAGTTTATGAAATATTTTGTCTTTTTTATTGTAATTCGTATGTAATCTGGCTGACACTCAGTACTCTGAGGAAAGGCCAGATGGACAAATAATCAGATTGCAACTAGTACCATAATATATTAGGATTCATCACTGGCTATTGAAGTTGGGGACAGAGTGTGTATGGAAATGTCTTGAGTGCTGAGATGTAGATTATTGACTCAGCTCAACTTTTGTGGAAGATAATATACATTTATAAGAAAGAGATAACAGCGTTCTTTGGTCACAAATGAAAAGAGAAGCATTGGAAAATATCGTAATAATGGGAAAGTCCCATAGCAGATACTGCTGTTGGGTTGTGAAGCATTAGGTCTTTGCTTTTTCTTCTTCTTCTTCTTTCGTTCGCTTGAAATGTGTCTATAACTGCAATGTTGTCTCTTGTATGAATTTAACTGTCTTTTTAGTTCACTCAGCGGTCCATAGAGTTTATCTTCCACTGTCGTCTCTCTAGGCCAGAAGGTTTGCCTAGATATGTTGTAATTTGGGCAGTCTTGGAGTATGTGCTCTGCTGTCTGCGACGCCAATCCACATGTGCACATGGCTGATTCACAATCTTGAATTTTGTATACATGTGGTTGCGTAATCTATTGTGTCCTGTTCTGAGGCGCAGAATAATGACTTGTTCTGGTCTGTCCAGAATGTGGTAGTCTTAAGCAGGTTTTGGTGGCTTTCAGACTGATTTGATCATTCTTTTCTTTTGGTGGTATGCAACGGGCACATCAGGCTGTTATTATTTTGCTCCTTCCTTAGCCAATCGATCAGCTCTGTCATTTCCAAGTATTCCACAGTGGGATGGTATCCACTGCATGGTGACCTTATGCTGACTGCTAAGTTCAGAAAGTAATGTCCTTAGTACTGGCAATTTCACAGACAGGAGCGCCTTGAGTACTGATTTTGCATCTGTCAATAGCACCATAGGTTGTGTACCATGGCTGGTATTTAGTAATTTCTCTATTGCTATCTTGATTGCCTCAATTTCAGCACCATAATTATGCCAGTACTTTCCTGTTGGAAATCTGGCCATGGCCATAGTATTATTTGGGTTTTCTATGTGCACTTCCGCTCCTCCATTTCGAACAGCATTTTGTGCTGACCCATCTGTGTAGACTCGGATCCAGAGGTCCTGTGGGTATTCTTCATCAAGGAAGCTGAGAGTGGTTGTTCTGCACTGTACACTGTTCTGTTCTTCCATGTCAAATATTCCTCTCACATTTGTCTGGATTTGTAGTGATAGTCTATGTTCATCTTTCCATGGAGTTCGCTCTGGTATAGTTTTCAGGGGGATACCAACTGTGGGTAGATCGGTGGCTTCTCTGCAGAGTCGTTTGGCCTGGTGGATAAAACTGCTTCTTTTCAACCGCCCCATAGCTAAGTTTTGAAATCTATTCTTCATAGGGTGGCCTGGCAAGCCGAGGAACTTTTCGGCTTGTATTAGCATTTTCGTATCTCTGCGCTCACTCAGTGCTTGTGTCCTCCCTATCTTGTCCATCTCCACTATAAGGGTTGATCTCATCACTCCTGTGGTGACCTTGATTTTGCACCCAGCTCTTGTATTGTGGTTTTTTATGCTGAACAACACGCAGTTGACCCGTATTCCAGGTGTGGTCATATGCTCTGTTGATAAACTTTGTTAAGTATTTTCCCACTGGCTCCCCATGTGGTTCTACTTAATCTTCTCAGGATGGCTATTTTCCTTCTGGCTTTTGCTACTGCTTTGTTGATGTGCTTTCTCCATGTCAGCCTGCCATCAAATGTTACTCCAAGGTATGTTGGTTCTTTATCTTCTCTAAGGGGTATTCCATTTATCTGGATGATCCCTGCCTTTTGTTTTGGAGAGAGGGTAAATAGAGTGGTGCTGCACTTGTCAGTGTTTATGCTGACACACCATTTATTTGCCCATGCAACAAATGCATCTACAGCTCTTTGTAGCTGATCTGGTGGCCACTGATGCATGTTCATTTGTGCTCCATAGAACCAGGTCATCAGCGTACATTGCCGCTTTAATTCCATGCGGTAGATTAGCAACAAGATCATTGATGAAGATTAGAAAAAGTGTGGGGGACAAGACTCCGCCCTGGGGAACACCGTGGCGCAGTAGTACTTTCTTGCTCTTGAGTCCGTCTATCTGGACTCGGGCTCTTCTGTTGTGCAAGTATGCTTTCACCCATTTGTACATTCTTCCATTGACTTTACAGTTTCTCAGTTTCTTCATCAGACCTTCTTTCCAGACTTTGTCAAAGGCTTTCTTCAGATCTATCCATGCAGCAAGCACCAGCTTCTTCTCTTGGAATGCATCCTCAATTTCTTGAGAGAGGTAGGTTGTCTGATCTTCCGTAGAGTAGCACTGCCTAAAGCCAGCTTGCTGTGGCACAAGGATGTTTTCACTTTCAATGTACCACTGCAGTCTGTGATTGATGATGCGCTCCATTGTTTTGCAGAGACAGCTGGTGAGGCTAATTGGTCTGTAGCTGGAGGCAATGGAACTATCTTTCCCTTATTTTAGGAGTAGTATCATGATGCTTCTCTCCAGGTTTGTGGAACACTGCCTAAGGTCCAACTGTTGTTGAAGATCTGCAACAGCTTTGCTTTGGCCTCTGTTCCTAGGTTCCTGATCATTTCATTGGAGACACCATCAGCTCCTGGTGACGTTCTCATTTTCAGTTTTGATATGGCTAGCTCCAGTTCACTGATTGTGATAGGTGCCTCCAGAACTTCATGTACTGTTTCATTCTGTCCTGTATGTTGCCATTTCTCTCGAATCTCTTGTTGTTTCTCTGGACTAATGTCGATATTGTTATCTTGTGCGAATGAGTCCGCTAAATGGTCAGCTGCTTGCTTTCCTGTTAAGATGTTTCCGTCTTTATGTAGTGCAATTTTTGAGTTTCTCCCTGTGCCCTCATCGTTAAGTTGTTTTATTAGCTTCCACAATTTCCTTGTGTCTCTTTCAAAGTTCAGAGACTCTGTTTTCTCCTGCCAGCTTTTCCGTCTAGCCTGCAGCTTGGCCCTTTGAAATTTGGCTTTTGTGTGCTGGTATTTATTGTGGTGCTCTTGGCTGGGTTTGGCCTCTGCTTGCTTTCTACACACTTCCACATCATTATGCAACTGTTCCAGTTCACTACTCCAGTAGGGTTTATAATGTTTACGGGCTCCTCTTGGTACTGTTTCTCGTGCTGCCTGTAGTATGCATTTCCCAAACTCTTCAACTACTTTGTCTTTCTCAGTGTTCAGGTTTTTAACCAGTTTGCTGGTGTGATGCTTGTACATAGCCCAGTCTGCTTTCTTGTAGTTCCACCTCGAGAGGGTGTTGCTTTCACTTACAAGCTCATTTTCTACAGTTAGAAAGACTGGCCGATGGTCACTGCCACCAAGTTGTTTCCCAACAATTTGTGTAATGTTCCACTTCAGGTCTGGTGAATGAAAAACCAGGTCAGGTGTAGTTGTAGTGTGCCATGATCTCGAGTAGAAAGTATGTGGGTCGGACGGATTGTTAATCAAGATGAATCTATTCTCATCCTGCCAGTCTTCCAGTCTCTCCCCTCTCTGGTCCATGTGATCATAGCCCCAGCTCTGAGAGTGGCTGTTGAAGTCGCCACACACAATCATTTTTTCTTTTAATGGTAGTGTGTCCAGTGCCTGTGGGCGGTCACTTGGACAGTAGTTATTTATCAGATAAAGGTCTGTATTGCCTGTCTTAAGTTTAAGTGTCTGATACTCAGCCCCTTCCATGTAAACTTCAATTTGAGAAGCAGTGGTGCTATTTTTTACAAGGGTCAGTATCCCACCCTTTCACCTGTCCTTTCGGTCAGATCGGTAACACTGGTAGCCTCTGATTTTGAAGGCTATATTTTAGTTGAGGTGAGTGTCTTGCAAGCAACATACGCTTACTTTTTCTTGGTCCCAGATGTTTTCTAGTTCTATGTTTTTGTTGCTGACTCCCTCCGCATTCCAGTGCATTATTCTTAGTTTTTGTTTGGTATGGCCAGACCTCTATTCTCAGGTCCCCTGGCTGTACAGGACATCTGAGAAGGACCTCCAGTAGCTGTGGTTGGACCCTTTCAAGGGATAGGGCCCAGCACTGCACCTGCCTGGGAGTCCAAAGCAGGACGAGCACCATAACATTTAGCAGTAGCCGACATATTTCATTACGCGTGATTGCGTGGCATCTTGATTTCTGTGGTGCGCCTCCTGGCTGGTTGCCTCCATCTTCTGCACCTTTCCTTAGCTAGAGCAGACTGTGGTCTTACTTAAGTTTATGTGTGTAGGCACACACACACGTGTCTGCACATGCGTGTACGTGGATACACATCTAGAGTGTTCTGGTTATTTCTCTGTGCCAGCGACTCGCCGCCGCTCCTTCTGCTGTCAGTTAAAACAGCTCCGCCACGAGAAGGCCAGGAGTTGGACTTTTGCTGCATAGGTGATGAATGCACGAGCCATTGGGGTATTTATGCAAGGTTGGGTGCTCACCCCAACCCCGCCCCCAGTTACATACAGCAACATTTGGAGCCATTAGGTCTTTACATATTCTAGGCCGTAACATATGAGGCAAAGGTCAGTTTCCTTTCTCATCGCCTTATCTTTCAAGACAATTCTTGGAAACTTCTGAAACTTGTCTAGTAGCCATTTTTTAATAAGGCTGGGTCAATCCCAGAGACCCTGACTACTTTCTGTGCAGGCAAGTGCACTAACCACGATGCTACTGGAGCTCTTGAAGAATTTTTTACAATGTGTATGTTAGTTCATTAATCACTAATTGAGCTGATTATATACTTTATCTAATCATTGTTTCCCCAGGTGGATGTTATAGAGTCACAGTATAAAATGTTGCTAGACAAGGTGAATGCTACAAAAGATTTTGAGGCAGCCAAAATTGCCCACGAGCATTTTCTGTCTTCACTTCTAGCCCAGAGTTTTATTCACATGAAAACAGTGAGTGTCCAATGGTATATATGGTGGTATATCCTGTGTATTTTATTTTATTTAATTCTTTGTTGCTGACCCTCATTAAGTGCTTCTTGATAAACTGTATAAAAATGTTCATGTGACCTCTTTTATCACCATTAATTAGCAAATTGATAGTTTAAAAAAAGTATTGTATCAAGAAAAAAGAACTGACTAGCCTTTGAATTGTGTGATACTTTTAGAATTTGTTATCTCCACATGGTTATTGCGCAGGCATTCATCTGCCTACACAATGATTATAGTAAGTGTTCACCTGCCTACACAATACAATGATCATAACATGTGTTCATGAGTCTACACAATGAGCATAACAAGCGTTCACCTGCCTACACAATGATGATAATAAGTGTTCATCTGCCTACATTTATGAGAGATAGCAAATGCTCCATAATTGAATATTATCAGTGACTGCGTGTTGTGTATTTCAGTCAAAGTATCATTCATCTATTCACTTCATATGATATATAACTCTGCATTGAGATGTAACAAAATATTCTAGGCAAGAAATCTGTATGCAAAATCTGGTCAGTTCTTGTGTGACCTGGATGTGAAGGTTTTAGCATTGTACACCCTGAAGGCAGTTTTTGCTGTGATAGTTACTGTACTTTTTAAATGATGACTAAACTGCATCATTGAGATGACCGGCTCATGGGGCATTGAAAACTACTAGTGATTGGCTGGTTGATTAGGTGATTAATCCTCTGGAAGACTGAGTTTTAACTGTTGTTTCATTGTAAACAGACTCCAGTCTATGACCCTTACAAAACAAGTAGGGTGATAGTGTTAGTTACGTGTTTGCATTACACCTTCTATTCTCTAATTTAAAAATGTTCTTTCATTTGCAGGTGTTTACCTGTTTACATGAAATACTGGAGCTGTGCACTGTGTTTTGCCGATTACTTGTAGCTGCAGAGAACCCAATGAGCGCCAGAGACACACAACAGTTACAAGACATTACACTGGTAATGTTCATACAGCATGACAGTAATTTGGTGAAAATATGCACAATCTTTATCTTTCAACATTCGTCATGTTATTTCTTCACAGAAAGGCTCTTAAAAATAAGTCGTGTATGTTCTGTCTTTGTTGTTCCTTTTCTACCTTGTAGCATAGAGAAATGGTTGCAGGAAAGATAATCCCAGTGACAGATATCGCCATATACAGTCATGATACAATAAGGAGCTTCTTTCCTTTACAGACACATTTCAGACAGGTCTGATAATTATCTGACAAATCTGCTCATGTGTTATTGTGTACCTTAATGGAAGCAAAGTGTAGTAACACTAGCCAACCATACATGTCCTGGAGATGGGGGAAACTGGCTACCTGATCCTGTAAACTTAAGCTGCTAAATAGAACCAAGTATGAATAAGTGTACAGAGGGCCTGTTATATGCGTCTTTGCTTCAATTGGGAGATGCAAGGCAGCAGCAGAAGAATTTGATAAATCTGAATTCACACCAGAGCCACACTGGCAAGAAAAGGTCCTGCTATTACTAGGAATTGAGCCTGGGCTTTTGTGTTAGCAACACTAACCACAATACCACCAGGGATGCTAAAGAAGCGTATGACATTTGTTATAAACATCCATACACACATGCTACACACATACATGTGCACGATTCATCTATATGCCCACACACATACACACGACTATGTTAAGACAAGCCAGTGGAGCACCTTTCAGACATGTTGAAGTGAATCAATTATCACCAATTTGATTGATTTATTGATTTAGAAACCGACATCACAGCATTCGGGTCATTCCCATAAGCGCTTCGTCCCCATCCTCAGCAGCCAGCGAAGAGTTCCAACACTAATAGTACCAGTGGCAATCTGATTATATGTCCTTCTCGCCTTTCCTCTGAGCGTCGATTGTCAGCCAAATCCCCTCATCACCCCTCGCTGTCGCATTCTTGCCAGACCATGGTGATCCATTTGCTCTACCAATTTGCAAAGTGTTAATTAATTCATTGGATAAACAATTTGGTAGTTATCCTTGCATACCTATGTTAACATGTAATCAGAATTATAACCTATTTTATTTGGCATGTTGTTGTAATGGTTAGGAAATAGCAATGGAATTAGCCAGTTAGACAAGGGTTCGGTGCCAGCTCTCAATGTTTGCTATAGGAGGGAAATACTGGCCATCTATTCCTCTGTGTGCTCGGGGCTACAAAATGCGATGGTCCTAACACTTCACATCCCCACATCAGATTCCTACTACTGGGCATGTTGTTTGTTTGTTTGTTTTGTTAAACCTGTTTGACATAGATAAAGTAAAACTGTAAAGGATCGTTTTCATGTCATGAGACATATTTGGTAAATGGTGCTAACCCCACATTTGAGACCTATCAGCACTCACTGAGTGATATGATCAGAAAATGTCCCTGTACCTATCTTAGACTGAGTCGACCTAAGAGTCCAGGTCAATTTTAACAAATCCCCATTTGTGAAGACTATTTGGACACATGACCATTGGGCTGGCAGGCAAGCATGCTATCCGCTGCGCCACCAAGTTCCCATTTGACATATAATATCATGAAATATGAGACTTAAGAGGAAGTTTGCTGCATACACTTTTGTTTTAAATTCTAGAGCTTTCAGCGTCACTCCAGCCTGTTGTTCAGGATTTTGTCTGGTGTTCGTAGTCAGAGTGGTAGACCACACCTGGCCCAGTTATTGCTGCGACTTGACTTCAACAAATTTTTCACAATTATGGGAGGACAGTTTGGAAGGTAACATTCGTCCCAGTTTTCTATTATGAAAAGATCACAACAGATAATTGAGTTTAAATATTATGATGAAAAACTGGTTAGCATAGTAATGTCTTTAGTTGAGCAAGGAAAAAGTGAAGCAGTGCTGATTTCAGAGACAAATTGAGGTAAATAAATTCATTATATAAATGGGACGCAGAGGTGTTTCCAAGGCACCAGGGCCGGGTTATATACTGGCCAAGACCTATTGACGCGTCCTCGTCGAGCGTCCTGGGCAACAGGTCCCTTCGGGGTCCTGGCTAAAGTCAGTAGGATCGCCGATTCCTCCGAAGTCGGAGAGTGTCTGCCTGTACGGCGAGGAACCACCAGTCTGCACACCAATAAGCCAGACATGGGACAACGGATACTCATGCAAAACTCAGGTCCTGTATGACATCACACTGATGTTGGACAACAGGATGCCTTCATCCAACATACAGGACTTCGCGTTGGAGCTCAAGCCAACGAACACAAGCAAGCAAGCATTATATAAATAAATTTGATAAAATAACACAATCTGGCAAACTAAGAGAAAGTGGAGAAGAAGCCATTGTGGTTAATATTAAAAATAATGCTCAGTAAATAGTTGAAATATACACAGGTAGAAGTAGAGAATATAAGAATGCTGGAGAAAAAAAAGTAAATAGAATATACTGTTTTTGCAGAGAATCCCGCACCACGTTTGTATGGCGAAAAGCTCATGTGTGATAGCTCTGTAGGAACATTCTGTCAGGTGTCAGTTATTGTATATCACATAGTAGAGAATCTGCTTCGTGTTTATCTGTAATATAACAAGAATAGTGATTCATGCATAAATATTGTGGAAACATACTACTAGAGGACAGTTATTCCCTATATCAATCTTATTATTTATTTATTACATTTCTTTTTATTTTGCAGTACTTGAAGCTGGACTTGGAACCGTACTTGGAACAGAAGATTATTGAAAGCATGTTTTGCTAATTGTTGATATGAAAGTTTCTTTCCTCTCTTCCCTGCCCATACATGCTGTGTCTTTCCCCTAGTGTATTCTTGTCTTTGGTGATATATTGAAAATAATTAAGTCTTTCATCATTCAGTACATGTAGTCCCCACATCTGTACACTTAGAACATGTGACAACTAGGAAGATTTGTGATAAGAGAGACAGAGGACGACAGAAAGAGACGATTCTTGACAGTCTGTGTCATAGCATGGAGGGTGTCAGCACAAGATTTGAAGCATGCTGTTGAGATCGCAAGATGCATGACCGCCTCACGCTAATTGACAAAACACAATATGATGATGGTCTGTACATCATTAATGAGAGAGGGAAGTGAAATATTATAACATTTTTATATACACCATCGTTTTCATGCCAGGACATGCAGGTGTACGAGGAAATGAGCGGGCTGACAAGCTTGCAGATACGGCTACTGTGGAAGGAAGACGAACCATGGACCAGGCTGATGTTCTGAATGCTCTACAAGAACTAAGACTTTTGCGAGAACCAAGTGATGACTGTGAATCTACAACCATGGTCAGACTGCGAGAACCGCAAATTAAAAGAGGTGTGGCCAAACAAGAACACTACGCGGGAAGCCAAAGAAGATTAATAAACCAACACAGAACTGGTGTCGTCAGTTGCTACACGCTGTGGGATTTACTGAGGAGGGGATCCGAGCACTTATGGACTGAATGGTTCGATGTGCAATGAGAATGATCTGTCGACTAACTGTATACACCATACTGGAGGGTAAGATTGAAGGCAAGTGAGCAAGAGGTAGACAACGATACAAGTGGGAAGATAATATCAAGAGATGGATGAACAGCATTCTGATAGAATGTACAATCAAAGCGAGAAACAGACGGTGTTGGAGATTGCTTGCAGCCAACCTTAATTGTGGAGATGTCAATTGATTGTTGACATCTTTCATGGAAAAAGCAGCAATTTCTTTTCATGAAACTGTATTTTACGCTTTGGTTTTTTGGTCAAGGATCACTCTCATTGGGCACTCAGTGTGTCCTTAAGTACTCATCTCTCTTCCCACATGACCATCTGAAAAGAATCTCATCAAATTGCATGAACTCTGTATCACCAACGAGACTCCAGTATGTGTTAGTTTATCTTCTTCAACTGTGCATTAACATCAACTTGTATTTGTTCTCTGTGGTTTTGTCTTAAGTATATCTTCTCATCCATAAGTACATTATCATCGCGTTTATTTGCTTGCTTGTACTTGTGCACACATGCACGCATACCCACACACACGTCTACACAAGAAATGTGTCTGCAAATCAGTACAGAAACCACACTGTAACAAAGACATTATTGAAAATATTAAAATTGTTAGAGATATCTTTGTCTTGAACAATATGTATACTTTTTGAAAGATATATATGGCTCACTTGCACGCACACACTCGTGCAAGAAAGCATGTGGGGGAGAGAGAGAGTAAGGGATACATTGTTCAAATTGCATAACCCAAAATGTATTCTACAAAATCATTGAGCAGATTTTGTTGTTATTATTAATGTGCTGTCATATATCTAGATATCGATTCATGTTGTAAGAAATAATCTAAGGTACAAATGTAAATGGTACTTTTAATTTGAATACAAATAATGCAATATCCCAATTACAAATGATAAGTGGGCAAGATTTGTTTACCAATCACAACAAATATAGTAATAAGTTTCTGAATAGTAATAACAACAATTCGTGAGTACATGTTGATGGAAAAAGTTGTTAAACATGATGGCGATACAGATTTAGTTCACAGTTTGTCAAGATCGTTTTGTAGACAGACATGTTTGGTGGTTTAGTATTCAGTGTCTCATTGTTACTATGTTTTGGCTATATGTTATCAAGTTCTCCTGTTAATCATCAGTGACAACAGTAAGTTCTATCTGTTTATGACATGTCTCAAGTATTCTTCCACCATCGTAACTGTGCTGGTGTCCAACATTGTGAGATGTAGGAAATGTCCAATCATCATCATCATCATCAAGTGCCATTCCGGCTGGCGTAGGCTGTTCATGGCTCTCCACACATCTCGGTCTTTGGTTTTCTGGATCAACTCTGCTGCTGATATTCCTTCACACCACTGTCCAAATCCATCCAGCATCATTTCTCTTGGTCTGCCTTTGCCTCTCTTCCCCTCGATCTTTCCAGTTGTCACATTGTTCTCCAAAGCCTCTCTTCTCATTACATGACAAAGAAAGCTGTTCGTCTCTTTCTTATTGTTGTATATAATGTTCTAGTTTCATTAGCCTCTTTCAGGCAGTTGTTAGTTACTTTGGCAGTCCAAGGAATTCACACCATTCATCTCATGAACCACATCTCTGTTGCTTCCAAGCTCTTCCTATTTTTTTTTTCATTTACATTCCAAGATTTACAGCCACACAGCAAAACAGGTTCTATATAGCACTTCAGCACTGTCTTTCCTTACTTTCAATGGATAGTGACTTACTGCATAAGATATTCTTCATTTTCTGAAATGCAGCTTTTGCTTGCCCTATTCTGCTCTTAATCATTGTTGTGCATCTTCCATCTAATGCTATAAATCCCCTTAGGTATTTATAACTGTCTACTTGGTTAAGAATGTTCCCTTCTTTTTCTATTTGACATTTTGGTGTCACCTTTTTCTGTGGTATCACTGTTACTGTTTTCTTGATATTCAAGGAGAGTTCTTTCTTTGCATTCTCTGTTACTACAATGTCCAAAAATTGTTGTAGATCTGTTGCATTATCTGCCACCAATACAGTGTCATCTGCATAGTGTATATTGTTTACATTATAACATCCAAATCATATTCCTGGTTTCTCTTTGATCTCTCATTATTACTTCGCTATTGTCATTAAAAAATAAAACAAAAATACTTGTGTGTGAGAGCTACTATTCTATTGACTATAGGAACATTAGGACTGCACAGCTGTAAACAGACAGTATGTAACTATCTATATGAACTGTGTGTGAGTCTATTGAGAAAGAGGCTGTATGATAGCCAGGAGTAATTGGTAGTGAGTTCATTACTTGGGGATCTAACAAGAAAGTGCAAAGACCCCCGACAGAGTGTGCTAATTTGTAAATGAATTGTCATCTGCTGCTGTTGCCTATCGTAAGTATACTAAATCACATATCACAGTTTTGTCAAACCATCTGCTGATATAACAAGCTCATCACTGCCACCAACGTTTTCATCTTTGCCAGCATCATCACGGCCCCTTTGTAGTGAGAGGAAGGTCTTTGACATCCAGCAACCATTGACATATTATCTCCCACTAGTCAGTCATGAATAGTATGTCACCCTTATCCTTGTCCTGCTATTGGTGACAATATATCAGATGTTCCACTGCTGCTAATGACGACACATTCGGGACAGATAACATTTCAGTTTGTAGTAAGCCTCGGTGATTTGGTCAGTGGGGCTAATCTGACGGCTTCTATAATTTCTTCTTTCAGAATGTCTGGATCAAGTTCTTTGGTGACATCTGTGTCGGTTTCTTGAAATCCTGTGACATCTTCTCAACATTCCATCAGATGTCACAGAATTTCAAGAAACCAACACAGATGCCACCGAAGAACTAGAACCAAACATACTGAAAGAAGAAATTATAGAAGCTGTCAGATTAGCCCTATTGAATAAATCACCGGGACAAGATGAAATACCAAATGAACTAATTAAAGCAGCAAGAGAAGTAGGTACAGCATGGCTACATGGACTATTCAACCATGTTTGGGTAGAACAACAGACACCATGAGACTAGGAGAAACGCCATAATTATCCTAATTTGACAAACAAAGGGCAGCAAAAGAGACTGCACACAACTACAGAGGCATTTCCATTTTGAGTCATACTGAGAAAATATTTTGCAAAATTCTTGAGAAAAGATTACGAACTACTAGAATCCGAGCTAAGCGAAACACAACTTGGATTTAGAAAAAAATAAAGGATGCACAGATACCATTTTTGCTCTTAGACAACTTATAGAAAAATCAATCAAATTTAATGAAACACTCTACGTAGCCTTTGTTGACCTAGAAAAGACATTTGATGTAGATAGAAACAAGCTGTGGGAAAATTTTAAACAATATGGAGTGAGTACACATCTAACAAACCTATGTAGAAGCTTATACAATAACAGTGGATGCATAGTGAGAGCAACTGGAGGACACTCAGAACACTTCACCATAAGATCCGGAGTACGACAAGGTTGTGTCCTGTCCCTTCTCTTGTTCATAACCTATGTAGACAACATATGTAAAGAAACCAGCCAAACAGAGACCAGCAAGAACACCGCATGACGAGAACACAGAAGAAGAACCATCTGCAAATTACACCGTTAGAGAACTTCGGTTAGCGGACGACCAAGCATTAATACAAAATCAGAAGCTGAATTACAAGACCACATGAATAATCTAAACGAAATGTGTAGGGAACATAACATGAAAATTAGCACAAGTAAAACAGAGGTAATGACTATAAGTAAAGAACAAAAAACAACAACAATTCACATAAATGAACATCCCCTGAAACAAGTAAAGACATTCAAGTGCCTAGGAAAGATAATATCATCAAATGGCAAATCAGAAGACGAGATCGAAAATAGATGCAATAAGGCTAACCAGCTCATTGGACAAATGGCACCAATACTAAAGAACAAACATGTATCAATAGTTACTAAGAAAGCACTTTACAACACAATCTTCCTACCAACTCTATGCTACCAATGCCAAACCTGGACAATGACAGAAAAAGAGAAAAGAAAAATCACAACAGAAATGAGATTCCTGAGAAGAATACTCAATGTATCAAGAAGAGATAAGATCAGAAATGAAGAAATCAGGACTAAAGTGGAGGTTATAGCTGCGCTAGATTTTATTAGAAGGCAGCAAGTAAAATGGTTTGGCCATGCAAGTAGGTTACCAACTAACAGTATACCACAACAAGCAATGATGTACAGACCAGAAGGAAGAAGCTGACCACGTAAACGGTGGACGGAGGGAATAGCAGAGTCCATGGGGATATCGATACGTGAAGCCCATAAGAGGGCACTCTCCCGCTGTTTATACTTCACCTCGACACTGCAAGGTGCAAGAGGAACATGATGAGGTGAGATTAATATGAGGGGAAGTCAATATGCAAGTCACAAATTTTTTTTCTTTTTTCCGGTTTCCATCCTGTTTCAAGATATTATTGCGGTCAACACCATCTTTCAGCTGTATGTTGATTCCTAGGCTAGATTACGCTCATCAACACGCCACGACTTTCTGAGCGACCGGTTCCATACTCTTATAAGTCACTGACACGACTCGAACCACTTCTAATTCTCGTGCGCTCACGTCAACCACAAGAGTATTCGGGGTTAACGGAGAAAGCTGCTAAATTCTCGGCCAGGGAGCCGGCAAGTCACAAATGGCTGTAGAAAAATAACTAAATGTGATAACAACTTGAAACCAGTTTATTTGTATACATACATTGCTATATATTGCTACATACATTTTATACATACATTTATTTCTCAACATAATTTTCACCAACATTGATGCACGTTTCCCATCGTTTTATCAGTCCTCCCGAACCGGGCGCATAGAACTGCGTTCTCTGTTTTTTAAACCACGTTTTCACTTCACGTCAAACCTCGGCATCATTGGCCAAATGTCTCCCGCCAAGGTGGGTTTTCAGTGGGCCAATAAGATGGAAATCGAAATCGCTAGTGGCTAAGTCGGGGCTGTAAGGTGGATGTTCCAGAACTTCCCACCTTAGTTGATTAATTT
Organism: Cepaea nemoralis; assembly: GCA_014155875.1. Taxonomy (NCBI): domain Eukaryota; kingdom Metazoa; phylum Mollusca; class Gastropoda; order Stylommatophora; family Helicidae; genus Cepaea; species Cepaea nemoralis. The sequence goes on along the minus strand of JACEFZ010016833.1, from coordinate 230,895 downwards.
TCTCCTGAGTTAATCGAGGTGTATGTGGTCTGGGTACCCACCTTCAGCATACTTTCTTAAATTTCAATCGATCATGCATTATGCTGTATGCTGAACCATGTGAGCACCCTATTGCAGATGGTACAGAGTCTATCGTTACTCGCCTGTCACCTCTAATCATCTCCTCCACCCGCTGCACGAATGCTTCTGTTGCAATCTACACAGGACGACCAAATCGGATTTCATCAACAATTTTAGAGCTTCCTTGAGAAAATTTTTCTACCCAGCACCGCTTTACGGGACAAACATTTGTCAGCATAAACAGGAATCATTTCCTTATGAATGTCCTTTGCAGACAGTCCTTTTGCCCACAAAAAACACAACAACGTTGCTCTTTGGTTGTACCCTCCGTAAGTACAGTCGCCATTTTGTTTATGCGCTGCGCATGCGCATGAGACACCTAGCGCCACCTGATGAACGGGAATATAAAGTTTGATGTTGCTATCACCTAATGACACCTTTAGAAAACACCAACACATTTACCTGCCATCGCACAGAACTGTGACTTACTTATTGACTCACCTCGTAATTGTCACCTACTACATGTGTGAAAAAAACTGTTGTCTCAGTACACCAAATCAAACTACATTTATAATTCCAGTATGAGTGTGAAGCAACTTACATAGGTAGACATGAACGAACAATTATTAAATCCAGTAACCAAACATATACCAGTATGGATGGAAAAAGAGATTTAGTCAGCATTCGGGATTCCTTATGCAGTGGACAGGCTATAACACTCCAAGTGCAGCCATATCTCATCTGCTGCATTGCTGCCATAAAGTTTGCAAAGCTAAATCGTTTAGTCGATTGTATTCTGGGAACATTAAGCGAGTGCTTAAATATACTGAAGTGTTAGCAATTAGTATTAGGCTGTTGCTGTTAATTTTGTAGACCGAAAGACTTCGTTGTACATTTACAATTACCATAGGGATAACAAATACTCCACATTCGAACAATATCAGTGACTGTGTTTCAAGTTTTAACGAAAGAATAGTTCATTAATTTGCTTCATATGATTTATAACTCTCACTTCATATGATTATATTTATAACTCTGCAGTAATGCAGTATGCACCTGACGAGATGCAGTGAAATGCCAGGCAACAAATCGTGAAACCTATTGTTTATGGCTTCTATATTTAAATTCACTAAGGGAATTCATTGTTATTGATAACTGTCATGAACAAGTCGTAAACCAACAATTTAATAGCTTAGCTGCTAATGAGTAACCAGGTGTCTGTATACCTATATACACACGGAGAAGCATTAACAGGTATGATGGAAAGTAAAAAGGACCATTTTAGACACCCTTGGGCATATTGGCAATATGGTGTTCGACTCAAGCAACTTTTGTACAGACCAACCGGAGCTCGGATGGGTCATGTGTTCGGTATCACGCCTGCCGTCTATACTTCCCACGACTTTTCATGGTGTCCATTTTAGGCTGGTTGACCTGGCAGCCCAGGCCCGTGTTTACAATCCGCCCCATGTAAATTGAGAATGATGTAAAATCCATACCCACTATCTATTTTCGAGCTAAAGTTCAAACAATAGATTAGCATTCCCCAACAGTCACTGGATAGAAAAGGTATTAGTATTAGCAGCCCCCCACGGTAACTGGCTAGAACGGGTACGAAACAATACTACAATAGATGTTCATCCACCCAACGGTAACTGGCTAGATCGGGTACGCATTTGGTGCGTTTCTGACACTAGAATATGTGACACCGAATGCTTGCTGGTAGGGTGCGTGCTGGGAGAGTATAACAGGGTAAAGTGTGATAACAGTTATTGACACGGCTAGTCCAGCTTCGCAGACAGTGACCTTTGCATTTGAAAAAGTTGTGCAGGCAAACTATATCCAAGGGCGTAGCAATAAATCGTGAATCACAGGTTGCTAATTTCTGTTAGGTCTAGACTCGTTTTCCCCGTAAAATCAAGGGTTTGGGGGGGGGGGGGGGGATGGGAGGAAATGGAAACTTGTATTTTCGTGTGAAGTTAGTTTAATATACAAATGTAAGTGCATTTGCTATAATCTGTCCGTGGATGTTAGTTGAAGTCTTGGGGGCGGGGGGGGGGGGTGTCTCCGCCGTGAAGTGATTAACTGATTCAATGCCGAAGGATAATATATCGCCAAATGTGACTTCCCATTTGTACGTGTTATTTGTATCTTCTGCAGTTGCAATGCTAAGTAAACAGAAATTAACATGATAATACTTGTTCATTTGATTGTGTACCATGTTTGGTCTAAAACTACTTTTTGTTTGGTACTGAATCAGTTAGGCTGCCGGCTTCACGCCCCGAATGTTGTGCGTTCACTTCCAGACTCCGTCATTCGTTTCATGAATTTTGTTTTCTTGGAGATTCCTGTGGGTATTTGTTGGAGCTACGAATTTCGAGCTCTATGCGACGCATTTGCGGGAAGAGACTGATCCTCGCGCCTTTAAATTGTTGTTTGTTGAAGCCAGAATCCAGAGATTTCAAACAATGTCAAAGGTAATCAGACGACGTAACTCGCGGCATTTCATTAATTTTATTAGATAACATGTGTGTATGTGGAATTCTTTGGATTTCACTTATATTTCTTGACGGTTTTAACGGCGATCCTCAAAGCACATATCCGCCGAACGGGTCTCATCTCACTGACTCTGCCACTTGTAATCGTGGAGCAATAAATCAAAACCCTGGGAAAGTCGTAGAAGACTGCCCCAAAGAAGCAGTCCCCAAACCCGGGGGGGGGGGGGGGGGAGCGACAGAAGCCCTTAAGCAAACCTTCCAGTTGTGAACCATGCCGGAATAGACGTCTAGCAAACTGTGGCACTTTTGGGTAATATAATTAGAAGTTTAATTATAGAAACAACTCTGGGGTCAATGATGTCACCATACAGACCAGTGGTTCTCAACCTTTTTTGGCCCATGCCCCCTTTTACCATATGTTCAGAATGTCACCCCCCCCCCCTTTTTTTTCGAATGTCCTCCCTATAAATTCCCCCCCCCCCCCCCACCTTACACAGTAAACATGAAAATGGAAGCTAAATTTAATAACACATACTAGAAGAAGTCTAGACATCTACATAAAACGTGATTTGCGGATCTACTTACGTTATAAAACGAATTTCATTGAGCGAGAAGTACAGAACCGTAAAATTTAGACGGAAAGACAATATCAAGTAACTGGTTCTTGTATTAATGCGATCTTGAAATAATCTTAATTCGCACCCCCCCCCCCCCCCCCGGAAACCCTAAAATTCCCCCCTGGGGGGGGGGGGAATTCCCCACCGGTTGAGAACCACTGATATAGACCAATGGTTCTGTCTTTCGCTATAACAATTTCAAAACACGGGGAAAGGGGCGGGGGGCCTAACTTTCCAGAATATATCGTGGAGCATAATGGCGGATACAAGGCAATGACATGCAGTATAAGAATGGAGATAGAAGCGGTTACTGCAGCTCTGTAATGATTACCTGAGACTCCACACATGAAGGTTTTCATTGTGATGATTGTGTAAGGATTGGCAGAAATGGATTTCCAACAGTTGATAATGAAAATGCCGACATAGATGGCACTATAGTACACACACCGACTGTTTTGTGCATCCTGAACGAAATATGTTGGGGGATTTCTGCCAGAGTCACGGAATGAACAGAATGAAGCCTGTAGACCCTAGTATCAAAATGAAGGTGGCTGCGAATAGTGCGGCTTTGAGGCGCTAACGCTTACTCAAGTCACCAAAGCACTCAAAGTGTATGATTCTCAAATAGTATTAGCGAGTACCAAGCTCTGACATTTCTCTTTTACATTTAAGCTGTCCGTGTAATACTGGAGTGTGAGGCAACGAGCGAGCGGATCTTGTTGGCTTCAAGAGCTCCAGCAGTTGGAACACTCAGATGGACTTGAAGGATATGTTGAAGACTCCACGAACGACTGCCGCTTGAAGACGCAATAACAGATTTAAAAAAATCCATATTTAAGGATGCTTGAATATTAGTTTTTCTGTGATTTCAGCAAGGATGAGGGAAGACGAGTCCGACGTGTTTATAGCCAGCCTGTTACTGGAACGATGGGCATCTACGGTCATTTGGATTAAATTATTGACTTATATTGAGTGGGTTCCCCTGATGGCTTGGGATACTGGTAATGTAACAGACAAAGCTAACCCACACACAGCCGGCCTCCCTGGTCAAGGTGTTACACGACTTTCTCAGTAATCCCGTATACTCTCGTGAGTAACGTGACGTGTGAGAGAATTGGTAGCGGTCTCCCCACGTCGGTAACTTAGGGGTATGTGAGCCGGTCGCTCTGAAAGCAATGGCAAATTACTGAGCGTAATCTTGCAAAAAAATCAAAAATTAGCTGAAAGATGCTGATGTTAATGTAAAGGATACGCGAACAAAAAAAAAAAAACCAACACACATCAGTCCAGTGCACTATAAATATTAACACGTGTGTGGGCTACTCTTGAGTTCAAAACGAGCGAACGCAAAAAAAGAAAAAAAGAATAGACCTTACACCTGATGTACACGGAGCATCAGTGGGTTTGCGCGGAATGCTAACATTGATTCTTCATTAAAACAAAAATCCAATGCTTTCATACTTTCAGGTTGTAATGTGGCGAAGTGGTCAAGCCGTTTGACTCGTGCTCCGAAGGTTGTGGGTTCGATTCCGGGCCGCGCCCTTCGGTTTACGAGTTAAATGTTTCACAGACTCCTGTGGGTCGTCGCCAAAAGCTACGAAGTTCGTACTTTGTGCGACGCTTTCCGCGCTGCGGAAAGAGACCGATCCATATTGGATAAAACCCGGTGCAATGAAGTCGACCTTGTCGACTTTAAAGCGACTTTTTAAAAAAAAATTGAGACTGTTATGTGAATTTGGATTTAAGCAAGGGTGTAGCAATGAGGGCATATGAATGGATGAAAACGACGTACTTACAGCCAACATACCACTGGAACGATTAGCATCTACAATTTAGTTGCTGCGGAAATCGAGTGTCTGTAGGTGTGTCAGGTGTGCTAGGATGTTGATTCTTAAATCAATCAACACTTCAGACGGTACATCGCGGGTGGCTACTGTAGAAATATTAAGTTATTTGGTATAGAATCCTTTCAAGACTTCGGGTGAATTTGCTGCCAATGGCATGCCTAAACCTGAGGTTATAAGGGAGCAGCTGTGTTAACTTCAAGTTCATATAAACGCATAAATAAAATTTGTTGCACATTGACATATAAATACTGGCCGGACTGAAACGTTGGCGTTGGCACCAATTGATGCAATAACTTGTAAAAGATTTCAACATGGAAAAGAAAAATTGGCTCAGAAACAGCCTCGTGTCTCAGAAACTGAAATACATTTGCTATAGTAATCGTCACCAAATTGGGGGGGGGGGGGGGGGGGGGGGGGGGGACAAAACGGCGATGGAAGACACGTGGTCTGAAAGGAGATGCAGGGCACGAAGGTGGACACAAGCCATTGCAGACATCTTGGCCATGCACATACACGAGGCACGAAGGTGGACATAGGCCATTGCAGACATCTTGGCCATGAACATACACGAGGCACGAAGGTGGACACAAGCCATTGCAGCCATCTTGGCCATGAACATACACGAGGCACGAAGGTGGACATAGGCCATTGCAGACATCTTGGCCATGCACATACACGAGGCACGAAGGTGGAAACTGTTCGCTCTGTTCGCTCATAGTTGAACTCGTGCGTAATCCATTTGTTACTACTAATGAGTGTGGAGCGGCTGGCCGAGTGGCTAGAACGCCGGATTCTCCTTTGGGAGACCCGGGTTCGAATCCTCGGTAAGGTGTGCGATTTTTTTCTTTTGGGGGAAAAAAGAAAATCCTAACCTGCATAGTTCGCGGCGACAGCACTAGCCAGGCGGCCTTAATTCCTCAGGCCCAAGCCACCCCCCCCCCCCCCATACACCACAAGGTACTATATTGGCAGTAAATGACAGTTAATGAGTACACTAGCCGACCTCCGTGGCTAAGGTCTTGCGGACGCGATTCGTAAGCCTGTTTACCCGCGTTAGAAACGCAGCTACGACCGATTTGGCAGCAGACCGCGTTGCGCTGGGTTTTAATGTGTTGGCAAGGCAGTAAAATGCTGGTGTTGACATCGATATGAAAAGAAAAAAAAATGAGTACACTGATTTTGGCTCGAGGGCTAGCTTTCCTTAATACTAAATAATACCAGTATGCCTCGCCATCGCGCGAACTCTCACCGGGTTCTGAGGTACTTGTAATTTTCGTCCCCAAGTCAAGGACGAGAATTCAACATTTATGTCCAAACTGGCAGACGTGTGAAATGAACTCACTAATCCACGATCATAAGATACGGTTTAACACGTTAAACTTATCAGCCACGCCTACCTCCATGAGGATGATGAAGAAGAATCTGAAAACGCCACACTAATTCTGCACTACGCCGCTGCATCAGCTGGGTTGTGTGTTATGCACGTATGTAGTCAGCATGTCTCGTGATAGCCAGTTTGATTTGACCTGTGTGATACTGTCTGATAGTTTACAACAGTAACGAGGGTCTGTCTGCAGGCGTGTCAAATGTCAAGGATACGGTACATTATTTGTGACACTGAACAAGTGTAATTCTTTGCTCTGTGTTATATAAAAGTGGCTACCTTAAATAGCATTGACTGAACAGTAACGAAACAAAGAAACAAGAGTGGGGCAACAGCTATATAGCAAAAATACCCCAACAGAAACAACGCAGATTTATCATCCAACACGGTGAGCATAATATAATTGCGACGAACGTTTGCCTATGAATGATTTTGTTCTGGGAATATAAATTAAAATCACGCTTTTATGTGCCAATGTAAAATACAAATACAAATTAGAATAACGAAGACACAAACAATAGATTGGACGAGTTATTGCCTGACATATTTCGCTGCATCTCGTCAGATATAAACTGCAGAAATCACACACACAAACTAAAGTAATTAGATAAATCTTTCAAGCTGCAATATACAACACACATATTCACGCGGGAATTTGAATTGTCTATCACGGCAATTTTAAACTGACTACCATGTGTTTCTACTTAAAATTACCGTTATTACTAAGTTACAATATTTCTAAAAGTACTGGAGAGTTTTGGTCATAGACCATAACTTTAGGAACGGAAAATCCCAACTGCACCTCCCCGTGGTAGAGGATGGAAACACACCACGGTGTGGCTAACACAGCTCTGGGGACCGAGTATCCACCGGAATAAGTGGACAACTCTGCAGCTGAGCAGAGCAGGGCACTCACTTGTCCTTACAGTCGGAAATGGCAGTCAAAGGCAGAGGTAAAAAGACCAACAAGTGGATGTGGAAGGCAAGGGGAAACCACCACATTATCTTCCCAAGACTTCATGGCAAAACATATATCAGAGTTAGTGAACGACGTTAATGGCTGTCTTAGGACATCCTCGTCCGGTAGGGACAGTCATGAGCCACAGGTGACACCAGACCGTCATCCAGCTACTGATGGCAAAATCATAACTAAAATAAATAAATTTAGAGTAGGAACATGGAATGTTAGGACATTAAATGAGCTAGGAAAGTTGACCAATGTTCTAAGAGAGATGGATAGCATGAAAATGAATATACTAGGCGTTAGTGAGATGAGATGGAAGGGATCGGGCAAAATTATAGCTGACAATCACACAATAATTTATTCTGGAGGGGATACACATGAAAAAGGTGTAGGAATAATATTAGACGAAAAAACAGCCAAGTCAATTAATGGATACTGGTGTATTTCAGATAGAGTTATTATGGTAAAAATCAAAGGCAAACCAATAGATATAAATATTATACAAGTATATGCACCAACAACAAGCAGTAGTGATGAAGAAATACAACACTTTTACGATGAAATAGAAATGGTGATGGCTCAAATTGGATCACAAGAAATAAAAATAATACTTGGTGATTTTAATGCAAAAGTAGGAAAGGGGAAAATGGAGGATGTAGTGGGGAATTATGGTTTAGGTACAAGAAATGAAAGAGGGGAAAAGCTAATAGAATGGGCAAATATCAATGATATGATAATTGGAAACACATGGTTTAAACACCATAAAAGACGACTGTACACATGGAAAAGCCCTGATAAGAAAATAAGCAACCAAATTGACTACATACTAATTAATAAAAGATTTAGAAATGCTTTAATTAATGTAAAGACAATGCCTGGTGCTGACTGTAATAGTGATCATGTACCACTATGTGGACAAATAAAAGTAAGATTAAAGAGAGGGAAAAAATGGTTAAGAACATGAGACTTAATAAAGAGGTTCTGAAAATAGATAAAGAAATGCAAGAACAATACAGAGTGACTGTGAAAAATAGGTACAATGCAATAGCTAAAATACAGAGTATAAATGAACAATGGGAAATGTTAAGGGACTCCATTCATCAAACTAGCAAAGAAGTATTACCGGAGAGAGGCAAAATAGCTAAGAAAAAATGGATGAATGAAGAAATCTTAAAACTGATGGACAAAAGAAAACAGAGTAAAAATGACAAACAAGAATACGCTAAGATAAATAAAGAAATAAAAGATAAATGTGGGAAGGCTAAAGAAAGTTGGTTAAACGAGCAATGCAAAAAAATTGAATTAAATTCCATTAAAGATACAAAAAATATGCACAGACAAATCAGTGAGCTTACAGGAAGAAAAATAAGAATAAATACAGGGTGTTTGAAATCAAAAACAGGAAAGATATTATTAGAGGAAGGTGCTATAATGAAGAGGTGGAATGAGTATATAAGAGAATTATATGATGGAGAAAGGGAAGAATTAACAGAAGATAGTAACTTAGAAGGTCCACCTATTCTGAAAGAAGAAGTCGCTGACTGCTATGAAACGTATGAAGAAAGGAAAAACAGCTGGGCCAGATGAAATCACAATAGAAGAATTAGAAGTATTGGGAGAATTTGGAGTAGATATATTAACCAAAATGTTGAATGATATTTACAGCAGTGGATATTTACCAGTGATATGCTGAAATCTGTATTTATAGCTATACCAAAAAGACCAGGAGCAATTGATTGTGAAGATTTTCGTACAATTAACCTTATAAACCATATCACTAAGCTTCTACTCAGAATCATAATGAGAAGAACCAAAAGAAAATAAAAATGGAAATTAGTGAAGAACAGTATGGATTTGTGGAAGGAAAGGGCACAAACAATGCAATTTATACATTACGGACACTAATAGAAAGGTCAATAGAGAAACAGAGAGACATATATTTGTGCTTCATAGATTATACTAAGGCATTTGATAAAGTAAAACATGATGAACTGATTAAAATGTTGGAAGATATCAACATTGATGGAAAAGATTTAAGAATAATAAAGAATGTTTACTGGAACCAAGTAGCAGCAATTAAAATGGGAAATAAAGAGGGTAGTTACGAACAGATAAAGCTAGGAGTACGACAAGGGTGTGTCTTGTCACCAGATCTTTTCTCCCTGTATAGCGAAGTAATAATGAGAGAGATCAAAGAGATGCCAGGAATACTAGTTGGAGGTTATAATATAAATAATATACGCTATGCAGATGACACAGTATTGGTGGCGGATAATTCAACAGACCTACAACAATTATTAGACGTTGTAGTAACAGAGAGTGCAAGGAAAGGACTCTCCTTGAATATCAAGAAAACAGTAACAATGGTAATATCAAAGAAAATGGTGACACCAAAATGTGACATAGAAATAGAAGGGAAAATCCTTAACCAAGTGGATAATTTTAGATACCTAGGGGCATTTATAACATCAGATGGAAGATGTACAACAGAGATTAGGAGCAGAATAGGGCAGGCAAAAGCCGCATTTCAGAAAATGAAGAGTATCTTATGCAATAAGTCACTATCACTGAATGTAAGAAAGAGAGTGCTGAAATGCTATGTAGAACCAGTTTTGCTGTATGGCAGTGAATCTTGGAATGTAAATGAACAAATTAAGAAGAAATTAGAAGCAACAGAGATGTGGTTCCTGAGACGAATATTGCGAATTCCTTGGACTGCCAGAGTAACTAACGACGACTGCCTGAAACAGGCTAATGAAACTAGAACATTATATACAACAATAAGACAGAGACAAACATCTTTCTTTGGTCACGTGATGAGAAGAGAGGCATTGGAGAACATCGTAACAACTGGAAAGATCGAGGGGAAGAGAAGTAGAGGCAGACCAAGAGAAATGATGCTGGATGGATTGAGACGGTGGCATGGAGGAATATCAGCAGCAGAGTTGATCCAGAAAACCAAAGACCGAGATCTATGGAGAGCCATGAACGCCTACGCCAGCCGGCACGGCACTTGATGATGATGATGACAATATTTTGTAATGCACACATTAAAAGATTGTGTCTGTTAATACAAATGTAGAATATTTATAATAATTACCATGTTTTATGAAATGAGTCTACTTTTAATCTTTGATTAATAGCTTTTAAAATTTTATATTACACATTCCATATATATATATATATGTGAGTTTCGTATGCTATTAATTTGAAAGTGTAATATAATCTTAGCCCTTCTCATCTTAGCGGATTGATATATAAAAGCATGAGTTGTGTAGTCAAGAATAAGAGCATTTCTGACTTCCAAGGTGCTGACCTCATCTGGCAGAGGACTGACGAGGACAAGGGCAAAGCCCTCTTTGAACGCTACCTTGAGCAGAGCAACCAGACAGACATGGGAGGCCGAAATCTGGCCACGGAGGTCACCTCAGACAGATGCAAGGCCCAGAACACTTCGGATGAAGACACAGTGACAGTGAAAGAAATCAAGGCTGTGCTTCGACGATCAAAAAACAGTGCTCCAGGTCCTGATGGCATAAGATACGACGACATAAATAGGTGTACCGACAATGAGCTAGAGAAACTAGCAGACATGTGCAACAACAGTATAGGGAGTGCTAGCATCAAGGAGGAATGGTTACACAGCTACCTGATTCCCTTGCCGAAGCCTGACAAAGACCACAAAAAAATTCAGGGATATCGAATTATAACCATGCAGAATACAATAGGCAAGCTGCTGGAGAAGGTATTTGCCAGGAAAATATCAAGCCAACTAGAGAGGCAAGGTGTTTTCCCACCTACCCTGGGTGGGTACCGTCCAAAAAGAGAAACCTGGACCAATGCAGCAGTCTTTGCCCAGGATGTCTATGAAGGTTTCCACGCAGGCACTGAAACCGTTGCTGCAGCGATTGATCTTGAGGACGCATACAACAGAGTACCACTGGATTTTTTAATGTTTCAGCTTCTCGAACTAAACGTAAGTCCATTCCTCCTTAGTTGGATCGCTGCAGCCCTCTTCCAACGGAAAGTAGTTTTTAGATGTGGCAGTTGGACTTCGGAACCAACAACAATATATCCTGGCCTACCACAGGGATCACCATTATCTCCGGTACTGTTCAACGCCTACACAGTGAGAATCACCAGTGAGCAGATCACTGGACCTGGCAGGACATTGTCATATGCCGATGATGTTTTAGTGTATCGTCAGGGTAAGGATAGAGAGGAGGTTGCTGTGGAACTACAAACCGAACTCAATCGCATAAGTACTTGGTGTGATGAAGCTGGGGCAATGGTCAACCCAACAAAGGCAACAGTGACTTGGTTCTCGTTGAATAATCATATTGTCAACACCCCAACACCAACTGTAATGCTGTGTTCAGAGGCGGTGGAAAGAACGCAGGCAATGAATTACCTGGGGATACGGTTTGATCGAAGCCTTGCTTATAATGTGCACATAGACCAGGTGATAACAAAGGCCAAGCGGGGTTTGGCAGCAATGCGGGTGATGGCGGCAGCAAACTGTGAGCAGAGCCATCTATGTCTTCTGTACGAGGGGCTGGTCATGTCTGTTTTGGAGTATGCAATGGCAATCCTGACTCTCAGCCATAAGCAGATAGAAAGGATGGAAAGGATACAGAATGAAGCTATGCGCATTATTCTTGGATGTACAAGAGATACAGCATGCAGGGCGATGCGCTACCTTCTTGATTTTCCAACAATTGAAGAGAGAATACAAGGTTGCAGGGCACGCGCCTACCTCAGAATTAACGCAAACACACAACATCCACTGCATAGTGAAATTAGGAAGGTGAAGGGCAGCAGGTTAAAAAGAGGACGGTCGTGGATGGGTCAAGCCGAAGACATTCTTCAACAGGTGTGTTCACTTGAGGACTTAGAACCTGGCGAGGAGTGGGTGCAAGTGCCAACAGACTTCTGCACATCCTTTTCAGTTTGCATCCAACTAGATAGAAAATGCAGACAAGAAAATCCGGCTGCTGTTGAGGCTGAAGTACAAGCGTTGATTTTCGAGAATTCGCTAGACGGTGACGCGGTCATCTACACAGATGGGTCGGTCGTCCGACATGTGAGAAGCTCATGGGCCTTTACAGCTCGGGCCGGAGGGAGAATTGTGAAGGAGGACTCTGGTGCTTTCACTGAAACCACAAGTAGCCAGACCATGGAAGTCATGGCAGTAAGTAAAGCAATAACATGGCTCGAGACACAGACATTCACTAGGGCTTGTTTCCTTAGCGACTCAATGAACATGATCAAGAGGATAGAGGAGGGGTCGATCCGAAGAGAATGGTTGCTGCCTCTGGAGCGGTCTCGACTGGCAAAGATTAGTTTCATCTTCGTGCCAGGGCATGCGGGAGTACAAGGAAATGAGAGGGCTGACAAGCTCGCAGGTGAGGCTACTGTGGAGGGCGGACGCGGCAACGACCAGGCCGACATTCTGAATGCTCTACGAGAAGTAAGACTTTTGCGAGAACCAAGTGATGACTGTGAATCTACAACAATGGCCAGACTGCGGGAGCAGCAAATTAAAAGAGGGGTGGCCAAACAAGAACACTACGCAGGAAGCCAAAGAAGATTGATAAACCAACACAGAACTGGCGTCGTTAGCCGCTACACGTTGCGGGATTTGCTGAGGAGGGGATCCGAGCACTTATGGACTGAATGGTTCGATGTGCAATGAGGATGATCTGTCGACTAACTAACTAACTAACTTAGCGGATTGATTCCGATTGCTGCTTCTAGAGCTTCTACTTTCTACTGCCGTTGTCCCTGGCTTGCATGTTATTTTACACAACATAGATTACGGTGATTTGTTGCTTTTAGCTATTAAGTCATAGAAGGTATTATCATTTTGTTTCCCCCTCTAATAAATGACTTGCAGAACATACGCATTGATTTATTACTAGCACCTAATCCATTTCTGTAAAGATTATTTGGAAGAGGAACGAAGAAGCGGCTCTAAAAGTACCGGAGAGTTTTGGTCATAGACCATAACTTTATGAAGGGAAAATCCCAACTGCACCTCCCCGTGGTAATGGATGGAAACACACCACTGTGTGACTAACACAGCTCTGGGGACCGAGTATCCACCGGAATCAGTGGACAACTCTGCAGCTGAGCAGAGCAGGGCACTCACTTGTCCTGACAGTCGGACTGTCAAAGGCAGAGTTAAAAGACCACCATGTGGATGTGGAAGGCAAGGGGAAACCACCACATTATCTTCCCAAGATTTCATGGCGATACACATTTCAGAAATAGTGATCGACGTTAATGGCTGTCTTAGGACATCCTCGTCCGGTAGGGACAGTCATGAGCCACAGGTGACACCAGACCGTCAACCAGCTACTGATGGCAAAACTAAAAGTATAACTAAATAAATTTAGAGTAGGAACATGGAATGTTAGGACATTAAATGAGCTAGGAAAGTTAAAAAACAATGTTTTAAGAGAAATGAAAAACATGAAAATGAATATACTAGGCAATAGTGAGATGAGATGGGGAAAAAAAAAAACAGCAAAATCTATGAATGGATACTGGTGTATTTCAAATAGAGTTATAATGGTCAAAATCAAAGGCAAACCAATAGATATAAATATTATACAAGTAAATGCACCAACAACAAGCAGTAGTGAAGAAGAAATATAACACTTTTACGATGAAATAGAAATGGCAATAGCTCAAACTGGATCACTAGAAATAAAAATAATACTGGGAGATTTTAATGCAAAAGTAGGAAAGGGAAAAATAGAGGATATAGTGGGGAATTACGGTTTAGGTACAAGAAATGAATGAGGAGAGAAACTAATAGAATGGGCAAATATTAATGATATGATAATTGGAAACACATGGTTTAAACACCATAAAAGACGACTATACACATGGAAAAGCCCTGATATGAAAATACGCAACCAAATTGACTACATAAATTTAGAAATGCATTAATTAATGTAAAGACAATGCCTGGTGCTGACGGTAATAGTGATCATGTACCACTATGTGGAAAAATAAAAGTAAGATTACAGAGAAGGGACAAAAATGGTTAAGAACCTGAGACTTAATAAAGAGGTTCTGAAAGTAGATAAAGAAATTCAAGAACAATACAGAGTGACTGTGAAAAATAGGTACAATGCAATAGCTAAAATACAGAGTATAAATGAACAATGGGAAATGTTAAGTCATCAAACTAGCAAAGAAATATTACCGGAGAGAAGCCAAAAAACTAAGAAAAAATGGATGAATGAAGAAATCTTAATGCTGATGGACAAAAGGAAACATAATAAAAATGACAAACAAGAGTATGCTAAGATAAATAAAGAAATAAGAGATAATGTGTGAAGGCAAAAGAAAGTTGGTTAAACGAGCAATGCAAACCAATTGAATTAAATTCCATTAAAGATCAAAAAAGTATGCACAGACAAATCAGTGATCTCACAGGAAGAAAAATAAGAATAAATACAGGGTGTTTGAAATCAAAAACAGGAAAGATATTATTGGAGGAAGGTGCTATAATGAAGAGGTGGAATGAGTATATAAGAGAATTATATAAAGGAGAAAGGGAAGAATTAACAGAAGAAAGTAACTTAGAAGGCCCACCTATTCTAAAAGAAGAAGTCGCTGACGCTATGAAACATATGAAGAAAGGAAAACCAGCTGGGCCAGATGAAATCAGAATAGAAGAATTAGAAGTATTAGGAGAATTTGGGGTAGATATATTAACCAAAATGTTAAATGATATTTACAACAGTGGATATTTACCGAGCGATATGGTGAAATCTGTATTTATAGCAATACCAAAGAGACCAGGAGCAATTGAATGTGTAGATTTTCGTACAATTAACCTCATAAACCATGTTACTAAGCTTCTCAGAATTATAATGAGAAGAACAAGAAATAAAATAAAAATGGAAATTAGTGAAGAACAGTATGGTTTTATGGAAGGAAAGGGTACAAACAATGCAATATATATATTACGAACACTAATAGAAAGGTCAATAGAAAAACAGAGGGACATATATTTATGCTTCATAGATTATACTAAGGCATTTGATAAAGTAAAACATGATGAGCTGATTAAACTGTTGGAAGATATCAACATTGATGGGAAAGATTTAAGAATAATAAAGAATATATACTGGAACCAAGTAGCAGCAATTAAAATGGGAAATAAAGAGGGTAGTTACGAACAGATAAAGCTAGGAGTACGACAGGAGTGTGTCTTGTCACCCGATCTCTTCTCCGAAGTAATAATGAGAGAGATCAAAGAGAAGTCAGGAATACTAATCAGAGGATATAATATAAACAATATACGCTATGCAGATGACACAGTATTGGTGGCGGATAATGCAACAGACCTACAACAATTATTGGACATTGTAGTATCAGAGAGGCACAGAAAGGACTCTCCTTGAATATCAAGAAAACAGTAACAATGGTGATATCAAAGAAAACGGGGACATCTAAATGTGACATAGAAATAGAAGGGGAAATTCTCAACCAAGTGGATAATTATAAATACCTAGGGGCACTTATAACATCAGATGAAAGATGTACAACAGAGATTAAGAGCAGAATAGGGCAGGCAAAAGCCGCATTTCAGAAAATGAAGAGTATCTTATGCAATAAGTCGCTACCAATGAATGTAAGAGAGTGCTAAAATGCTATATAGAACCAGTTTTGCTGTATGGCAGCGAATCTTGGAATGTAAATGAACAAATTAGGAAGAACTTAGAAGCAACAGAGATGTGGTTTTTAAGACGAAAGGCTAATGAAACTAGAACACTATATACAACAATAAGAAAGAGACAAACATATTTCTTTGGTCATGTGATGAGAAGAGAGGCATTGGAGAACATCGTGACAACTGGAAAGATCGAGGGGAAGAGAGGCAGAGCCAGACCAAGAGAAATGATGCTGGACGGGTTGAGACGGTGCCATGGAGAAATATCATCAGCAGAGTTGATCCAGAACACCAAAGACCGAGATCTGTGGAGAGCCATGAACGCCTACGCCAGCCGGCACGGCACTTGATGATGATACAGTATAAGAGCATGTATCTTTCCCATTGCAAGATTATTATACGCCTGTGAGACCTGGACACTTACTAAACAAGCTGAACAGCACATTAATGCCTTTGAATATAAATGTTATAAGACGAGTTCTAAGAATATCTAATATCTTGAATAAAGAAAAGAACAAATGCATCCATACTTCAAAAGCTGAATATTGAAGAATGTTGGCTATCTATTAAAGACGATAAAACAAAGAAAATTGAAATAGTTTTGTCACGAAAGTTTGGAAAGAACTATAATGGAGAGATATATGCCTGGGAAGAGAGGAAGAGGTAGGCCAAAGAGAAGATGGATGCAGTGTGTAGCGGATGATCTCCAGATGGGTGTATCGGACGTAGGACATCTTACTTATGACCGAGAAGTTTTTCGGAAGGTTGTTATGGGAGCGAGGTTCTGCCAAAAGGACATACTAACTACTGAATGAATTAATGAATACCGTATTGGCGTGGTGACTTAAAAATAGCGATGATAATCTCGCGAACTCAAGAAACAGCGAAACAATGATAAAACACCGTTATTAAGCACATAGTGAAAAACACTTTGGCCTTCATTTAGAGCGGTGCAGATGATTTTGCAGAAACGGTTTTAATTTAAATACACCTTCAGCCGGTGTCTCTCTCATACTAAGTAAATGAGCAACACTGGAATTTTATTGGTATATTTTCACCTTTCAAAAGACTAAGTAAGTTTTCCGCTGCCGGGTTATTCACGTTCTAATCTTTCATATTCAATTCATATTCATCAGCTGTAAGTGTAAGACTAGTAAAAGTAAAACTAAAAGTGGTACGGTTTGTAGTTTGTTTATGTTTATGAGTTTGTTTCGCTGCTACTGTTTATGAATTTCCCCCATTTATTTGGATATTACATATTATATTGCTGGTCTTTTTGTCAATTATATAACTAATTTATAAGTGTTTACTGTTTATAAGCTGATGCATTAAAACAACATTGGGCCAAATTTAGGTTTCCCTCTGAAGAAGACAGAGCCATTTTTTTGGAGTACAGAAATGACTGAAGTGACAATTTTATAAATTAAAAAAAAAAAAATTACAACCCTATATAGATATATACAAGTATATATATTCTTAAAGAGGATATAGTAAAGTTTATTTCTGTGTATGATTGAAGTTGTTTTGTTCATGTTTTTTACGCAAATTTGATAACCTCATTTGTATTTTGTGAAAAATAAAATATTTCATACCACTATGTATGAATTGGTACTAAATATTTTAAAAAAATGGTACTCACCTAAAATTTCCTCATTGAATACCTACACCACTTTAGAATAATTTTAAACACTTATGGTTAAATAAACAACACCTATGAAGTCCCTATTGACATTTGTAATAGGTTGGCTATCAACTGGTGACATGTTTTTTGGTCCGGCCATTGCCATGAAAGGGTATAGATAAAACGATCTTCTTATTCCCAACACACAAAACTACGGGGACACGAGGTTGAAATCCTCATGGGCACTTTCTGTATCACTAAAGTCATTATCTGACAGTCCCGAACTGACGAAATCGCTACTATCAGAGCTAGTCAATGCTAGTACATCTTCAGGTTCAAAAGAATGTATAGAATGTAGCGCAACGGAGAAGATTAGCTAGTGAGTGGGCAGATTATCCTCGCCAGCACATCAAATTATTAAGTTCATAAGTGCTCAGATTGTCTCCTCAGCACCCCCACAGTGTATTTTTGTGTGTTTGGTAGTGGCTGATGACGACTGAGGACACCAGTTCCGTGCTTGTTGACTACTCTTCCTTACCTGCCTGCATAGTGATCTGAGTCTTTGCTTTAGCTTCATCGCCTTTGACTTGTTCTTGCAGTCTGGTTAATCACTTGATTCATTTAATTGTCTCACCACTCTGAGGGCTTTGAGAACATTAGCCAGGGTCTACAAGCCTATCAGTTTATTTCCTCTTGTCTCAAATATGATGTTGATTGTTGTTCAGCCTTGGCCTTCTGAGAGACTTCACCCAATGTCATTGAGCCCAGCCTATCTCAATCTTCCTGAGCATACTCACGGAGTCACCTTGACAGAATGCCTGGGTGAAAGTAAGACGGGAAGTTCTTGGACTTCTAGGCGGAGCAATACTTAGGCACCAATGTTTACCCATTATCTGTATAACTTGGTAACTCCATCATTCAGTTCATGAGTGCAGTTTTTAAAGACCCCTGGGAGTCATCACTAGAGCTACAGAGTTCATGCTCATTGCAATCTTTCTACAGGTTGCTCTGCAGCAAGTAGACCGGGCCTATGGGATAGAACCTGGTGCAGTGAAGTTGACCCTCTCACCTTTAACCCTGTGTCAGGTTTCCTCGTGTATGTTCTATCCAGCGCCAGCTGCTATTCCTCACCTCTTGATTCACTGCTATTATGTTAGTTCACTTTATGGGCTCCACATTGGTGAATCTGTCATACTATTTTATTCCCTCTGTTCTGGGCAGGCACCAATGAATTCATCAATTTACATTGCATTTGTGGACTTTGAAAATTCCTTTGATAGAATTGCTAGAGAATCACTTTGGAAATTCATGAGGCACTATGGGATCCCAAAGGAGATCATTCACTTCCGGTCACGAACATGGAGGATAGGCAGTGAAACGGTTAAGGCCTCTGGAGTGTTTATGCTCGTGGCCACCGTTTGCATTCGCATTTTCCTCATGTTGGACTGGTAGTTTATGGTTCCGTCGCCCTGCTACTGAGTTGAGTGCATGGCGCGACGCTGTGAGCTGTGAATTTTGTGTGAAATGCTTTTAAATCTGCCCGAGTTTGTGGAGCGTGAACTGCATGTTCAGAGCAATGGCAGCTGGCTATGTCCCAGAATTGACCGGTTTTTGTGCCTTATGCAGAAATGTGTGGCTGCTGGTCTTCTGGTTGACTGCCACTTCCTTTGACGATGAACTGTGTTTCGTGGAGGACTGTTGTTTTGGCATTCTGGAGACGGCATTATGTATAGTGAAATGTTTTTTACATCTGTCCGAGGTGTTGTGGCGTGAACTGCATGCTCGAAAAATGGCGTAGCTGGCTAGAAAACATCTAGAAACGGAACATACATCTAGAAATATCTGCATGCATGGCGGCTGGTTGTGACACAGAAATGACCGGTTTTTTGGCCTTGTTTTCTAATGACTGCCATTTCCATCGATGATGAACTGTATTTTCGTAGAGGACTTTTGTGTTGGCATTCTGGCAACGGCATTATGTACAGTGAAATGGTTTTTTTTTACATCTGTCCGAGGTTGTTTTGTTGCGTGAACTGCATTTCGGAGATAAAATGGCGTGGCTGGCTAGAAAACATCTAGAAATGGAACACCAACATCTAGAAACATCGAGACTTTGTAGGTGAACATCTGGTTGGGAAAGTGACTGCCACTTCCATCAAGGATGAATGTTTCGTGGAGGACTTTTGTGGTGACATTCTGGTGGCGGCATTATGCACAGTCTGCCTGTGCGGGCTGTTGTTGTTTGTCTAGACTCCTGTCTTTTCCACTTTTCACATGTGGCAGTGAGGAACATTTTATGTGATATTCACTGGCACAGGAACGGAGCATAATGGGGATGACCCGTTGCTGTGATGTTGGAACCGCGACGACTGAACTGAACTGAACTTAAAGGAGATCATTAACTTCATACAGGCTAATTACAGAAACATGACATGCATGAGGAAAACTAACAGAACATGACTGTCATCACAAGCCTATGGAGAGATTCTGACTTCTTCCTCTTTCATTTATTTTCACACCCAGGGTCTTTAATATGTCCTTTGTTGTGTTGATCAATCTCTGCCTCTTCTTCCAGAAACCACGCCTTCTATTACTTTAAAAAAAGTCGCTTAAAAGTCAAGAGGATTGACTTTATTGCACCATGTTTTATCCTATATGGCCTGGTCTCTTTCTGCAGGGTGGCCTGCTGAAAGCGTCGCACAAAACACAAACTCCATAGCTCCAGCGACGACCACCCAGGAGTCTAAAAAAATGTACTTGTGAACCGAAAGACGTGGCCCAGAATGGAACCCACAACCTTCCGAGCGCAAGGCAGATGGCTGGACCACTACACCACGGAGACTCCCAACCTTCCATGACTGTTCTGTCTAAATCACTGTGACATTTTATATGGCCAAAATATTTCAATTTCCTGGACAGGATGATGTTTATGAGCCAGTTTTCTTGAGTGTTCAGATCTGGTATTATTAGATTATTTACTAGATTTTAAACTATTACATTAACATTTCTTATGTTGATTACCATTGTCTGTGCTGAAATAAGTTATTTTGATTATTTGTTTGTTCTGGGATTTGAAATTTAAATATTGAGCACAACCCACCACTGGCAACGCTGATCGCACTCCGGTATGAACCTAAGGCCTATCCACGTCAATATGGAAGCACTATACTCGAGTTTCGCTCTCGTTTGAGCTCGTCAGTAGTGCATATCCTTGACCGGATCCGGAAATAAGCCCCGGATCACGCGTGTGAAGCGGGTGTGTAACCACGCGGCACACACTGGACACGCCAAATTATCACAACAGAATACCACAACGCCACCCACCGTAGGCTATGCTCAAGATTGCCCAATCGCCGCGACCGATGTCCGTCAATCGATGGGACCCGAACGATCAGGACTTCTCACTGGCAAGGAGCACCAGGCCTCCTAAAATCCAGTGAGCAATAATCAAATTGATTATTTGTTTGTTCCGGGATTTGAAATTTAAATATTGAGCACAACCCACCACTGGCAACGCTGATTGCACTCCGGTATGAACCTAAGGCCTATCCACGTCAATATGGAAGCACTATACTCGAGTTTCGCTCTCGTTTGAGCTCGTCAGTAGTGCATATCCTTGACCGGATCCGGAAATAAGCCCCGGATCACGCGTGTGAAGCGGGTGTGTAACCACGCGGCACACACTGGACACGCCAAATTATCACAACAGAATACCACAACGCCACCCACCGTAGGCTATGCTCAAATCCCGGAACAAACAAATAATCAATTTGATTATTGCTCACTGGATTTTAGGAGGCCTGGTGTTCCTTGCCAGTGAGAAGTCCTGATCGTTCGGGTCCCATCGATTGACGGACGTCAGTCGCGGCGATTGGGCAATCTTGAGCATAGCCTACGATGGGTAGCGTTGTGGTATTCTGTTGTGATAATTTGGCGTGTCCAGTGTGTGCCGCGTGGTTACACACCCGCTTCACACGCGTGATCCGGGGCTTGTTTCCGGATCCGGTCAAGGATATGCACTACTGACGAGCTCAAATGAGAGCGAAACTCGAGTATAGTGCTTCCATATTGACGTGGATAGGCCTTAGGTTCATACCGAGAATGCGATCAGCGTTGCCAGTGGTGGGTTGTGCTCAATATTTAAATTTCAAATCCCAGAACAAACAAATAATCAATTTGATTATTGCTCACTGGATTTTAGGAGGCCTGGTGTTCCTTGCCAGTGAGAAGTCCTGATCGTTCGGGTCCCATCGATTGACGGACGTCGGTCGCGGCGATTGGGCAATCTTGAGCATAGCCTACGATGGGTACGTTGTGGTATTCTGTTGTGATAATTTGGCGTGTCCAGTGTGTGCCGCGTGGTTACACACCCGCTTCACACGCGTGATCCGGGGCTTATTTCCGGATCCGGTCAAGGATATGCACTACTGACGAGCTCAAACGAGAGCGAAACTCGAGTATAGTGCTTCCATATTGACGTGGATAGGCCTTAGGTTCATACCGGAGTGCGATCAGCGTTGCCAGTAGGTGGGTTGTGCTCAATATTTAAATTTCAAATCCCAGAAACAACCAAATAATCAATTTGATTATTGCTCACTGGATTTTAGGAGGCCTGGTGTTCCTTGCCAGTGAGAAGTCCTGATCGTTCGGGTCCCATCGATTGACGGACGTCGGTCGCGGCGATTGGGCAATCTTGAGCATAGCCTACGGTGGGTGGTGTTGTGGTATTCTGTTGTGATAATTTGGCGTGTCCAGTGTGTGCCACGTGGTTACACACCCGCTTCACATGCGTGATCCGGGGCTTATTTTCTGATCCGGTCAAGGATATGCACTACTGATGAGCTCAAACGAGAGCGAAACTCGAGTATAGTGCTTCCATATTGACGTGGATAGGCCTTAGGTTCATAAGTTATTTTGTTTTCTATTGCAACATTTATTTAGGAATGTCACATATATATATATATTATTTTGCATGTTTTTAAGTCTGAATATTTTGCATGTTTTTAAGTCTGAACATCATATTACAGGTTCAACAATTAATAAGCAACTATGATTTTTGTCTGTTGATGTGCCTTTCACAAATAAACTGTGACATTTGCAGGTGTATATAAGCAAAATCTGCGGAATAGACTTGAGCAGTTTGCAAAGAATGTTTGGTAACATGATTTTCATCGTGTTTATATTTGATTCGGCAGATCACAGGTTCACCATCATGAAATACCACAGCACTAGGGGTGGCATCACAGGCGTCAGCTTTAAGGATGTAGTACTCAGTGGTTATGCCAGTGACAGGGGCATGTTCTTGCCTGAGACCTTTCCTCATGTCTCATTGGATGTTCTCAAAACTTGGGCAAACCTTTCTTATGTCGAACTTGCATATGAAATATGTTCACTGTACATCAGCGATGAGGACATTCCATCTTCTGATTTAAAAGGTTTGTAAAATAAAATGTTAAACATGTCATTGGATGTTAGAAATTCTTTTTTGTTACTTTGAACTAGTTTTAACATTCGACTGTAAATGCTGGGACAATTAGTAAAAAAGACCAAAAATCCCTAGAAGCCTTGGCGATGTGGTTTCATAGTAGAATACTCAAAAATAATTGGACAGCCAAAATGAGCAATATGTTCATTTTGAGGGAGGCTAAGTTGCCAAGACTACATCAGAAAGAGGAAGTCATAATTTTTATTGCCACATTATGAGAAGAAAAAAACTGGAAAATGTTGTGACAACTGGAAAGATTTGTGGAAAGAGAGATAAAGAATACAGCGAGATATAATTCTTGATAGATTTGTGTCATGGCACTGATGGGAGTCTTCACATGAATTGATCCATGCCATCGGAGATCACAATAGTGCAGAAGCATGATCACCCATGCCAGACAGCAAGGCACTTGATGAAGATGAAACCCAAATTTGATTGTTGGCTTATATTTTTATCGTTTTGTTATGCCGGTTGCTTGGTTATGAGCTCTATGGAAGACTGAGTGTTGACTCTTAAATCTGATGCATCAGCATTTAAGTCTTCTGAACCCTAAAGAGGACTTGCATCTATTGGTTTGATGTGGGTATAGAGACCTTTCTCCCAACCCGATACCAAAGTACCATTTGTACGAGGAGTGTGTTATAGAGCTCTCCTTCCACTCTCCAAGCTGAGAAAGCAGTAAGGGTGTGCAAGACTGGTACTGGAATTTCACGTCTGGGGAGAGGCATAGTAATATATAGCCAGGTCTTGTTTCAGCATATACATACAGACTGGCCAGGTTGGTAATGTTTCCTCCATAGCTTTTAGGTATTTCATTGTTGACAAATTCCAACTTAATACTTAGAGGGGCATTTTGTTGTGATAAAAACTCTGCATCATCAACATTTTAATTTTCTAAAACATTTATAACTGACATTTGTCACTCAGAGAAATGCTGGATTAATGTTAGCAGATAGTAAATAAACCCTTTAAATAATAACCCCTTTGGTATATAATGCTACAGTTTTTTTGTTTTGGGGGGGGGGGGCATTTGCTTGCTTTGAATTCAAGCATAGTCCATACACGTGCTACTACTTCTAGTGCACAGGACTGATTTTTGCAATTGGATTAGCTTTTGCTATTATCAGTGCTCTTCACCATCAGGTGAACCCACTCCAACTTCTGAGGTACTTGTAATTTGCATCCCCAAGTCAAAGACGAGAAATTATCATTTTAGTCCTACTAACTAGTGTAGAGATTGAACCCATTACCTTGGCATCGGTTCTACAGGTTTGTTAAATAATAGAAATGAAAATGGCTCCTTTGCTAATGGTTGCACTTGGATTCTTGTTTGCTATCCACTATAATTCCCTGACTCCTAAATTAACTCATACTCCCTAGAGAAATAATATTTTCTCTTTTGTCACCATTTTCCTAAATGAATTTTTACTTCTTTTTAGTTCTTTTATATAATATATTTTCAAAGTTACCATGACTACTATACTTCACAGAAATATTTTCTCAAAAGAAAGAGGGAGAGGATTCTCTTTGGAGAGAGAGGGAGAGAGATTGAGAGAGATTCTAGAGAGAGAGAGAGAGAGATGCTCCTAAAAGTTTTTTTTTTAAGTTTCTTTTAGATTATTTCAACCCAAACTTTATGGCTTCTTGTAATTTACTGGGCTTTTTTCTTCTTTCATTGTTTACTCTTAGTTTAGTAGTTTTTTCTCTTCTTTTAGACTTTCTTTTTCTTTCTTGTCTTCTTTTTTTTTTTTTTAGTTTTTTTTTTTCTTCTCTTTTTTTAGTTTAATCCCTTTCTTTTCTTCTTTTTCTTTAGCCTTTATCTTTTTTTCATTTCTTTTCATTTTTTTTTTCTTATTTTTTGATTACTCTTTTTATCATTTTTTTTTTCTTTTTCTAGTCATTCTTTTATTATCTCTCTTTTTCTTTAGAGTCCTTTTTTTGCCCACAATTCCACCTTTTTGACTTTATTTTTCTTTTTCTTATATTCTTTGCCTCTTTTTTATTTCTCTTTAGCAAAACTTTCTTAGTTTTTCTAAAAATCTTCTTTTTTTTTCTTCTTAGGATCTAGTATATTCTTCTTTAGTCTTAAAGTTTTTGTCTTCTTTTTTTTCCCACTTAATCTTTTTCGTTTTATTCTTATTTTTTAACCTCGATTTCTTTTCTTATTATTTTTTTACAAGAATCCTTTTGTGCGAAATTACTTTAGCAAGATTAAAAATTTTTTTGTTTTCTTCTTATTTTCTTTTCTTTAGAAAATGTCTAGTTTTGATACTTTTTCCTTTTTTTTCTAGATCTTTTTGTAGAATTTTTTTTCTCTCTAGCTATCTTTAGTTTTTCTTTTCTTCTTTTTTTTTTTTGCAAAGGGTCTTTGACTTTTTTCTTCTTTACTACGGAGAGAAGGACTTTTAAACTTTTTTTCTCTTTTAGCTCTCAGTTTTTTTTTTGAACCTTTATCTTTCCTTGAAATCTTTTGAGAGAATTTTTTTTTACTAGTTTCGAATGAACAGATTTATTTTTTTTGGCCTTAGTTCTCTCTTTTTCTTTTATTTTCTTATCTTTTTAGTTTTCTTTAGTTTTCTTCTTGATCTTTTCTATCTTTTAGTTTCTCTTGCCTTTTGATTAGCTTTTTTTTTCTATTCTCTAGCTCTCATTTTTCATATCTTTTCTTCTTAATTCTTTTCTATTCCTCCTAGTTCTTTTTACCTCTTCTGTTTCTTTTTTTCTTTTTTTTTATTTTTTTCCTTTTTTCTCTTCTACTTTCCATTCTTCTTTCTGTTTTTCTCTTATCTACTTCTTCTCTTAGAATTTTTATTTTATTTCTTTTCTCTATTTTTTTCCTGTTCTTTTTAGTAATTTTATTTTACCTTAGTTTCTTTTTCTAGCTCACTTTTTTTTTTATCTTTTTAATAGCTCTTTCTAGCTTCTTCTTCTTTTTTTTTATTAGTTCTAACCTCTTTATTAATTTTTTTGTTTTCTTTTATTTTTTACTATTTTTTGTCTTCTATTTTTATATCTCATTTATTTTAGTTTTCACACAATTCTTTATAGTTTGTTTTCTACCTCCTTTCCTTTTCGCTTTTTTTTTTCTCTCTTTCATTGGATTTTATACTTTTTTGCTTTTTTTTCTCTTGACATTACTTTTTTTTTTCATTCTTTAGTTTTTTTGTCTATGTCTCTCTTTTTTCACTCTTTGTCTGCTTTAGAGTCTCTCCTTTTTTTCCTTTCTTTAACTAGTTCTTCATATTCCTTTTTTCTTTTTTTCCTTTTTTTTACCGTTTCTCAGTTTTTCTTTTCTGTTTTTCGCCTTTTTCTTCTATTTTTTTTTTTTTTTTTATTTTTTCTTTAGTTTTCAGTAGTTTCTATTTTTTCATCTCTTACTTCTCCGCTTCTTCTCTCTTGAGCTTTTTTTTTACTTTCTTTTTTTATATACTTTTCCCTTTTAAGGTAGCTATAGTTCTTTTTTTTCTCCTTTTTTCTATCTTCTTTCTAATAGTTTTTCTTCCTAGCTAGAGTTCTATTTTTTTTTTTTAATTTCTCTTTTTTTATTTTCTGTTTTTTTTACCCCTTTTTTAAGCACTTTCTTCTTCATTTTTACCTTCTAGTTTCCTATAGGTAAATATTTTTCTCTTACCTATAGAGCATTCTATATTCTTTTTTCTTCTATCTTCCTTTTTCTTTCTCTTTATTTTTTTTTTTTATTATTCTTCTTTCTAGAAAGAGTTCCTTCTTTTTCGAATTTTCTTTATTTCCTAAGAGATTCTTATTCTCTTCTTTTTTTAGCTTTTTCTTTAAAAATTTTCTTTGCTTTTGTTCTTTTTTTGTTATTATACTTATTTTGTTAGCTCTTAGAGAGGACCTCTTTTTTTTTTTTTTTAGTTTCTTTAGTCTATTATATTCTTCCCTCGAGAGAGAAGATTTTCTCTTATCCTTTTGAGTAGTTCATTTTTATCTACCCTCTTTCTTTATTTTCTTTCTTTTTTTCTTTTCCTTTTAGTCTTCTTTTCTCCTTTTCTCACTCTCTTAGTTTAGTATCTGTTTCTAGTGATTTAGTCTTTTTCTTTTTTCTCCAATAGTTTTTTTTTCTACTATTTCGTTTTCTCTTCTCTCTTTAGTTTTCTTTTTTCTTCATTCTCTTTTAGTACTTTTCTCTTTTCTCCGTTCTCTTTAGTTTTATCTCTTTACTTTTCAGGTTTTTCTTAGTCTTCTCTCCTTTTTTTCTTTTCTTTTTCTTCTTCTTTAGCTTCTCTTCCTTTTCTTCTTCTAGTTCTTTTTTCTTTAGTAGTCTATTTTCTTCTTTTTTTTTTCTTTATTTTCTTTTCTATATTTCTCTTTCTTCTTCTTACTTTCTCTAGAGAATTTTCTCTCTCCTAGTTCTCTTTTCTTTCTTTTTTTTTCATCTTTCTCCTTTCTTATTATTTCTCTTTTTTTTAGTCTTCTATTCTTTCTCTCTTTTTTTTATTTACCTTTTTTCTTCTTTTATCTTTTTAGATTTCTCTTTTTATTTTTTTTTTTTTTTTTATTTTTCTTATTTTTCTTTTTTTTTCTTACATTTTTTTCACTTTTTCTTATCTTTTTTTTTTTATTCTCTCCCCTCTCTAGAGACCTTCTTAGCTCTTTTGTTTTTTTCTTTTTTAGTCTTTTTAAAGGGGGGTTTCTTTTTCTTTTTATTTTTCCTATTCTTCTTTTATTTTTATCTATCTTCTTTTTCATTTTTTTTCTCTTTTATTTAGATTCTCTCTTATTCTTTTTTCTTTCTTTTTTTTTCTTGTTCTTGTAGTCTAGGTTTTTGTTTATTAGTCTTTTTTAGTTATTTTTTCTAGAGTTTTATATCTACAGTTTTTTTCCTTTCTATCTTCTTCTTTTTTTAAGTCTCTTAGACTCTCTTTTTTTCTGATAATTTTTTTCTTTAATTTTTATTATAGTTTTTCCTCTTAATCTTTCTTTAGTTATTCTTTTTTACTTCCAAATTCTTTGAGTCTGTAATTTTATCCCTTAAGTCAAGACGAGATCTTTTTTTTACATGTTTCTCTTTTTTACTTACTTTCTTTCTTTCTTTTTTAATAGTTGGCCTTTTTTCTTTTTGTTGCACTTATTTTTTTTTCTTTTTTTATTCCCTCTCCTAGCTTAACTCATACTCCCTAGAGAAATATAATATTTTATATATTGTCACCATGACTCATAAATGAATGAATACTTCTCAGATATATAATCTTTGTATATATATATATATATATTCAAAGTTACCATGACTACTATACTTCACAGAAATATTACACGCACAAAGAAAGAGAGAGAGAGAGAGAGAGAGAGAGAGAGAGAGAGAGAGAGAGAGAGAGAGAGAGAGAGAGAGAGAGAGAGAGATGGCTCCAAAAGTAATCCATATAAGTTAGTTATCACAAGATGTTGCAATCAACCCCAACATTTATTGGCTGTTTGTAATTTACTGGGCAATTTTTGTTCAGTAGTTTGCCATTGTGTACAACAACCGCATCTACTAATTGTTGCAGGTCCTGCACATTTTCTGCAATTAATACTGTATCATCTGCATATCTAATGTTATTGATGTTTCGTCCTCCAATGCTGATTCCATTTATATCCTCTACATTTCTGAAAATATTTTCACTGTATAGGGAAAAAAGATCTGGAGACATCACACATCCCTGCCTAACACCTCTCTTAATTGGCTGATACTGTCCCACTTCATTATCAATCCTTATTGCAGCTTGTTGTTTCCAATATATGTTTTTTATAAGTCTAATGTCTTTCCCATCAATTTGTAGATCTGCAAGCATATCCACCATGTTGACATGTCTAACTCTATCAAAAGCCTTTGTATAGTCAATAAAGCAAAGATGTAAAGATTAGCAACTGGGGTTAGAATTAAATTGTAAAAAGACTCAGGTTATGGTCGTCACTAGGAAGGAAGAAGTGCCACAATGTAATATACAAGTAAATGGAAATATTCTTCAACAAATAAATCAGTACAATTATCTTGGAACAGTCATAACATCTGATGGGAGATGTCTTGAAGAGATTAGAACAAGAATCGCCATGGCGAAAGTAGCCTTTAGCAAGATGAAAAACATTCTGACCAATAAAAAGATGTCAATTGAAACGAGAAAAAGAGTGTTGAGGGGATACATAGAGCCTGTTCTTTTGTATGGATGTGAAACTTGGACAATGAGCAGTCAAGCTGAAAGGCATCTGATGGCTGTGGAAATGTGGTTTCTGAGGAAAATGCAAAGAATACCATGGACAGACAGAAAAACCAATGACCAAGTACTACGGGAGACAAATGAACATCGTAAACTGATTAGAGAAATTAGACGTAGACAGTCACAATTTTTTGAACATGTTATGAGAAGAAATGGATTGAAGAACTTAGTGACAACTGGCAAGATCGAATGGAACAGACCAAGAGGAAGACTGAGAGGAAAATACCTGGATGGCTTGGCCACATGGCATGGACGAGACAGGAACACTGAGCTGATCCACGACACTGGTGATCGAGTGAAATGGCGAGTCATGACCGCCCACGCTTTCCGGCATGGCACATGATTGATTGAGTTTGCCATTGCTTTCTGAATGGCTGAAGCCTCTTGAAATTGAAATCAATTCAAAACGGTCTACTTCCAAATCACTCGCGGCTGATATTGAACCCTCATCAGAAATATCTTTTAATCTGTATGTATATTTCTTTTGCCTTTATGATTAATTAAGCAAAACCATTTAAAAATAGTTAAATTCCATAATAATTATCAGCAGTAAAACACTGTCATATTCTATTCTGAAGTAATCTATTGCTACATGACTGCTGAAATAAATGTTTTTGGAAACATGTACATCCAGGTATCTTGGAGAAATCATTTTCAACATTCAGTATTCCTGAAGTGGTTCATATAGCTGAGCTTGCTGAAGGACTGAATGTTGCAGAGCTTTATCATGGAAGAAGTTTGGCCTTCAAAGACCTTGCCATGAGCTGCTTGGGAAACTTTTACAATTACTACCTGAGCAAGTCTCGGCAACATAGAACACTTCTTGTTGGTGAGTCTCAGTGTGGTTATTTATCATTGCTAAACATGTGAGCGTACGAAGGGAGTTATAGTATTTTTACTACCTTCTGGTCACCTAAGATTTCATGGTAAAATACTTGTTTTTTTAAGTTTTACCAGATTGGATTTGAAATATTTTTTGCGTTTGTAAATTTATCAAATACCATCTATACCAGTGGTTCTCAACGTTTTTTGGCCCATGCACCACTTCACCATATGTGTCAGAATGTCACCCCCCCCCCCTTTCGTATTTCCTCCCTATAAACATAACAGTCTATGGTCATATGAATTTAAATAACTATTGTTCTGCATATCCTTTACAGGACATTGCAGTCAACACAGCATTTTTCAGCTGCTGTTGATGTCTTGGCAAGTTTTACGTTCAGTAGTTTGCCATTGCTTTCTGAACGATTGGCTCACATACCTCCATAAGTAACCAGCACATTCGCTATCCGCTGTCGAATCTCGTGCAGCTATGTTTCGTACGTGGGTATATGAGATTACGAGAACAACGTCCTTAACCCCTTCGCCAGGGAGACCGGCTTTAAATAACTAATTCTTATTAATTACATAAAAGTGAACACAGTTACAAAAGAGTGTTCATCTTTTAAAATTTGCAGAGGTACATTAGTGTCATGTTTGAAATGTGTTTTACTGTCTTGATTAAGCAATACATATAGATCATATGTACAAATGGTTAACACAAAAGGCTAAATATTTTTCCCCACAGTAAATCAATTCATATAATTCATATTAAATATTTTATCTAGGCACATCTGGAGATACTGGAAGTTCTGCTATTGAGGCAGTACGTGGATGTGAGTTTGTGGATGTAATTGTGATACTAACACGTGGGCGGTGTACAGAGATACAGGAAAGGCAGATGACAACAGCTTTAGACAAGAATGTTCATGTGTATAGAGGTATATATGTGTGTATGTGTTAATACAAGTTTATTTAACAAATCTAAATATGTGTGGCTGTGTGTTTGTATGTGTGCGCATGCATACTTGAGTGAGTGAGAGAGAGAGAGAGAGAGAGAGAGAGAGAGAGAGAGAGAGAGAGAGAGGAGAGAGAGAGAGAGAGAGAGAGAGAGAGAGAGAGAGGAGAGAGAGAGAGAGAGTAGATATGCTTTACTTTATCAGTATTTCTGCATGTAGTCAGTCCTTTTGTAAGTTCAGTAGTAAAGGACCCCTTTTGTCACATCTTGAAGTGTCCTAGCATATGGTGCTAGCCTCTTAACCCTTTGAACCCTGCCAGTACCCAAGGGTAAATATCCTGTACCCTGAGGTTCCCGGGTAATTACCCCTTTTTTTTGGCATACTAATATTATTTCAATATTTCAACATGAAAAAGACATTATTTCTGGAAAAAAATCATTGGTGAACAACAACAAGAAACGGGAAATGTTTCTAAGTGAGAAACAAAAATGTTTCTAAGTGATTAAAAAACCATATTTATGCAATTTTAGGGAAAAGTGTAAATTTGCAATCGGTTTTGCATGTGTTCCCCCACAACTTGGCTAGGGGTAACTGGTGCATCACGATGGAAATTTCCGACAAGTTGTTTGCAAAGTTTTTCAATGTACATATGGAAGGTTGTCTTCCCTTTTCCAGGAACTGCTGGCACTAATTCTCCATGTATGATGTAGCTATTGAAAATAGCCCACATGCAGAATTTGACTGTCAGTCTTCGAGGCCACCGGTGATGATGTCTGCATCATTGAAGTCGTGTTAGCTGATCATTTTTATCAGTCCAATAAGCACCCAGCTTATTGGACTGATGTTAGCCATGTTTAGATGTAAGCTGGATGCTTATTGGTCGGCTGGTTGCCGATTAACAGTGAGATGTAAACAGGAAACACGTGGAAGCCGGTATACCGGCTCGTAGGGTCTCTGATACACAGTACATCAAGCCGGTATACCGGCACATTGGGTTAAGAGGGTTTATTGTTTAGACCAATCAGCACTTGCAACACAGGCTGAGGAAGCTAAAATAATAATTCAAGCATAAAGAGACACTAAAATTCAACTTTTAGATTCTAAGCTCACTCAGGTAAATTGCTTTTTTCGCAGCTGATGGCACTTCAGATGATATTGACGAAATGGTCAGAGAGATATTTGAAGATGCAACCTATGTCAAGAAACACAACTTGTCATCAATAAATTCACTGAATTTTGGTCGCATAGTTATCCAGATGGTTCATTACTTCTATTCTTACTTTAAGGTACATTTAAGTGTTTCTGTATCATACCCTTGTTTGTTTTTCTGTTCCTAGAGTTTGTGTGTTTCCTTTTGAAGTCAGTGATGAATCTCTGAATTTTCTGATATGCTTTATTTGCTGTTATTACCATATCTACTTATCATTATACTGCACCTGAGAACAGGACACAATAGATTATTCAACCACATGTATACAAAATTCAAGATTGGAGATTCAGCCATGTGCACATGTGAATTGGTGCTGCAGACAGCAGATCACATTCTCCAAGATTGCCCAAAATATTACACATCTAGGCAAACCTTTGACCTAGAGAAACAACAGTGATAGATACACTATGGGCCACTGAGTGAAATAAAATAGACTGTTAAATTCATATAAGAGACAACATTGCAGATATAGACAAATTCCAACCGAATGAAAGAAGAAGAGGAAGCATCTACTTTCTACATACGTTTTTTTTCCTGATCAAGACAGTAGACCAGATTCAGTCCCCAGTGGCGGGATTATTGTTTGACCTATGTGGTAATGGCGTCAACCCAGGTCATGAAATAATTTATATAATTTTTCTGGGAAGGAAAAACTATGAGAAAGGACATTTCTCCCCTCCCCCACCTCAATATACATGGTCTGAAATATATCTTCTTCTTCTTATTCTGCGTTCATCCAGAATATGTTTTGGACGTAATTGCGTTGTGCCTGTTTACAGCAGAGCTGCGATATTTGCACGTTTTTGGCTGACACATCCGACTTCTGCGGGCATTTGTTTACCGGGTTAACCTTCCTGGGTGTCTGAAATATATGAAGGCTTAATACTTGAAACCCAGATAGAAGTATCTCACATATACTAGGTCGCAGCATAATGAGATGTGGTGGCCAGTTCTCTTCTTCACTGCCTTTCTGTCTCAGATACATCCCAAAAAATGATCTTATACTCATTTTATGAGGCTGGGTCAATCTCAGCTGTACTATTTGGAGAAATGAATTCTGCCACTGCTGGGGATTGAACCAGACCACTGTCTTCTGAAGCAGGTGCACTAACCACTATGCCACTGTGGCTGTGAATTCTACAGCAGATTGCATCTGAAAATGAAATCATATACTCAGTGATTACATTTGTATATAGAACACAGGATGAGTGCGAGAGGCAAGAAAGTATGTGGGTAGTTGACAGATGTGAAGCCACCATGAAGCAAATGTGCTAAAAATAGTCAGGTACTATATGTTTTGTATTAGGTAATTTTATCCGGATTGTATTGTGACTGAAAAAATATCACTGTGTCATTTCAATATATGTTGAGAAATATTGTCTTGGAAAGTATTTAACAGGCTTGAAAAATATCACTGAGACTGACCATTGGCCATTGTGTTAGGACAAGAGACAAGAAGTGACAAAACTTTATTTCAGAGAGCCCTCCAGATGAAAATAAGTGCACAGAAGGAAGTCTACACTGCAGTATAAACAAATACTTGTTGTTTCCCAGGATAAAATAAACAGTCAGTTTACTCGCTTAGAGATTGTACCAATCTCCAAGTGAGTAAACTGTTTATTCTTATTTTAAAAAAAAGAAGAAAAAAAACCCCAATATTTTATCCAAAATTGAGTCACTGAAAAGGCCAAAATTTTTCAGTTTATGTCATTTACTAAGTATGTAAAGTAAAGGGCCCTTTAGATGCTACTAAGTGAATTGGGCATGTATTTCTGGACACATATTTGTATAGATCAGTCGGCAATCTGTGGGTGATTGGTTCAGTATCACGCCCACTGCTTCGGTTTCCTAAGACATTTCCTGGTACCAATTTAGGTTGAGTTGACTTTGGATTCCAGGTCAATTATAAAAATTCCTCTCCAGTGCACATTTAAACTCAATTCCACTGTGCCGGAAGGTGAACATCTAGCCAGTAAAATACTGTGGCTTTCTTTGATTAAGCACGCTGTCATTTCTGTGTTACATCGTTCTAGCTATGATGACAGTATGTATTTATAAAATAAGTAAACTACAGCTATTTCCTCACTATGTTGCAATGTGTAAGATACAATGTGTGTCTCTTTCAGCTGTGCTCAGACATAGGCAAAGAAGTTGAGGTGATAATTCCAACTGGAGGAGGAGGCAATGTGACAGGTAGATTTTTTGGAAAGTGAGTGCTGACTGTTTATTTTTGTTGTCTTCTCTCGCTTTGAACTCAAGCCTGTTCCATACACTGGCTACTATTTCTAGTGCACTTGTATTGATTTTGTGTGTGGATTAGCTTTCCCTATTACCAGGTTCCCTTGCCATCAGGTGATTCCACTCAGACTTCTGAAATGCTTGTAATTACATCCTCAAGTCAAGGACGAGAAGTCAACATTTTATCAAACTGACCAGTGCAGGGGTTGAACCCGCTACCTTAGCATCAGCACATCAAGAGCAAGCACTCTCACCCACTCGGCCATGTTGACCTCCTGATGACTATTTTATATGTGGCGGTAAACTGAAAGTTAGCGAGGTTAAAGGTGAGAGTATTGACTTCATTGCACCAAGTTTGACTCCATCTGGCTCAGTCCCTCTCTGCACAAGGGCAAGTCACCTACTGATAGCATGGCACAAACTGTGTTTCCAGCAGTGATCTCCCTTAGGTGCTCCATAGAAATTGCACTTGTGGTCTGAACAATGAAGTCCTGAAATGAACCTATGACCTTTAGAGCGTGATGCAGATGTCTTGATCACCTCACTGCCGAGCTTGTTGTGCTATATATCAAATTACAAAATCATTGAATAAATAAATGGCAATTTTCTTTTTACTGCAACATTTTTCTCCACTTTTTAGGGTTTGATTTGTTGAGAAACAATATTTAGCAATTTCAGAATTATCGCCCTTTTTTTTAGCTCTTCACTTTTTTGTGTGTAATTTTGCGAACTTTTTCCTGCGTCCTCGAACGATCACTTCCGGTTTGACATGGACTGCTAAAAGAACAAAAAAAAACGAAAGTAGTGTGGTACGATCAAAGGGGAAGTTATTCTCCTGTATTTAGAAGTGCTTCTGTTAGCTAACCGCCAAGTTATTATATCAAAAAAACCCCCGGGAAGGTTAACCCGGTCAACAAATGCCCGCAGAAGTCGGATGTGTCGGCCTAACGGCGCAAGAACGCAGCTCTGCTGTAAACAGGCACAGCGCAATCACATCCGAAAAAACAACTCCGGATGAACGAAGAAGAAGAAGAAGAAGATATCAAAAAAACGATTTATTTTGATTATATTTGGTTCTTTTCACGATTAGTAAGGTAATTTGTTTTATAACTCATGTAATTGAACATTCCCAGCATATTTTCTTCCATATTTGAATTCCCCGTTCAATTTTACATAAATATGAAGAGTTTCAGCATTCCAGGTGTTTGCAGACGTTCAGGACAAAATATTTAGTGACATGGCCACGGCCGGCCGTCATACTCCGATTGCGGCGCCGATACAATAAACTATAGCGGACCTGTATTTATTTACAATTAGAACTGGTAATTTAAGTACGGCCGGCTCCATGGCTGAGGGGTTAGCAGCTTTCTCCGCTAACCCCGAATACTCTCGTCACGTGACGCGACAAGAATTAGCAGTGGTTCGAATCGCAAAAGTGACTTATGAGAGTATGGAGCCGGTCGCTCAGAAAGTCGTGGCGTGCTGATGAGCGTAATCTAGCCTAGGAATCAACATACAGCTGAAAGATGCTGGTGTTGACCGCAATATCCTGAAACAGGATGGAAAAGCGAAAAAAAAAAAAAAAATTTAAGTACTAACATTAAACAGAATACAAATGTCATGTGTAGCAGTAATGTATCTGTGTACTTGCATAATAATTAATATTTCAGCATTTTACATGTCTGAAAATAATTTTCAAAGCCAGTTTTCAGACCCGTCTGTAAACTTGTAAGGTGTTAAGTAAGGAGTACTTTTTTTCTTGCAGCACTTAATTATTTAATTTTAAATACAGTACTGTAAAATACGTTATATGTTTTAAATAAGTTAGTATTTAATTTTTAATTGCTGACTATTAATTAATTATTAGATACAGAACAGTGTGCTGTAATTGTAGAGCAGAAGGTAGAAATCAATTTTTAGTGAACAGTTAATTATTTTAATATTTAATATTTTAATTTTTTTATTATTTAATATCTTAATAATTAATTAACTGCTGCTTAATTTGTGCAGCAGTCACAAACTTAGTTACTTACATTAATGTTTATAATATTTAGTCAACAAAAGAAAGCTGTCGCAATGCAGTTAGTACTCATCTCATCTTATCATGTTCCTCTTGTACCTTGCGGTGTCGAGGTGAAGTATAAACTTCGTGAGAGTGCCTGATTATGGGCTTCATATATCGATATTCCCATGGATTCTGCTATTCCCTCCGTCCAACGTTTACGTGGTCGGCCTCTTCCTCTGTTTCCATCTGGTCTGTACATCATTGCTTGTTGTGGCATGCTGTTGACTGGTAACCTACTTGCATGGCCAAACCATTTGACTTGCTGCTTTCTAATAAAATCTAGTGCTGCTTTAACCCCCACTTTAGTCAGTCCGTTTATACTTCTTAGTTTTTCTACGAGCAGTATGAAGATCCCCTGCCGGCTTGCTAGGCCAGTCACAGGTTTAGGACACAAATCTGACCACAGGGAGTCCATCCCCTATGGCGAGCCATAGCCCCGTTAGCCCATGACCTCACGGTCATGGTTGCCCGGTCTGCACCACGTGGAGGTAGGGGTTGACTTGTGTAGTCTGCGGGTCATCGGCAGGCTACTAATTTTCGCTCTTCACCCCTCCTGGGAGAGGCTAGCCGATCCTAACCCTGCTGGCTGCAGGGTCAGGCGCATTCCACACCTTGCAGTTATTACATTAAGACAATATGATACATTTTCATGAATTGTTCTTTCACTAACGACGAACATTTCACATGACATTTAATTAATATAATAAATGTGCAGCTATATTTAACTAGCAATTAGGTCACAGCACATGATAACAAAAAGTCTTATAAGTCAATTGCATCTTTGTCAGAAACTCTGAGACTCTTGTGCTTTGTACGATGCTTTCACCAGGCCGCTGTGGGGAAAGAGACTGAGCAAACCTGGTGCAATGAAGTTGATCCTCTCATTCCTTTCGACATTCTATCGAAAGAGGAATATTACCTTTACTTTCCTGTTACCAAATCATAAGTAGAAACCCCATTTTAAAATATTCTCTGTATAGGCAAATATTAATAATAATCATCATAAAGTGCCGGCTGGCGTAGGCGTTCATGGCTTTCCACAAATCTCGGTCTTTGGTGTTCTGGATCCTAATACTAAATTATATTATACACCTGCGTTATACACCTGAGAGAAGTGAGGAGTCTCGTTCATGTCAACGAACCAGGCAAGCTAATACAGGAAAGTACTCTTACTAATAATTTACATAAATTAAAAAAAATTAGTTGTGAAACATAAACAGCAATTAACCAAAGAATGGCCATCACTTGTGACACTCTTTCTTAAACCATTTCCTGGGACATTCAAGATTCTGCCTGTCACACCTTTGCCACAGCCTGCGTCAATTTGATAAAACAATTCAGATGCACACCTTCCTGTGGTGAGTTTCTATATATTTGAATAACGAAGACACAAACAATAGATTGCATGATTTATTGCCTGGCATATTTCGCTGCATCTCGTCAGGTACATACTGCAGAAATCTGAAAATATAAAAAGTATAAAATTACACAATGAAGCTTACATAAAAGAATAACGAAAAACAAATGCCTACACAAAATACAATAAATAATCACGGAGAAGACCCTCCAGTGACTACATTGTTAATTAGGTCATGGCACATCCTATAAAAAAAATAAAACATTCGTCAAGGTAGGCCTCACCACCCCGGACGCAATGATATATGGCACAATGTTGTCCGTTTAAAAATAAACAAGCCACGTTAATAGAAGGCAAATAATAAACAGTTGGCGGCCATTTTAAATTGTTAATTAGGTCAGGGCACATCCTATAAAAAAAATGAATAATACGTCAAGTTAGGCCTCGCCGCCCCGGACGCAATGATATATGGCACAATGTTGTCCGTTTAAAAATAAACAAGCCACGTTAATAGAAGGCAAATAATAAACAGTTGGCGGCCATTTTAAATTGTTAATTAGGTCAGGGCACATCCTATAAAAAAAATGAATAATACGTCAAGTTAGGCCTCGCCGCCCCGGACGCAATGATATATGGCACAATGTTGTCCGTTTAAAAATAAACAAGCCACGTTAATAGAAGGCAAATAATAAACAGTTGGCGGCCATTTTAAATTGTTAATTAGGTCAGGGCACATCCTATAAAAAAAATGAATAATACGTCAAGTTAGGCCTCGCCGCCCCGGACGCAATGATATATGGCACAATGTTGTCCGTTTAAAAATAAACAAGCCACGTTAATAGAAGGCAAATAATAAACAGTTGGCGGCCATTTTAAATTGTTAATTAGGTCAGGGCACATCCTATAAAAAAAATGAATAATACGTCAAGTTAGGCCTCGCCGCCCCGGACGCAATGATATATGGCACAATGTTGTCCGTTTAAAAATAAACAAGCCACGTTAATAGAAGGCAAATAATAAACAGTTGGCGGCCATTTTAAATTGTTAATTAGGTCAGGGCACATCCTATAAAAAAAATGAATAATACGTCAAGTTAGGCCTCGCCGCCCCGGACGCAATGATATATGGCACAATGTTGTCCGTTTAAAAATAAACAAGCCACGTTAATAGAAGGCAAATAATAAACAGTTGGCGGCCATTTTAAATTGTTAATTAGGTCAGGGCACATCCTATAAAAAAAATGAATAATACGTCAAGTTAGGCCTCGCCGCCCCGGACGCAATGATATATGGCACAATGTTGTCCGTTTAAAAATAAACAAGCCACGTTTATAGAAGGCAAATAATAAACAGTTGGCGGCCATTTTAAATTGTTAATTAGGTCAGGGCACATCCTATAAAAAAAATGAATAATACGTCAAGTTAGGCCTCGCCGCCCCGGACGCAATGATATATGGCACAATGTTGTCCGTTTAAAAATAAACAAGCCACGTTTATAGAAGGCAGAATTTCTCAAGTTTCCAATCTTAGGGCCGCGATAAATCCTGACTTATCAGTTAATTCTTCATTGGACTTCCTGGTATTAAATTACGTCACCATGTAATTCATAACTCCGCTTAGAATCAACGTACAGTCTTCGTTGAGATACCGTTGGATTCGTCTCGTCAAGCTCTATCTAACTGGTATGATTTCATAAGTAAAAACCCAATTTTTAAATATTGACCAAAATTGCTAACAATATTTTCTTATAATTTCAACTCATTGTTTTTGTTTCTTATTTTAGCTGGCCTCATTGCCAGAACTATGGGGCTTCCAGTCAGATTTGTCTGTGCTGTCAATCATAACAACGTGATGTCACGCATGATGGAGACTGGGAGATGTCAGCTTGAGCCTCTTCAGTCTACCCTAGCACCAGCCATGGACATTCAGGTCAGAAACTACTTTTAACATTTTTCTTCTTCTTCCTGTTATCTCTCAGTGAAGCATGTTTCCTCAACCAACTTCCACCAAGCCCTGCCACCCTTTGCTGCCTCGTCCAACTCCTTCCATGCCCATGTTCTACCTCTATTATCCAACTCTGTCTCTAATGCCATTCTCAATGTGTGTTTATGTCTCTCTCTATTATCTCAGTTTGTTTTGGCATTCACTCGCTTTAAACTCAAGCGTAGTCCTTACACATGCTACTATGTCTAGTGCACTGGACTCATTTTTGCGTGTGGATTAGCTTTCCCTATTTTCAGTGTTCCTCACCATCAGGTGAACCCACTCCGACTTCTGAGGTACTTGTAATTTATCTTCCTAAGTCAAGGATGAGACGTCATCATTTTAGTTTAACTGACCAGTGTAGGGGTTGAACCCATCTCAGTTTTATTGTGACCATATGTGTCCTGGTTTGTATTACATGATCATGGTGTGTATTCCATCTGATACCTAATATTAATACAGGTTAGTATTTCAGTTTCACTCACCGTACTACTACAGTACCTTCTGGGGGATCTGAGAGGTTACAGCGTCTGCCTCAGGCTTCTAACGTACTGGGTTTGAATCCCAGCTAAGGACTGGGAATTTTCCCAAGACTATTTAGTATCTAATGATATCTTGTGTCCCCCTGATCTCCATGTGCAAGATGTGCACATACAAATTCCCACAGCAGTTGGAAATCACAATGAAGTGGCTGTAAAACCACTGCACTGGCAACACTGTCGGGAAAGAAAATCTACCCATGGGTAGCCCGAGCTGGTTACCCCAACATGGTGGATAGGTTTTTGAATGGTTAAGGCCTCTGGATTGTTTATGCTTGTGAATTTCGTATGGAATGCTTTTACATCTGTCCTTGGTTGTTTGTAGCATGAACTGCATGTTCGGAATGATGGTGGTCAGCCTGTCGCTGAACTGAGTTGCCTTGTGCAGTAATGTGTGGCTGCTGGTTTTCTAGTGACTGCCGCTTCCATCGACGATGAACTGTATTTTGTGTGGAGGACTTCTGTGTTGGCATTCTGGCGGCAGCAGTATGTAAAGTGTACTAGTGCGGGCTGTTGGTTTGTTGAGACTCCTGTCTGTTCCACTTTTCACACAGGGCAGTGAGGAGTATTTTTCTGTGATATTCACTGGTACGGGAATGGAGCATAATGAGGACAACCTGTTGCTGTGAAGTTGGAACTGCGACTAACGATTAACGACTAACCTTGGATAGAATCTATCTGCAGGAAGCAAACCTTAAATACATGCTGAAGTCGGACACACCAACATGTGGGGTGCATAACTAGGTGTAATGCAATCCCTCGAAGGAGGACTGAAGAAGAAGACAATACCATCCTAAATGTTACTATTTTTGTCATGTAGGTGAAAATACTGACCAAAGAAATGTTTCCAAAGATAACAAATTCTGAATTATGTGTGACACATTTTGAGATCTTTAAACTGAAAAATGTAACAGTTAAAGCTATTGGGGACATGAAATGCTTTTATGCAATATAATATGAAATTGTCTCCCTTAGCCACTCATTTTTATTTGTAATTTGAATTTACAGTTTGGTTATAACCTGGAAAGAATCTGGCACATGTGCAGCAATGGTGACAGTGACACAGTTAAGGAGATTATGTCACAGGTTGCCCAGAGTGAAGTCAATGTTCCAGTGAGCATTTTGAACGTGGTAAGTTTAGCTATTATTGTTACAGATGAGTATCATGTCTTTGTCT
Source organism: Cepaea nemoralis (assembly GCA_014155875.1). Taxonomy (NCBI): domain Eukaryota; kingdom Metazoa; phylum Mollusca; class Gastropoda; order Stylommatophora; family Helicidae; genus Cepaea; species Cepaea nemoralis. The sequence continues at coordinate 189,166 of JACEFZ010016833.1, read as the reverse complement.
GAAAAGTAATGAAACTTATAGTTTCAACAAGAAAATGAAAACTTTTAATACTAGTATGTGGCATAAATGGCTGCCTCTTGTCGAGACCTTAAACTTGTGGAGACTTGTGTGGGCCTATTGTTCAGGTCATGCAGAAGGAGAGGAAATGAAAGAGCTGGTATGCTAGTTTCAAATATGCTATTATTGGGACATTGATTGCAGGGAGGAACATAAACAGTCAAGATATTTTGGGCATGTTGTGAGGAGAAATAAACATAAAAACTTAGTGATTGTCATGTGATCAGCTACTGTCTCACATGCACAGTAGAAGACAATGAGACTAACCATTCCAACTGAAGAAATAGCCGACAAGTGGCTCGTAAAACTAGGGAGTGTGACAGATGGTCCCAGAAGAAGAAATCTGCTATCCTTAGAGTGGCACAGGAACTGCAGATAAAGTTGTACAGCTATACACACAGAGATGATGGCAGACTTAGCAGTGACACGATTGTCCCATGGAAAAGAATTTATCCCCCAAACTGGACTTGAGCTACGCAGCACAAAGAAGACAATAAAGATGAAGATTCAACTTTCGTCCTACTCTCACTCTTGTGTAATCTAATGAAATCTTGGATATGGAGACAATAACTACGATTGTTTATTTAGCAATAAGTGACAACACTGCTTATCACTAGTTTAATATTTAAAAATAGAATTTAGAAGTTACCACAAGGGAACGTTAAAGTAGAACAAGAGATGAGAATTAGTATATTAAAAAAAAGTTCTCTGAGTGATGTCTCATTAATTACAAGATGGGAGGGTGGTCGGTAAGCAAAGTTTGAAAGTGACTCCAAGAAGATGTTTGGGAATTCAGCTGCAAATGGTGTTTCCAACGGTGAAGCTGGTAGTTCTCTCCGTCGTTCCTCTTTGGGTCACCCTGTTCGCCAGTGGCCAACAATTCAGTTCTTTCACAGGTTTGTAGTATGGGATGTTGCTGATGCACAACACTGAGGTTAGGTTGCTGTGTTGTAATGCTAGTTTGATGCTGCTGGTGAGTTGTTCTCGGAGATACCACAACACTCTGAAATAGTCAAACCAACAAACGACCGGTAAGTGGTGGCCTGGGACCGAATCTCATGTGTCTGTCCTAGCCTGTGACTACGCTCTGTCTTTATTCTGCATCTTGCTATCGAACCAACTAACTGTGACTGTACTGTTGATGTGATAGGAAAGGAAATGGATCACAAACCTAACAACCACAACTGACGCTCCTAAGTGTACAAGAGACACAAGGGTGTATTGTAAAGTAATGAAATTGCTCCAGATACAAAGGTGAATGAATATGCTCCTGAGCAGGTAAAAAATACTAGTATTCAAGAACAAACCATGATATACTGTAGAGCAGTGGAATGCTACTATTCAAGAACCAATGCACGCACTTCTACGCAGCGACATACCAATACTCAAGACACCTCAATGTTAAAATCAAGAAGTCCTTCTGAACCAACTGTCTATTGGTATTCACTCCTAGATGCCTAAGAATAGTCTCCAATGAGTACTGCCTTGGTTTGTGATAGTCACTCACATCACATGCACGCACGCACACACAGAGAGAGAGAGAGAGAGAGAGAGAGAGAGAGAGAGAGAGAGAGAGAGAGAGAGAGAGAGAGAGAGAGAGAGAGAGAGATTCTTGATATTTTTGTCAGGTCTTAGATATGACTGAGCTACCTATATCAGTAGACTGTACTACCTGCTTTCTGTTAGTGCCGAACGTTGGGCAGCGCTTACCAAACCCGACACCCCACATTGTGCCAATGGCTTCGGGCGGAAGAGCGCAACTGGGAGCGTACAAGCCTTACCTTGGTGTGAGGAAATGCAACCTAAAGACAAAATATCATGGCAGGGCAGACCAGGCCCTAAGCCTTGGTTGGCAGCTGGTCTAGGATCGAAGCTCTGACAGGCAGACAGTTAGAGAATTGCCTTGCTGATCCGGCAGCTTCTGCAGCTTGTCTTGTTCCAGATGTAGAGGTGTTACCTTTCCTCTGGAGTGAACTAGGCAGGCCGAGAGAGGGATCATGCTGCATGGGCAACACATGGTCTCTATATTTTAGCCCAGGCTTTGTGCTATTAGTTAGTTAGTTAGTCTTTCCTCTTGGGCGTAAGGCGGCGCATAGGGCAGAAGTCATGGCTCTCTATGTCTGGTGGTTCGCTGCTACCTGTTGTAGGTCTTGGATGTTCACCTGGCCGTTGAATGAACATGCTATGGAGAGGCAATAACTCCATCCCTGGTCTTAACCGGTCTTGGAATCAAAGCGAGAGGCAACTGTTACAGATTATAAATCCCTGTCAATTGGCGTAGACATGGGGCACCACGCGCCTCTGACGGTGGGAGACACCTACAGGTGTCACTGATCAGCTACTGCCCGCCTCAAGCTGGGCAGCCCCCGGCCAATTGGGTGCTGATCCACCACAGCCTGCCTGCTTCAGTGGGTGCTTGGGGCTAGGACAAAATCTGAATTGCAGGCTGTAAAACCAATGCACCAGGTACTAATAAAAAGAAAAGTAGAAACCTCAAGCTACGGTTTGCAACCTGGAACGTGAGAAACATGTGTCCAGGATTTTCCACTGACTTGACCAATATTGACGATGTGAGAAAAACGGCTGTGATTGATGCTGAACTCAATCATCTTAACATTGATATTGCTGGCCTGCAGGAGACTCGCCTCGCTGAGGAAGGGTCACTCAGGGAAAACAATTACACCTTTTTTTGGAGGGGCAGAGGGCAGGCAGAAAAAAAGGCAACACGGTGTGGGCTTTGCAGTGAAGAATTCGCCACTGGGAATGATTGAAATTCCAGCAGGAGGAAATGAAAGACTATTATCCCTGCGCTTGGCAACCTCTTGTGGTTTTGCCACCATTATTACTGCATATGCACCGACACTCGATTCCTCTGATGATGTGAAGGATTCATTCTATGAGGAGTTAGACTCCGTGATCAAGGCAGTTCCAAAATCCGACTACATTTATATGCTCGGTGATTTCAGTGCTCATGTGGGCAAGGACTCGAGTTCATGGCCAGTGTGCCTTGGAAAATACAACATCGGTCGCATGAATGAAAATGGGCAAAGGCTGCTGGAGTATTGCACTAGAAATGACCTATGTATTACAAACTCCTTTTTTAAAACAAAAAAGCTGCATAAGGTCACATGGAAACATTCAAGATCCGGCCATTGGCACCAGCTGGACTTCATTATCACATGGAGACAACATCTGAACCATACATCATTAACTCGAAGTTACCACAGTGCTGACTGTGATACAGATCATTCTTTGGTTGTTGCAAGGGTTAGACTGAGACCAAAGAGAATCTACACAGCTAAACACAAATCTAGCCCCAGGATTAATATTATTAACACTCACGATCCTGAAAAGTGCTTTCAGTTTCAACAGCAACTTGAAGACGCTTTCACTAATACACCAGAAAATTGTACAGTAAATGAAAAGTGGGGTTAACTTAAGGAAACTCTTTATAAAACTGCTGTAGGGGTTTACGGCACTGTGGATCATAAGAGGCAGGACTGGTTTGCGGCAAACAGCCAGACTCTGCAGCCCTTGATTGATAAGAAGAAGATAGCTCTCTTAAGAAACAAGGAAAGACCAATGCGTAACACTCTGAGTGAGCTAAAGCAAGCTAGGAAGAATGTGCAAAAGGCTGCCAGGCAGTGTGCAAATGATTATTGGATCAAGTTATGTGAGTCCATTCAAATCGCAAGTGATAAGGGAAACATCAGAAGCATGTATGAAGGAATAAAGAAAACCTGTGGTCCAATGATCAAAAGAAGTGTACCATTAAAAACCTTGACTGGAGAAATCATAACTGATAAGAAACAGCAGATGGACAGATGGGTAGAGCACTATTTGGAGCTTTACTCAAGTGAGACCAAACTAGCGGATGATGCCCTCAACGCCATAGACGCTCTACCAACTCTTGGCCACCTGGACACACTTCCCACCATAACAGAAGTTAAGTGGGCTATAAATGAACTAGCATCTGGCAAGGCTCCAGGTAAGGATGGGATTCCAATGTTTATCAACGACACGCTAGGAAATTAAACCACTTCCACACAGTCTGCCTAAGGAAGCTACTGAAGATTAAATGGCAAGACAAGATCCCAGACACTGAAGTCCTAGAAAGAGCGTCCATGCCCAGTATCCACACTCTACTGATGAAGAATCAGATTCGCTGGGCTGGTCATTTGACTCGCATGCCAGATCACAGGCTCCCTAAACAAATTTTTTACAGCGAACTGCGTTGTGGTAAACGCTCCCAAGGTGGCCAGAGGAAACGCTTTAAAGACACTCTGAAAATCTCTCTGAATGCTTTTGGAATTCATCATGACACCTGGGAGACTGCAGCCAGAGACCGAAATTTGTGGCGTGCATCATTACACAAGGGTGCAGTCATGTGTGAGGCAACCAGGACTGCAAGAGCTGTAAAGAAAAGGCAGGACAGAAAAACCACTGCAGGAAATCCTCCTCCAGAAACGTCAAGCATTCTTTGTCCACATTGTCAAAGAACATTTCGAGCCAAAATAGGCCTTATCAGCCATCTTAGAACCCACGGCTCCATACTTTCAACCCCACTGGATGAAATGAATGGTCATCATCATTCTTGATGGACAAACAACATCAGGAGTGTGCAAGGCACACTCACTCTACAGATCCACCAGCTAATAGAGCTATGCTGGTGAGAAGGACAAGTCCCATAGGATTTCAAAGATTCAAGCATCATAACACTACAAGAACAAGGGCGATTGGAGCGACTGCACCAACTATAGGGGTATCTCACTTCTGTGTATTGTTGGAAAAGTATTTGCCAGAATTGTTCTGCACAGACTTCAAGTCCTAGGAGATCAAGTCTACCCCGAATCACAGTGTGGCTTTCGATAGAACCAGTCTACCATTGATATGATATTCTCATTGCGACAAATGCAAGAAAAATGCTGTGAACAGAATCAACCACTGTTTATTGCCTTCATCTATGCATTTGATTTGGTCAGTCGTGAGGGTCTGTTCAAGGCACTAAAGAAGATTGGCTGCCCACCAACTCTTCTGTCCATTGTGGAATCGTTCCACACAGGCATGAAGGGTATAATCAAGTTTGTTGGTGCAACTTCTGAAGAGTTTGAAATCAAGAGTGGAGTTAAGCAAGATTGTGTACTAGCTCCCACCCTCTTTGGAATATACTTTTCACTTCTACTGAAATATGCCTTTCGTGATCAGGATGGTGGTATATACATTCACTCATGCTCAGATGGCGGCCTCTACAGTGCTCAGAGATTGAAGGCCAAGACCAAAATTAGGAGGATACTGATCAGAGAGTTGCTTTTTGAAGATGATGCTGCAGTTACGACCCACTCTGAGGAAGAATTGCAATGTCTACTATCTGCATTCTCCAATGCTTGTTCTGAATTTGGTTTAACAATTAGCAAAAAGAAGACGGAGATTATGTCACAAGGTGCACGTGGGGTACCATCAATCTTTATTGACGACGCCGAACTAGAGATGGTAGACCATTTTACATATCTGGGATCAGTGATAAATAGCAAATTATCCCTAGATCAGGAAATCAACATCCGGACTGGTAAGGCAGCGACAACAATGAACAGGTTAAGAAAAAGAGTCTGGGAGAACAGGAAGCTTACTGCCAAAACAAAAGTCCTTGTCTATTAAGCCTGTGTCCTCAGTACTCTTCTTTATGGCAGTGAAACCTGGACAACTTACTCACACCAAGAGAAACGTTTAAACAGCTTTCATATGCGGTGTCTGCGAAGAATTCTTGGTATTAAGTGGCAAGACAAAATCACAAATACTGAAGTATTGGAAAGATCAGGTTGTGTGACGGTTTATTCCATGCTCAGTCTTCGTAGACTTAGATGGATAGGACATCTTAGGAGGATGGATGATGGTAGAATACCAAAGGACATCGTTTTTGGTGAATTACAGATGGGTAAGAGATCTCAGGGTCGGCCTCTACTACGATACAAAGATGTGTGTAAGCGGGACATGATTGATACAGGCATTGATAATGCACATTGGGAGCAAGTCGCAGCTGAACGTGTTGCATGGAGGGCAAACATCAGAAATGGAATAAAGACAAAGGAGAAAATTATTGCAGATAAGTCACACACCAAGCGTTTGAGACGTAAGATGGTGCATGATGGTGCATGATGGTGGAAATGACCACGTGTTCACATGCACCCACTGTGAATGAACATTTACAGCGCAAATTGGCCTTATCAGTCACATTCGCTACGGCCATGGGTAAAAGTTATTATGCCTTTTTCTAAGCACAAACTATCGTCTGTCAAGACGGCAAGGTGCCAATGACATTCTTGATATAAAGAAGAATCTTCATCTTGAGAATGTATTAAATAGTGAATAGATCCTACACACACTTAAGAACTGGGCTGGTCTAGAAAAGAACAATATGGGCTCTCAAGCGGCGTGGACCTGACAGTGATAACTGGCAAACTTGATGGGAAAAGAGCAAGGGGAAGACAAAGAGATTGTAGCGTAGCGTCAGCTACGATGATAAGGAATCTATCAAAGTGCTGCGGATAGACTTTCTAAGAATAGAAAAATAAGTCACTGGAGAAGACAAGACTGAATAGCTCGTAATTCTAGACAGAGTAAAGGTCCCAGAACCAGTCTAATCTTCTGACAGTGTTCAGGCAGACAGGAATGGCGTACAACTATACTGGTTTGATACAGACAGTCTGCCAAGGTTGTCTAGCTACGTGCCTGAAATAAAAAGCTCGAACCCCCAAAACTCTAATCACTCTCAATGACACGGAGAAAGACAGAGTAAAATATATAACAGAGACAAACTTTCATATCTTCTCACTCTACTATGACTAAGGTTAATTAGGTAACAACTAGAGTTTGTAAAATTAAAATCACATTAACATTTAATATATGATAACACTTTGGGTGCTCCACTGGAGGCAGCCCTGTACATAAAAAGGGATACACTTCCCTGTATCCTATTGCATATCTAATATTATGGGTTGAATCTACTAGACTGTCTAATCATTGACGACTCTTTGGCCTATAGTATATTTTGAGTTGAATGATGATGGTGGTGGCGGTGGCCAACGGTAAGTTTGGCCACTTATCTTCTGGTTCTCCGGCTTACACAGTGAGTGTAAACCCTAGTTAGTAGGCATAAGTGAGATGGTGAGTGATGCTTCACAATGTCACACAGGTTGGCACATCTAAAGCTTGGTGCTGAAGGTGTCAAATCTGTGAAATATAGTGAGAGTACGTGACTCTTCTGTCGAGACATATGTAAGCATCGGCCCTGGATTGTTCCTGATGGCCAATACATCTCATACAAAATTGCAGAAACAGAATAGCATGAGCTATCTGTCCCTGCTCCCTATAAGTCCCTATCCTAGGATAAATAGTAAAACACTGACCTAGGGAACACATTTCAATAAAATCATTCTATCCTTTCTTATAAGTGAATATAATAATTATTCAGTAATAATTAAACATATAATCATATAATGCATATCATTATTATATTATTAAAATACAATAATTATAAAGTAATCTAGAGGTAGATACATATACAATCTATTAAACAGATTACATATTATAGATATTTATGTTCAAATTCTGATGCTATATTCCTAGCATATATTTAATATAGTGATTCTATGTAACATATATTTTAAAATACACAGTTTATGTAATTATCATAATAGAATATGATAGGCTGAAAGTTAATGGAGTGGCAGGCAAGATCAGGACTGCGAATTGGTGAGAAATCACCGATAAGAATTAACGAACATGCCTAGGATCTACCACACTAGTATTTGACAATCGTACACGTGTTTAGTAAGATTTCCTATTTTCGCGGCATCGAATATTCATTGTTAACTCTAACATTCGCAATACTATCACAGCCTCAAAATATCACCACTATGAAATGCCTCATGTATTTCTTAAACTAACGGCTCGATTAGTATGGCCTAGTCTACTGCTATACGGACTAATCGAAACTTTGGTTTCTATCCGACTTTATCAAGTTTACAACTATCTCAAATCGGCTACACCTCTCTAAACCTCATGTAAAGGTAATTTTCTACACAGTTACGTTTTACCCTTTACCCTGCGTGCTTAGTAAACTACCTGTACGAAGTATAATATAGGCGATCGCGTGTAGTCGGTAAAATAACCTATTATCGACGGTTTCCAACTTTAACTACACACGGAAATATCGGGCGCACACGACAATATTATATCGATACAAATAACTATATATTACCCTTCTAATCTTCTGACCGCACTTGTCGGGTACAAAAACTTTGCTCTAGGTATCTCTCTAATATATTTTAAATATATTTATGGCCGTAATACGTGCCAAAGATAAAACTCTTAACACTTTGTAAGTATTCTATAGAACCTAGCGACTAGCAGATTGTTTCTACACCGACGTCTGGATTGCGAAAGAACGAGTTTAGCTATTTTTCTCCTGACCGGAAGTGGTCGTGCCAGGGAGTTCGTTTCCTTTAATTTATCCGACCAAATTGTGAAATAGTCGTAGCCAAATTTGTAGATTTGGCTGGGTACACTACTTTGTAAATTCAGCCTCTCCCCCAATCCTACTATAACGTATTATTTCCCACTAGAGTAATAACATTAAATAGCAGTTGATTTATGCTATAGACGTGGACTATCTATACTTATATAATTAGGTATAAATATGCAGATAAACTCGTATACAATTAAATAAGGGTTTAAAGAGAGGTTTCCCCAATTTAAGCAAAAGATGATGGGGAAGCTGGAGACTTCGTCACAGAGATAAATATCTGGTTGCATGGTGTAATCAGGACAAGAACATAGACCTGATCCAAGACTGGTGATCGTGTGAGATAGCGAACCATGACCACCCCTGCTTATGGGCATGGCACATGATGATGATGATAACTCATCAGGCTAGTTTTATTCATACTTATTACCAGGCCAGAATCTTTACTACTAGGGCTTTTGCGATTTCTCTCAGCCTCACATGATTATGGAGTTTGGATCTGATCATGTATGCTCACACTTATTCTGTTTTAGTGTCAAAAGTACTGTTGAGAAGTGTAGCAATGAAAATTCATTTGTGGAATATATACTCCTATTCCTAACTTATCATGATGTATGGAAGCGAATTATGGTACGTTACATCTACCTCAGCTAATTATAATTGCTATGTCAAAAATTAGTTTTAGTGAGTCATTTATAAATTGATTATTGCACAGTTTTTATGCATTTATAATGCATATTGTTTCTGTTGTTGCTTCATAAGTGATGTATGAATGAAATAATGTATAAGAGTAGAGAGATAAGAAGGGCAGAATGTCAGACGGTACTGTGTGCCAATTCTTAACCTTTTAAAAATAAAGTTCCTCCCCCCTCTCTCTCTCTCCTCTCTCTTTCTCTCTCTCCCAGCCCGCCCCCCCCCCCCCAACCCACACACACACACACAGAGATCACCATCATATATATATATATTGAAAAATCTGTTGTACAATAAATATGTTTGATTTGTTATTTAAAATCAGATGAAGTCTTTGATAAAAGTGTATGTGGTGCCAGGAGATGAGGCAATCAAGGAGACAATCAGAAGATGCTGGACAGAGAACCAATACAACATATGTCCACACACAGCCATCGGAGTCTCGTACTGGTACTCACAACGTAACAGCAGGTCAGTGTTCTTGACTTAACCACTGATTGGCTTTTATGACTCGGTTGAAACTAGGTTATCGACCAAGTTGTTAAATAAATATCTAACTTTCTTGAGGGCGCTGGGGGAAATAACCATCTGACAAAGAAGAACTAGAACATAATTTTCAGAGAGGTCAGCATGGTTGAATGGATATTGTTCTTAAACATCCAGTGTGCTGATGATGAGGAGCGGGTTCAATCCCTACACCGGTCAGTTGGACTAAATGTTGACTTCTCATCTTTGATTTGGAAATGTAAATTACAAGTCTCTTTGAAGTAAAGTCGGAGTGGGTTCGCTTGATGACGAGGGACACCAGTATTGGGGAAAGCTAGCCCACATGCAAACATCAGTGCAGTGTGCTAGAAGTAGTAACACATGTATGGACTATGCTTGAGTTCAAAGCCAGCAAAAACAAAATCACAATTTTTGTCCAACTTTGAACACAACACATAACGAATATAGAAGAAAGTCCGGGCTCTTGAACTTAAATGTTACAGAAACATTCTTTATAATGCTTTGGATCAAAAACAAGAAACATGCTGACATTCTTCAAGATCTAAACATCAAAATAAACTGGCTCATTGACAACAGTGAACGATAAACTCTATAGAACACTGAGTGAATTAAAACAGACAGTGAAATTCATACAAAAGACAGCATTGCAGATATAGACACATTTGTATCCAGTTGGTATCCTTGTGAGATTGTAGATATCCTTGTGTGATTGTTGGTATCCTTGTGAGATTGTTGAATATCTAATTTTGTGAGTGTCCTTTTCTTGCATATATGAACCAGTTGTTACATTGTTACATCCACCAAAGCCGGAAAAATGGTACACCTTATGTAGAACAAAACAACAGCTGATGCTATGTTATTGTGTCATGATCACCGTCAGTGCACATTGGGCATTCCCAATGATGAACACAGCGTACATTACTGCATGGCATTAGACCAAAGGGCAATAATTCAGCCATTACTGCATCTATACCAACAACAGGCAGTTGGGGAAGGACATTTTGCTGATGAAAAGAACTGGTCATCTCTACCTGTATGTGTTATGACATAGTATTTTAAAATTCTTAGCAGTTTACATAGCAAGACTGCTATTGAATTACCACTACTTGTTATTAAAAAAAGGTATAGCGTCATTTAAAGGTTTTGTTAAGTGCCTTCTCTGCAGTTTGCTTTTATGGCAGACAATGACCTGCAGCACTGTGATTGATATTATCTTGTGACTGTTGAGTTTAGCAGACTACCATTATTGCTGAAGATTATGGATGGCAACAAATAAAGTAGTTTAGGACATCCTGTGAGAATGAAACTTAGTCAGCTACCAAAAAGAGAATACAACCAAATAAAAAGATCTGAATATAGAGCCAGACGAAGACCAAGAAAATTATGGATGGACAACATCAAGGGTGCACTACTCTAAATGAACACAAATATCTCACAGCCACATCTGGCCTTGGAATGCAAGCTTAGGCTCCCGACACCCTGGGATGTAATGGCAAGTGTGGATTAGGAAAAGATTGTTAGCACACTCACCAGTACCAACACAGATGTTCAAAATCAGGTAAAGTCTACTACAGTCCTAGCAAAACAGTGTGATGTAGTTCACTTGCTGATGATGTTTAATGTAATTCATTTGCGGATGATGTGTACAATAATTCACTAGCTGATGATGTGTGATATAATTCACTTGTTGATATGTGAAATAATTCACTTGCTGATAATGTGTGATATAAATGATGTGTGATGTAATTCACTTGGTGATGATGTGTAATGTAATTCTCTTGCTGATGATGTGTGATGTAATTCACTTGTTGATGATGTGTGATGTGATTCACTTGATGATGTGTGATGTAATTCACTTGCTGATGATGTGTAATGTAATTCACTTGATGTTGTGTGATGTAATTCATTTCTTCTTCAACGTTTCATCTCCCAATGGGGTTTAGGTGCTCAACCAACTCAACCTAAGCCCTCTGTAGACTTGTTCATGATTGGTTGCATTTTGCAGCTAGGGTTGTCTACGGGTTGAGGTAGCCAGTCTCACACCAACCATTCTCTGTTGTTAAAGACAAGAGCTGGCTCTGTGGCGAAGGGGTTATGCACAGAACTCATGTTCCTGCATACCTTGTTCGAAACACAGTTATGAGCGATTTGGCAGCAGACCGCCTTGCATTGGTTTTTATAAAATGGTATGAGGGATGGTCATTCAGAAAGCAAAGGCAAACTGCTGAACATAAACTTGCCAAGAAATCACTGACAGCCAAAAAATGCTGGGCTTGACTGCAACATCCTGTAAAGTCTATGCAACTAACAAGACACAAGAGACTCATGCGCTTTCACGACTCAGGCCAGAGAAAGAACTGTGAAGGAAGACTGCGGTGGCCTTGACAACAAGTTCCCTGGCTATGGAGGTCTTTGCACTAACTAAAGCAATAGTCAGTCTGGAGACGCAGACTTTCACTCAGGCCTGCTTCCTCAGTGATTCAGGGAGTATGCTCAGGAAGATAATAATGGACTGGGCTTGAAGGCAGTGGGTGGAATCACTGAGGAGGTCAAGTCTCATGAAAATGTGTAAGAGGAAGTGAACAAGCTGATTGGTTTGTGAGCCGGCTACTGTGGAAAGTGGATGAGCAATGAACTGGACTGATAAAGTGAGAGCTCTCAAAGAGGCAGGGGGATTAAACAAATATAGTGATTGTGAATCCCTGACCAGATTGCAAGAATAAGAAGTCAAAAGATGTTAAAAAGTCGCTTAAAAGTCGACAGGGTTGACTTCATTGCACCGGGTTTTATCCCATATGGCTCTGTCTCTTTCTGCAGCGCGGAAAGTGTCGCACAAAGCACGAACTCCGTAGCTCCAGTGACGACCCACATGAAACTGATAAAATTCATTTGTGAATCTAAGGACGTGGCCCGAAATTGAACCCACAACCTTTAGAGCCCGAGTCAAATGGCTTGACCACTTTGCCACAGAGACTCCCATCAAAAGATGTGAAGTCAGTGATATAAAGCGAGCGAAAGAAGAACAGCTAACCAACAAAGAACCGGTTTTGTCAGCCGCTACCCTCTTAGTTAGAAAAAAGGAGAGGATTCAAGCACTTATAGACTGAATACTTCAGTATGCAGTGAGGATAATCTGATGACTAACTAACAACAACCCTTCTTAGTTGCATCTTATGACAAGAGTGGTTGGTTACATTGTTGCTGTTCTTTGCTCCCCTTATGACCCCCAATAAGACACCGGCAACAGTCCTATGTAGAATGCATTTATAGGTTGGTGTCAGAACCGTGGTGAAGGGGTTGCGGACGCAGTTCGTTATCCCTCATACCACATTCAAAACACAACTGTGGGCGATCTGGCAGCTTACCATCTTACGTTGTTTTTTTACGGAATGGTATGGGTGCCGGTCGTTCATAAAGCAATGGCAAACCACTGAACGTAAACTTGCCAAGAGAACAGGATACAAATGCTGTGGTTGACCTCGACATCCTGTAAAAGGATATGCAACTCACTTAACTTATATAGGTTGGTGGAGTATCAGTAGTTATCTAGCAGATTTGTATTATGCAGTCTAGCTGTTGGCATCATGCTAAAGACTGATAACTGGAAAAAAAAATAAAACTATAAATGTATTATCTTTCACAGTTTAAATGATGGAGTGCCATCGGTTGTCTTAGCCACAGCTTCTCCCTTGAAATTTCCAGAAGCCATCAAAGCCTCGGATGTTCCTGTGCCAACTTCAGACAATATCCAGAAATTGTTTTCAGCACCAACACGTTTTGTTGATCTGGACCTTGGTCAGAACTGGATAGAAATCATCAAGGCTAAAATTGAAAATATCACAGCAACACTGAAACCAGTGGTTTAATGTATATGGAACATGTGCATTTATAAACATATATAAATTAAATATGAGGATGTAATCAGTATTAAAATGTGTAGCTTTTAGAGTGTGTATTCTGTTGAATTTTAATGCATTTTTGTCTGTAAATGAGAAAAATCACAGAAGTATAATTCTTTTCTTGCAAGTTTATATAATATAACATGGTAGAATATAATGAAGTACAACTTTTAGCTAAGGCAAAAATGAATTTAAAAGAGAGGAAGCTAACTCCAGATGACACCTAACATGTGTTTACCTTGTCATGTCCCCTAACACCAGAAAGTTACCATCCTGTGCTCACAAATTTGTGACAATCTTTTTTTTCAGTGAATAAATAATATAATTTATTGCTGTACCAATTCATAGATCATATGCTGGTCCTTAAAGGCATCATACTACCTATCATCACATGATGTGCAGCTGCTAGTTTGTTTACTCCATTACAAATAATAAATGGTACAGTTGGATGGCCCATCCATACATTTTGTGCTTTATTTACATGTGAAATGTATTCATCTTCATTGTGAGTTTTTAATAATAAAAAAACAACATATTGTGCTTTGCTAAGTTTATACATCTTTCCTGAAAACAATATGGCCATTCAGTTGAGTTTTGCAACCCTATATTGTGTCACAACATAGATGATGACCCTGGCAAAATCGCCCCAACCACTAAGAGGGCAAAAATATCAGAGCCAGGCAGCATATGAAAAGAACCGATTATTGAAGTTACATCACTTCCGTCAACATTAGCCAATTGTTGTGACAGTTTTACATCATCTAGCACTGGTAGTCATACTACTACTTCTTTGTTCCTCTTTTGAGGGGAGTACATCACACATGCATACACACTTCAAAGGTCATGTGTCTTGCTTTGGCATGCATTTGTGTTAAGAGTTTACTTCCTCCAGATAGATCTCAATCGAGGCAATGGGCTCCATCTGCTCATGTGTAAGTTTATTTATTTATTATTGTTCTTTTTTTGCGCTCGCTCGCTGCTCACTTTGAACTCAAGTGTAGTCCATACACACTACTTCTAATAGTGCTGGACTAAAACCCACTCCGACTTCAGAGGTACTTGTAATTTACATCCTCAAGTCAAGGAGTGATGCCTTACCTCAGCATCAGCACACCAGATGTTTAAGTACTCACGTTCTTATCCATTCGGCCATGCTAACCTCCGTATAAGTTTATTTTTCCTATCAATTTTTTCAGAGTCCCAACTGCCATGGGTTTATTAACATGCTCAACTTGCACACAGGACCTCCTGTTTTGTGTCCATATCTGAGAAAGCTAGGCATCTGATCTCACTACCCAAGAGATCAGGGTGACCTATGATATCATTAGATACCAAAGGTTCTTGGTAAAATCCCCAGTTCTATGCAGGGATCAAACCTGGTACCTTCTGAACCTTAGGCAGACACCGTAACCTCTCAGCCATGGCTGCCCCATTGATCATACTATAGTCTGTTCAGAAATGAATGCCTTGATTCACGATCAATTTTTATGAAAACTGTCCTGTTGCATCATTATGAAAGTTTCCTGCCGTCTTATATTTACCCCCACCTAAGGAATATGTCTTTGATAGGTCCAAAGGCAACTTAAATCATCGAAAGCTGCGAAATTTCTTGGATGTTTTGGCGAAAATGTCGTGAATTCATGCTAACAAACTAGTTTTACGGTAAAGCATGTCATTTCGGGTAACGACACAAGTACAAGGTGTAGCCAGATTCGTATGGGAGTGGGTGCAATAAAAAAAAATGTCGCTTAAAAGTTGACAGGGTCAGCTGCATTGCACCAGGTTTTTATCCCATATGGCTCAGTCTCTTTCCGCAGCACGGAAAGCGTCGCACAAAGCATAAACTCCATAGCTACAGCGACGACCCTCGGGAGTCTCAGAAAAAATGCACTCATGAAATGAAGGACATACAACCTTCGGAGCCTGAGTCAGACGGCTTGACCACTTCACCACGGAGACTCCCGAGAGGGGTGCAATGTGTAATATTAGTAAAGACAGAATTTACAGAGGCATGGGGATAAATAATGTGTAAATTAACAGGAAAGTAGAAGGAATATATTTCTTACCTTATTTTTCATTTTCTTCTTGTTTCTTCAGTTGCTGGTTAATAATGTGTACACAAGAAGTCATGTTACTATGATGCATTTAGCTTTTTATATTGAGTTCGCAAGAGCTTCCAAATAGCTGTGCGTTAATGTGCTTATGGAGTGACCAGAAATGATACCGCAATTTAGTCATCGTGTGTCCATTTTTAAGGATCTGTTCAGCTGTCTATGTAGTTTGTTCACATGTACACATGGGTGACAGACCCGCTTTGAGTCTTCGTGAAAGATTGTCTACTCTGCTGTTTACCGTTCAGAGACGGAACATGATTACCTGTTTTGCACTATGAAAATAGTTGTCAGTGTCTCTGTAGTGGGCTTTCTTCTTAACGACCAAGATGTTGGTCCTCTTTTCATTGAAGTTTATAGATTGATTCGTATGCATGTGTGTTGTCCCCTAATTTGAAAACGTGTTTGCTCTCACGTTTCTTGTTATGCCACAATATGTCAGTTTCCACAGCAATATTACTCTTCTGTTGGTATTCAATACGTTTAGTGTTTTTTTTTCAATACCAGTTGTTTGTCATCGCTGATTGGCTTGCGGAATTGAAAACTCATCCCTGTGGAATACAAACTGTTGCCGTTGACATTGTGCTGATGCTGTAATGTTTAGGGCCTGCAATTCGTCTGAATAGTTGGAGCAAAATATCCCAGTAAGTGTGCACGTGGATTAAGGTCTGCGATCTGCCCAGACCTTAATCTGTGTTGGACGATTCCATTAGATTGATGACTGCTCTCGATTGCATAAAATTCAGTCCATCCTTTCTCCAATAGCCTTTGTAACAGTACAGGCACAGGGACGATTATAAAACAAGTCCCGATGTTGTTTTCTAAAAGGTTTTATTGATCATAATAAACTGAAGAATATTACACAAGTTACTTGGTATGATGTTCTTCTCTCCGGACCTTAGCTGTAACTAACCTCCCCAAAAACCCTACGTCACGACTTGAGCATCCTTAGTAACATTCTTCTTGGATGCTCAACCGTGCCTAAACTTTGCACATCAAACCTATTAACAGAGATGTTACTCACTCTGTTATACCTCCCTTTCTTTAAAAAGACTTTTCTTCAAAAGTCTTAACCCTTAACCCCTTTATTCTAATCATTCTTTCCCTCATCAACACCTTAACCCCCAATATTCTTTCTCCACGCCATCCCAAACTAACTCTATCTTAAGTAACATAACTGCTTTCACTTCTACTAATTCTCCACTTGTCTCTTATCATTGTCCCATATAGCAAATCGCTATGAAGTTATACTTCTTCTTCGTTTCTGACTCTTCCAGGTTTCATTACAAAAATATAGGTCATAAGAATGGTTCATAAAAATAAATCGTTGGTATACATTTGGCATTATGAAATTTCTCATTCTTTCTCAACATTACAACTCAGGATAGACAGAAAAGATAGGGTTAGGAATAGAAAAGAAGGGGTGCGCACCCAAGAACAGTAGTTAATCACATTTACCTCCCTTGCAAACGTAAAAACTTTTATAAAAGTTTTTCAAAAACACATGTTATGATTTATGAAGCTACATTTCTGTTTGTTATAAATTAAGTCGATCCAAAATTTCTTCTATATACTCAATATTTATACTGCCATCTACCCGCACGACCATATTTCAGCTATTTCACGTCCAATCATGAAACCCATAACAATGTTCATATTCCATGAACATATTAATTTTACCCCCTCCTGATAAGTATCCCCGTCTATTCAACCACATGTTCTGTTATTCACAGCCCCCTTAATACCTACTCTCCATCAACCAACCTTTTATATTTGTTTAACTATCACAGCCTCTTTAGATGTTAATCACGTGTATAATATGGCATCCAATCCATATACCTTTAATCCACGCTGACTTAATGCAGCTCCTATTTTAACTTCCCAGAACCCTCTTATTTGTGTAGGAACCCCGTCACTTAAGTATGGCATATGTTTCCAACACTTTATAGCCACTATATTATTAACTTCTCTATCCTAAAATATTAACGCTGATTAACACAGCGGCCTTCTTTCTCATGAACTTATTATTCATAAAGAGAATGTGTCTCTCTTCTAGTCCTCAGTAGTTTATTAACTCTTTTCTGAACGAAGGGTTTTAAATAAAGCCCTATGTATTGCTTTTATTCTAGACAGAACCATAAGTGTTTGTGAAATAAACTTAAACTTATACAATTTTCAACATATTTGTAAACAAGGTAATTACTATTCAACACACAAGACAATTCAACTTAAATCATGAGTTAAGCAAAATAAAATCACAACAGGATATCATACCCCCCCCCCCCCCCCCCCCCCCCCCCCAAGTTTTTAAATATCATTTTTCTTTCCCCTCATATCAAATAAAGGCAATCAACTCATTCAAAGAAAAACATATTTCAAAATAATATAACATACATCCTATTCATTGTTAGTCACTTTTACGGACTAACAATAACTTATTTATCTATTAAGAAAACTCAACAAGTCAAATCATAAAATCAATTAGCAATAATTATAATAATAAAAAAATACTCCACAGTCGAATTTACACCCATATTACCTATCTTAATACCTAAATATATAGTGTCATGTCTACTCCTCAAGACAACTCATTATAAGTATCAATAAACCATTTTCTATAACAAACGTGTAATACACAGCTAATGTATTTCATCAACTATCACTTTCCTTTTTAAATCACCAAATTTACATCCTGCTATCTGCAGCATTTTCTATCAATTTATCTATCATGTTTCCATTTCCTCAGTAACTCCAGATTTCTTTGAATAAGTGCTATCTCCACATCAATGTCTTCTTCCTCTTGTAAAGAAATATTTTCCTCCATGCTACTATCTCTATTAGATTCTGACTTTTCATCCATTCCTTCTTCTTCATCTGTATGTCTATTGCTAGCAGCCGCTAATTTTTTCCTTTCTATATCTAATCTAATTTGTTTATCATAGTTTCTTAACGACCTATCGAGTAGGGGCATGTACTCGTCGCTTGATGAATTTTCTCTAATTCTTCTCTGTCTTTTCACTTCTTTTTCTCTCTGTCTCTCTATTCTCCTTTTCGCTGCTTGTCTAGTATTTTTAAATGGAGCTTTTACCTCTTCTTCCATAGATTCCACACTATCATAATAACCCTCATACGTATTTTTCTCTTCTTTTATCAGTGTTTTCGGTATTGTCTGTTCATGAGTATCATCATAAACTGGTGTTGTTATTAATTGACTTTGTACTGGATCTTTTCTAAAATCTGGGGGTATTGTAGCTCTTCTGACGATTTGTCCATCTGAGTATAAGTCGTCTGAATAATAATTATTATTATAATTATTGTTTCCCTTATCATCATTATCTCTTCTTAAGTGTTCTACATGTGCCCTTGCTATATGTCCTGTGATCTGGTTCTTTATATTGTATGATACATTTCCTAACTTTTCTAAAATGTAATAACCTGGAATCCAACGAGCATCAAATTTGGAGTTCCTTCTATGCTTCTTATAATAAACTCTGTCACCTACTTTGAATTCCTGTAATTGTGTATTTTCGTTTCTGTACCTTTTCTGTCTTTCTCTAGCTTTAATTAAATTGTTCTTTAACCTTACATGCGCTTTGTGCATTTCTTGTATAATAACTTCCTGAAAATCATCCCCCATATATTTACGTCTTGGTTTTAACAGATTGTCAATAGGTAGTATAGGCTCTCTCCCGTGCAATAAATAAAATGGTGAAAACCCTGTACTCTCATTTTGATTTGTGCGTATTGCGCTTAGTGCAGGTCCCAGGAATAGATCCCAATCTTTTTCATGTTCATCGACAATCTTTGCTATAATGTTATACAATGTTCTATGTTGTCTTTCGTTTTTAGCATTTGAAGAAGGTCTATAATACGAGGTCTTTATATGGTTTATATTCAAATCTTTTAATAACTTCTCAAATTTCTTGTTCACAAACTCTTTACCGTTATCCGTGAGTACGATCTGTGGGCAACTAAATCTTGGTATGAATTCCTGTAAAAAAAATATTAATGATAGTATCTGCGCTCTTGTCTGGGATTGCATAAACTTCCGGCCACAGACTATAGATATCTACGATATGAATTAAATATACGTTTCCTGATAGTGTTCTAGGGTGAGGACCTGGTATATCTAAGCTGACTTTTTGCATAGGAAACTGAAGAATGTCTGTATCCTGTAAGGGACATTTGATTGTTTTCATATTTCTTAATCTACATTTTTCACACGTATCGACGTATTTACAAGCAGTTTTAAATAAATTCGGCCAATAATATTTGTTCTTGAGTGCTTTCACTAACTTATCACGACCGAGATGACCATTCTCATCATGACACGCCTTTAGAATTTCACTTTCCAAATGTTTTGGAATATATTTCCTTAACTGTTCGTTTCTTTCATTCACGTAATATAACTGATCATCATCTTGCAAAACTAAATAATTCTTCTTATACTTGTTCTCACCCGTTTCTTTTAATTTCTGTTTTATTTCTAGAACTTTTGGATCTAATTCTTGTTCTTCTTTCATATTAAATTGCATTAAATGTGGGTCTTCTGCTCTAGGTTCAGATTCTTGATCCGATGGTAAACTCTCAAAATCTTCTCTATTTATTATGGCAGAATCTAATATATTTACTTGCCAGTTTCGGTCGTCTATTTCCGGTTCTCCTTCGTCTTCCGTGTTTCCTGATGTCTGTGGATACGGGATGCTGGACAATAAATCTGCACATGTATTGTTCCTACCTGGTACATATTCTATCTTAGTATTGTATCCTTGCAGATTCAACGCCCATGTCTGTATTTTTCTGTTCTGCACTGGAGCTTCTAATAGAGATTTTAAAGGCATGTGGTCAGTTCTAATAATGAAATTTGCATTATGTAGATAATAATTAAGTTTCTGAAGAGCATAGTGGATAGCATAAGCTTCCTTCTCAATAGTCGACCATTTACGCTGAGATTTGCTAAGTTTATGTGACAAAAAATATATTGGTCTTTCATTTTTAACTCCTGGTATGCCAGATTCTTTTCCTTCATATGGTTGAACCAAACATGCTCCTATAGCATTATCTGAAGCATCTGTATACAATATTAGCTGTTTATTCAAATCTGGATGTGTCAATAGTGGCACTACTGTTAAGCTATTTTTTTAAAAATCAAACGCTTTTTGACATTCATCATCCCACCTAAATCTAGCGTATTTGCCAGTCAGGTTAGTAATAGGCTCTGCTATTTTTGAGAACCCTGGAATAAAACGACGATAGTATCCACATGTACCAATAAAAGCACAAACTTCTTTTACGTTAGTTGGAGGAGGTAGTTCTCTAATAACCTTTATCTTATCCTGATCTGGTTTAATTCCATCTCTATTAATGATATACCCCAAATACTTTGTTTCTGTTTTTAAAAATTCACATTTACTGAGCTTCAGTTTAACATCATTATTCTTAATCTGTCAAATACTAATTTTACATGTTTTAGGTGATCTTGTACGTCTCCTGCTGTGTAAATCAAAATGTCATCTATGTATGCTAATGCAAACTTTTGCATGCCCTCCAATACTTGATTTATTAATAGCATATAATGAGAAGGCGCCGTACGTACTCCAAAAGGCATTCGTAAGAATTCGTAAGAACCTGCGTGTGTACAAAAAGCACTCTTCTTTTGGGCATCTGGGGACATAGGTATACACCAAAATCCTGATCTTGCATCTAACGTAGTGAAGTAGGTAGACCCATTAAGTAAGCCTAAAATATCGTCAATCACCGGCAATGGTGGTACGCTACATTCTTAGTGATTTTGTTCAACGCCCGGTAGTCACAACAGAAGCGATGACTCCCGTCCTTCTTGGTCACAATTACTATCAGAGATGACCACTCTGATTTGGATCTTGTTATGATTCCCGCTTTTAGCATATCTTCTATTGCTTTTTCAACAATTTCTCTATTCCTTAGAGGAGTTCTGTATGGTTTTAAACTGATTGGTGGGTGATCTCCAGTATCTATTTCCATCGTAACTGTTTTTGTCTTTCCCAATTATAAGTCATTAATTGCAAAAACGTCTTGATTCTCTTTTATAAGTCGTTCTAATATTTCCTTATTTTCTGGTGGAGTTTTTAACTATGCTAATAATTCTTGTTCTCTTGTTATTTTGTCTACTGAATGTATTTGAGATGTATGTCTTCTGAATGGATGGATCAATTCATCATTCTGCACGTTCCATTTTCTTTCGCGTCTATGTCTGTTATTAATTCTTTCCCTAGGAATTTCTGAATAATTTATTCTCGGCATTTCCACTCTATCTGTTGCTAATATGCCATCAATATCATGTTCGACTTTGGCTATTACACATCCTCTGTATAATTTAATTTCTCTACCTGTGTTGTTAATAATCATTACGGAAAAGTTAAGTGTTTATCTAATGATATTATTCCATCCGGAACTTCTAGACCAGGCTCATCAATTACCTCCCTTTGCAATTCAGTGATTCTAACTGTGTGTCCTACTAAATAATACGGATTTCTTTTTACCTTTGCCTGTATCAAATTAACCGTCTGTGGTTTTAACGTCGTAGACATTTTAACTCTAACCAGTGCTGAAATGTGCATGTCTTCTTCCAAATCTACATATACGTCCTTGAATTTTAATTTGTGCAGATCAAAAAAAAAATCTTACACCGTTTTTTTATTAAGAAATCTCTACCTATAAGCATATTTCTATTTAAATCTTTCACTACATGAAAAAGATATCTTACGTTGATCCCTCCTAATTTAAGATTTATTATTGTTTGTCCAATTACTTGTAAATTTTGTCCTGTAACACCATAGTATCCACCGGAATAAGTGGACAACTCTGCAGCTGAGCAGAGCAGGGCACTCACTTGTCCTTACAGTCGGAAATGGCTGTCAAAGGCAGAGGTAAAAAGACCACCATGTGGATGTGGAAGGCAAGGGGAAACCACCACATTATCTTCCCAAGACTTCATGGCAAAACATATTTCAAAGTTAGTGAAGGACGTTAATGGCTGTCTTAGGGCATCCTCGTCCGGTAGGGACAGTCATGAGCCACAGGTGATACCAGACCGTCATCCAGCTACTGATGGCAAAAACTTAACTAAAATAAATAAATTTAGAGTAGGAACATGGAATGTTAGGACATTAAATGAGCTAGGAAAGTTGACCAATGTTCTAAGAGAGATGGATAGCATGAAAATGAATATACTAGGCGTTAGTGAGATGAGATGGAAGGGATCGGGCAAAATTATAGCTGACAATCACACAATAATTTATTCTGGAGGGGATACACATGAAAAAGGTGTAGGAATAATATTAGACGAAAAAACAGCCAAGTCAATTAATGGATACTGGTGTATTTCAGATAGAGTTATTATGGTAAAAATCAAAGGCAAACCAATAGACATAAATATTATACAAGTATATGCACCAACAGCAAGCAGTAGTGATGAAGAAATACAACACTTTTACGACGAAATAGAAATGGCGATGGCTCAAATTGGATCACAAGAAATAAAGATAATACTTGGTGATTTTAATGCAAAAGTAGGACAGGGAAAAATGGAGGATGTAGTGGGGAATTATGGTTTAGGTACAAGAAATGAAAGAGGGGAAAAGCTAATAGAATGGGCAAATATCAATGATATGATAATTGGAAACACATGGTTTAAACACCATAAAAGACGACTGTACACATGGATAAGGCCCTGATAAGAAAATACGCAACCAAATTGACTACATACTAATTAATAAAAGATTTAGAAATGCTTTAATTAATGTAAAGACGCCTGGTGCTGACTGTAATAGTGATCATGTACCACTATGTGGACAAATAAAAGTAAGATTAAAGAGAGGGAAAAAAATGGTTAAGAACATGAGTACTTAATAAAGAGGTTCTGAAAATAGATAAAGAAATGCAAGAACAATACAGAGTGACTGTGAAAAATAGGTACAATGCAATAACTAAAATACAGAGTATAGATGAACAATGGGAAATGTTAAGGGACTCCATTCATCAAACTAGCAAAGAAGTATTACCGGAGAGAGGCAAAATAGCTAAGAAAAAATGGATGAATGAAGATATCTTAAAACAGATGGACAAAAGAAAACAGAGTAAAAATGGCAAACAAGAATACGCTAAGATAAATAAAGAAATAAAAGATAAATGTGGGAAGGCTAAAGAAAGTTGGTTAAACGAGCAATGCAAAAAAATTGAATTAAATTCCATTAAAGATACAAAAAATATGCACAGACAAATCAGTGAGCTTACAGGAAGAAAAATAAGAATAAATACAGGGTGTTTGAAATCAAAAACAGGAAAGATAATATTAGAGGAAGATGCTATAATGAAGAGGTGGAATGAGTATATAAGAGAATTATATGAAGGAGAAAGGGAAGAATTAACAGAAGATAGTAACTTAGAAGGTCCACCTATTCTGAAAGAAGAAGTCGCTGACGCTATGAAACGTATGAAGAAAGGAAAAACAGCTGGGCCAGATGAAATCACAATAGAAGAATTAGAAGTATTGGGAGAATTTGGAGTAGATATATTAACCAAAATGTTGAATGATATTTACAGCAGTGGATATTTACCCAGTGATATGCTGAAATCTGTATTTATAGCTATACCAAAAAGACCAGGAGCAATTGATTGTGAAGATTTTCGTACAATTAACCTTATAAACCATATCACTAAGCTTCTACTCAGAATCATAATGAGAAGAACCAAAAAGAAAATAAAAATGGAAATTAGTGAAGAACAGTATGGATTTGTGGAAGGAAAGGGCACAAACAATGCAATTTATACATTACGGACACTAATAGAAAGGTCAATAGAGAAACAGAGAGACATATATTTGTGCTTCATAGATTATACTAAGGCATTTGATAAAGTAAAACATGATGAACTGATTAAAATGTTGGAAGATATCAACACTG
This sequence comes from Cepaea nemoralis, assembly GCA_014155875.1. NCBI lineage: Eukaryota > Metazoa > Mollusca > Gastropoda > Stylommatophora > Helicidae > Cepaea > Cepaea nemoralis. Next base: position 164,436 of record JACEFZ010016833.1, on the reverse strand, counting down.
ATGGAAAAGATTTAAGAATAATAAAGAATATTTACTGGAACCAAGTAGCAGCAATTAAAATGGGAAATAAAGAGGGTAGTTATGAACAGATAAAGCTAGGAGTACGACAAGGGTGTGTCTTGTCACCAGATCTTTTCTCCCTGTATAGCGAAGTAATAATGAGAGAGATCAAAGAGATGCCAGGAATACTAGTTGGAGGTTATAATATAAATAATATACGCTATGCAGATGACACAGTATTGGTGGCGGATAATTCAACAGACCTACAACAATTATTAGACGTAGTAGTAACAGAGAGTGCAAGGAAAGGACTCTCCTTGAATATCAAGAAAACAGTAACAATGGTAATATCAAAGAAAATGGTGACACCAAAATGTGACATAGAAATAGAAGGGAAAATCCTTAACCAAGTTGATAATTTTAGATACCTAGGGGCATTTATAACATCAGATGGAAGATGTACAACAGAGATTAGGAGCAGAATAGGGCAGGCAAAAGCCGCATTTCAGAAAATGAAGAGTATCTTATGCAATAAGTCACTATCACTGAATGTAAGAAAGAGAGTGCTGAAATGCTATGTAGAACCAGTTTTGCTGTATGGCAGTGAATCTTGGAATGTAAATGAACAAATTAAGAAGAAATTAGAAGCAACAGAGATGTGGTTCCTGAGACGAATGTTGCGAATTCCTTGGACTGGCAGAGTAACTAACGACGACTGCCTGAAACAAGGCTAACGAAACTAGAACATTATATACAACAATAAGACAGAGACAAACAGCTTTCCTCGGTCATGTGATGAGAAGAGAGGCATTGGAGAACATCGTAACAACTGGAAGGATCGAGGGGAAGAGAGGCAGAGGTAGACCAAGAGAAGTGATGCTGGATGGATTGAGACGGTGGCATGGAGGAATATCAGCAGCAGAGTTGATCCAGAAAACCAAAGACCGAGATCTATGGAGAGCCATGAACGCCTACGCCAGCCGGCATGGCACTTGATGATGATGATGAACAGAGTGAAGATTATTATGACTCCTGAATAGTTTGCAATTTCTCATTATTTTGTATAAAAAAACTTTCTTTGATTACACTAACCTGAGCTCCCGAATCAATTAATGTACGAATTCTATACTTCCCTATTTCTATTATACATGAACTGGGATCTGTTTTATTCACTGTAAACTGTTTGATTTCATCTAGTTGAGAGCACTTCCTACTCGTCCTGCTATACCTGTTATTAAAATATTCTTTAAATCTTGGGACCTTGTTATCTTCCCTCCTACTGCAGGTCCTATTTAATAGGTGGGGCGCCGGTTTTCCTGCGTTCTTGGACTTGTAAAACTTCTGTGTATATCTTCAAAATTCCTATTTAATCTGCTATTGACACTCTATTTTGTGTATTCGACTGTACACGCCTGTTACCACAGAAGCAAAAAATGTGTCCACGTTGGCCACAACCCCAACAGACTATATTTGTGTTATTTGTGTTACCTACCGTCTCACTTATAGGATTTCTCATTTGTCTTCTTCTATCATAAGCATTTCCGTTACTTCCTTGTAATGTCTGTATGCCTCCTCTCCTATTCCATCCGAACCTTGTTTGTCCTATCTCCATGGGCTCTTCAATCCTGTCTTCTCGACTATTTCCTATTTCTCATCCTACTCTCAGTCTAAATCTTCGTCTCAAATTCTCTTCTTGTACAGCTATATCTACAGCTTGTGATAATCTCTCAGGGTTTTCTCTCATTAATTTAAATTTCAGTCCATCCGACTTTATACCATCTACAAAATCCCGACCAACATCCGTTCTACTTCCTCACCTCGTACGTTCTGTCCTAAGAATGCTTCTTCGGCCAGGTTAATCAATCTATCACTAAACAATTGTACAGTTTCTCCAATGTTTTGCTTGGATTGTCTTAACACTGAAAACGCATGTTGCGGGTCCGTGATTTCAGCGTATTTATGGGCTAAATCATCCTTGAACTGTTCCCATGTCTCATCCACCCTAGCTTCTAATTTTCTTCGGATATGATCAGAAACCAGTTCTGTCGTGGCTTCATAAGCAAGTTTCATTGTTTCTTCATCTGTTGCTGCCACCAAATATGCATGCTTCTCTATTGAAGTTATCCACTTCTTAAAGTCCTTCGCCTGTCCACTAAATTTTACAATCTCTGTTGCCATTCCTTGTTGTTTCATGACTGTGTTGAGTCTACCTATTGCCGTACCTACTCCAGTCAAAACTTGTGTTAATGAACCCTGTTCTTCTGCCATATTGAAATGTGCTGAAATATCAATTCGTATAAGCAAACTCACAGTTATAACAATTTAGTTAATAAATATCACTAGATATATGATCGTATTTAAATTACGTAAAAAAAAAACGTAAGCAACTGTTTTTTTCCTCCTGTAAATATTGAATATTTGAATTAATCAATCAATTGTATCTAACAGTCAAAAGTCTCATATTGGTTATACCTTAATTAATTACCGTTAGATATATCCCTTGATCCAACAGGAAAGTAGACCCAGGTACGTCAGCTGAGAACTATATTTGCCAAGTATAGGCTTCACGTATAAATCAAGCGTCTCGTGTTCTTCTACTCCATCAGCAAGAGGACAACTCTGGAGTCTGTGTTATCTGAAGCTGCCTATGTTTTTCCAAACGACGACGCAATTTGTAGTTACATCATTCCTCGTATATCTCAGGCTTTTCTAGCGGTAGGAATGCTTCCACTTTCACCCATGGTCGGGCACACCAGACTTGAGCCTTCTTTTCACCCTAAACAGGGCCCTTCTAGACGACGACTTGAAAACAGCTCTAGCCTGATGAAGCGACTTAATTAGGTCTCCTCTTCAGCAGGTCGGCAACCCAGTTTGCCCAACCACTTCCAAAGAGACCAAAGCAACCAAATCGCATCATTCTTCCTGACATCTCCATGTAATTTCAAGTTGGTTGTGGCTGTTTTAATTTTGACGTTTGGAAAAAATTTCTTTGATACTGGACAATCTTAGTAGTTAAGTGACCTTCAAACAAGCAGCAAGGTCAATGAACGGCTGTAATAACTTTACAGCATTTTGATGACAATCACGTTACTTCAGATGGTTATGATGAAAAACAGCTCATTCTACTGGCAACCAGGTTACGATAATCTTGATACGGATGACTTCAAATCAACTAGTCCGAAAAATGCTTCATGTTGATTCTATTTTAAGTTGAAACTTTCAATAAAAATGGTCCGGTCTGGAGCTTTTGATTCAAAGAATTTAGTAAAAGTTTATTTATTCATACCTTCTTGTCGCAGCAAGCTGATAAAAATTCCCCATGAAAGTTCTCTGCTGTGCTATGCCATTTTCAGTACTTCTCGTTATATGTCCGCGACATCCAAGTTAAAAATCGAAATCCTGGTGTGCGGCGCCAAATCTGTACTGTAACAGTACAGGCACAGAGACGATTATAAAACAAGTCCCGATGTTGTTCTCTAAAAGGTTTTATTGATCATAATAAACTGAAGAATATTACACAAGTTACTTGGTATGATGTTCTTCTCTCCGGACCTTAGCTGTAACTAACCTCCCCAAAAACCCTACGTCACGACTTGAGCATCCTTAGTAACATTCTTCTTGGATGCTCAACTGTGCCTAAACTTTGCACATCAAACCTATTAACAGAGATGTTACTCACTCTGTTATATCTTCTTCCTCTTTCAACACATGGTCCTCACATTATTTTCCAGTAACTTTTATCAGTTTTTAATAGCGCAGACTGGGTTAGTATCTTGACATCAAACAATTTGAATGTAGTATTGTCAGCTGCCACCTGTCCTTTAATTTTAGCCCACACAAGTTCTATAGGGTTTAAATGAGAATGGTACGGCGGAAGTCTCAAGCACCTATGGCCATGCTCTTCTATCAACTTGTTGATTTGATATTTCTTGCTTTTTTGCATCTATTTTACAAGGGACAACAACTGTAGCTTGAAATTTGTTTCTGAAAATGGTATATTTTCCCTGCGGAACCATATCTTTATTGCTTTTTTTGTGCTCGATGCTGTAGGTATTTTGTCTTCTTGGGCAACAACATTGTGATATGATGCATTGTCCATGATTAGACAAGACAATGATTAGTATCAAGGGATGGAAGTGCTGTATTTTCGAGCCAATATCTAAATACATTACCATTCATCTCATTATGATAATCCCTATTTTCTGTATGCTTTGATAGAACATGAGTCCAGCATTCTGTAGTACACCATTATGACCAAACGCTGTCCTTTACTACTGGGCACATATCGCTTTATCTTTCCATCCACTGATTGCCATTTCTTTTCACTTGTGTGGTGTGCATTGATCCACGTCTCATCCAAATACACTATGTCATAATTTTCTTTGCGCATTTCCCTTATTTCACATAGGTATCTGCTTCTCATGGCTCCTAAATGCGGTTGCTCGCAAAGGATATTTCTACCTCCCTTGTACTTTCTAAAAGTGAAGATAATGTCCTTATAATTTTCCACAAAGTTGTTTTGGATAGCTCTATGTCATTGTTCTTTCTCAACCAAACCCTAAATTTTCTTACAGTCACAGTTTCTTTGGCATCCAGCATTTTTATAATAGCTCGCCTTATGACATCCTTGTCAAAGCTGTCTACAATTGCGTTTCTACCTACCATTTACTTATTGCGTAGTGGTTTCATTCCAGATTCTTGCACCCATCAACGAAATGACCGTTTACTCAAACCCAATGCATGCACTATTCTTTTTATCGGGATTTGTAACAGTATGAAACAGTTTCCTGCGATCAGCTTCTTGACAAAAATATGTGTACAACTTCACAGCGATGCTTTGAAGTGTACAAAATTTCACATTAAATCCCATTGAACAATATTCACACATTCAAATATTAGCTATTAATATTCTATTAATGGTAAGATTTATTTATATAATCACATTTCATGAAAGAACCCACATTGATGACACCTCTGAACACTCCCATGTAACTGCGCGCCGAACATGCCAAAACGTGAACCATGAGAAATTTTTTTTAAAAAGCGCGGATGTGTCTGGGTGAAGGTGTAATACATTAAAAATTATGGACTTAATCTCTGACTTGTAAATTATATACTGCATATAAACAAACATTGAAATCTGCTGTACAATCTCCAGAACAACATTTTTTTTTCTTGGGTGGACATAATGATAAGGTTATGTGCTAACTTTCATCATTTTCAATCAGTTGGTTACTGAGATATGGAATTTTATATTGGGGCAGATAAAAGTAAACAGACTATAGTACCATCACTCTTGATGTTGATGATTGGTCATACTAGTACCATCACTCTTGGTGTTGATGATTGGTCATACTAGTACCATCACTCTTGGTGTTGATGATTGGTCATACCATACTAGTACGATCACTCTTGCTGTTGATGATCGGTCAAGAGTTGCCGCTGCAGTCTGAATTACAAGAGATACTGCTGCAATCTGAAATACAAGAACTACTGCTGCAGTCTGAAATACAAGAGATACTGCTTTAGTCTGAAATACAAGAGATACTGCTTTAGTCTAAAATACAAGAGATACTGCTTTAGTCTGAAATACAAGATATACTGCTGCAGTCTGAAATACAAGAGATACTGCTGCAGTCTGAAATACAAGAGATACTGCTGCAGTCTGAAATACAAGAGATCCTGCTGCAGTCTGAAATACAAGATGTACTGCTTCAGTCTGAAATACAAGAGATACTGCTTCAGTCTGAAATACAAGAGATACTGCTTTAGTCTGAAATACAAGAGATACTGCTTTAGTCTGAAATACAAGATGTACTGCTGCAGTCTGAAATACAAGAGATACTGCTTTAGTCTGAAATACAAGCGATACTGCTGTAGTCTGAAATACAAGAGATACTGCTGCAGTCTGAAATACAAGATGTACTGCTGCAGTTTGAAATTCAAGAGATACTCATGCAGTTTGAATTACAAGATATACTTCTGCAGTTTGAAATACAAGAGATACTGCAGTAATTTAAAATACAAGATGTACTACAGTAGTTTGAAATACAAGATATACTGCTGCAGTTTGAAATACAAGAGATACTGCAGTAGTTTAAAATACAAGATGTACTACAGTAGTTTGAAATACAAGATATAGTGCTGCAGTTTGAAATACAAGATGTACTGCTGCAGTTTGAAATACAAGATATACTGCTGCAGTTTGAAATACAAGATGTACTGCTGCAGTTTGAAATACAAGATATACTGCTGCAGTTTGAAATACAAGAGATACTGCAGTAGTTTAAAATACAAGATGTACTACAGTAGTTTGAAATACAAGATATAGTGCTGCAGTTTGAAATACAAGATGTACTGCTGCAGTTTGAAATACAAGATATACTGCTGCAGTTTGAAATACAAGATGTACTGCTGCAGTTTGAAATACAAGATGTACTGCTACAATTTGATTTACAATAGATAGTGCTGTAGCCTGATGGACTGTCTGCAATGTCTGACATGTTTCATTATTATGTGAAAGGTGTTTCACTTTAATCAAGTCTGTAGCTCAGTACTTTCACCCACATTTTTGGGTTTGCTTTCTCTAGCCTTTGACTGTGTCCAGTCAACCTTCAAGACAGCAGGTTTGTGTATCCCTTCATTTGGTTCAAACCCCGTGACCTGTCCAACATAGGAGACTCTATCACTAGCTGTGCTACCATCAGCATAGCTCTTTGGATCATTAGAACACACAAGCTTCTCTACGGCTACAAGCTGGGTACACAACAGAGGGGACCTGCAGTGTCTGATAACCTAAATAAAATCTTGGTGACACTTGGCACCTCATAGTTTACTGAATAGTTGATCTCAGACATGTTCAGTGCAGACTGCCATCAAATTCCAAGGGCCTACACTTCTATTTTATTAGATGGTCATCCAGACTGCTTTGCTCTGTACCATGTAAAACAATAGCTGCAAAATTATAATTAGCCGGACTTGTATATAAAGAATAAACAGTTCAATGCTCATACACTCCAAAATGTACTTTGTAAAGTCTCAAATATCAACATGAGTGCTTCCACAAACAGTACTTTGTCGCAAGTTCTCCTTGCTGCAATACAGTGTTAAATAATATTCAAACATGGTTATGCTTGAACTCTTTCTCTGTAACAAACACTACTCTACAGCTTGCTATTCATCTGTACATAATAATAAGTAAGCAAAGAACCCTTTTACATATCTTGAGGGGTATTGGGCAAATGGTGCTAGCCCTATATATTCGTGTAGACTAGTTGACACTTGGTAGGTCATTGATCAGTATCACCCTGACCTCCTTGCCGTCCTAGGACATTTCCTGAGACCCACATCGGGATGGGTGGACATGAGAACCTGTATGGGGATTCAAACACAATACCACCGAGCTGACAGGCAAGTGTGCAAGCCATTGCGCTAGAATGGATCTCCTAATAATAAGTAGTTTACCTCAGTGTATTATTTATTGTACATGTGTACTGGAAATTCTTCATGGCGTCATGTAAATGTGTTACGAAAATAGATCTCAGTTGACTCACTTCCCTTCTTGTGTTTGCTTATTTTAACTATTAACACAATAATTTATTGGACACTTGTTATAACATGACTTCTCAACATCCCTCTCTTCTTATATCCACCTTGTGGTGATAGAGTGGCTTGCGTGTTACATTGGTTGGTTATAAAAGCCATGCTGACGTTAGCACAGCTGACGGTAGCGTAGCTGCTGGTAGGGGCTCCCATGTCAGAGAGGTCAAGGTGTAGGAACCAGTTGAAGTATATATATATATATATAGAGAGAGAGAGATAGAGAGAGGGTATTTGACAGTATTGCATCCTGACATCGACAGTTGGCATGGCAGAACATCAATGGAGCAAACTAGAGCGTCTGGACTTACAAACTGTAGTGCGATACTGCAAATTTAAGGTATACAACAATTACACTTCAAGCCACTAAGGCACTCAAACCTCTCAGCGGAGGAACAACAGGCACTCACGCAGTTGAAACCTCGTGAGGACATAGTTATCAAGCCTGCCGACAAGGGAGGAGCGTTAAGGGTTTGGAGGAAAGACTTGTATGTACTAGAAGGCAACAAGCAGCTTGGGGATGCAACTTTCTACAGACCACGGCCACAAGATGGGACGGTCAGTAACAACACCCAGGTCAAGAGTGTAACGAATGTCATCATTGGGCAAGGCCTTATGTCCTGTTCTGCCACCTCACTGTTCATCCACGATAGTTGCTTGGGCAAATCCACCTTTTATGTGCTGCCTAATACACACAAGCCAAACAACCCAGACAGACCTATAGTCTCGGCCTGCTCTTGTCCAACTGAACGGATTTCAGAGTTCCTAGACAGCATATTTCAGCCGTTGGTTGCTAGTCTCCCCTCATATGTCAAAGACACCAACCACGCTATTTGAAATTTCTATCTTAAATTCCATCAGTTTCACAACCCCTTCTCATTACCACATCTTCACTTTAGATGTGACACTATACAGCTATTCCTCACTCTGACGGCCTTAAAGCCTTGGAATTTTTCTTGGACAAAAGGCACAGCCCCACCATAGCTAGCGGACCATTGCTGCGTCTGGCAGAGCTAGTCCTCAGCCTCAGTTCATTTGAGTTCAATGGGGACTATTTTGACCAAATTAGCGGGGTGGCCAAGGGTACTAAGATCGGCCCGAATTATGCCTGTCTGTTCATTGGCTATCTGGAGCACCAGGTATGGAGTCAATACACCGGTAGGCTCCCGGAGCTCTACAGGAGGTATATCGATGACTGCTTTTGTGTTTCAGACATACCCCTGTCTGATCTCCAGGACTTCATTGCATTTTTCTCCGACTTTTTCATCGCAGCATGACAAATATTCCCTAGCATGACCATAGCTAGCGGACCATTGCTGCGTCTGGCAGAGCTAGTCCTCAGCCTCAGTTCATTTGAGTTCAATGGGGACTATTTTGACCAAATTAGCGGGGTGGCCAAGGGTACTAAGATCGGCCCGAATTATGCCTGTCTGTTCATTGGCTATCTGGAGCACCAGGTATGGAGTCAATACACCGGTAGGCTCCCGGAGCTCTACAGGAGGTATATCGATGACTGCTTTTGTGTTTCAGACATACCCCTGTCTGATCTCCAGGACTTCATTGCATTTTTCTCCGACTTTTTCATCGCAGCATCGGACTCATCTCCACCATCTCTTCGTCAGCTGTCAATTTCTTAGATCTAACAGTCTTTTTAGGTTCCGCTGGTCAATGCACGACGGTTTATTATAAACCAACTGACTCGCACGCATTCCTTCTCTTTACCTCCTCCCATCATCCCTCTTGTAAGGGATCTATTCCTTTCTACCAACTGTTACATCTCCGACGGCTTTGTCAGGATAATAACGACTTCCATCAAAAATCCCACACAATGTTGGATTTCTTCAACCTTCATGGCAATACTGAGAATGTTCTGTTTACAGCTCTTCACCGCTACCAGTCTATCAGTCGTGCCGAGGTAATCTCCTCCAGGTCGAAACCACGAAACAATAGACCTATACTTTCACTAACCTACCATCCCCATAATATTGCTGCCAAGAATATCCTCCTGAAGCATCTATCCATTCTCCAGACAGGCCCATTCACTCGAGATGTCTTCTCAGAGGCACCCCTGGTGGCGTACAGTCGGGTTCGCAACATCAGGGATGTGCTGGTCCATAGCAGATTACCCCAACCTCACAGGTCTCTTCCTGGCACGGTGACTTGTCTTCGATCACGCTGTAAGACCTGCCCACATGTACTTCAAACCCACAGTCTGGTATTCCCTAAGACCACTTTCCACATCCGTGAGGGTTTCTCATGCACGAGTCGCAATGTTATCTATGCGATTATCTGCACACGTTGTGACATGAGATATATCGGAAAGATATACGTCTGGCTGACAGATTTAGACAACACCCCTCTGATATCAACAGTGGTGCCCAGAAACCGGTATCCATACACTTCAACAGTTCTGACCACTGTGGCGTGGCCGACATACAGGTCACGGCGATCAAATCGTGCGCATCTCACGAACGCGATCGTAAGACATTGGAAAACCGTCTCATCTTCCAGTTGGGTTCACTCTCCCCTCACGGCCTCAATGTCCAACACAGTTTCATTTAACTTCAACGCCCCCCCCCCCCCACCCCACACCCCATCCCCGCATCTGTATAGTTCACTTAAAAAGTTAGTCGCATATCCTTTACAGAACGTCGCAGTCAGCCCCATTATTATTTGTGCTATTTGTGATTTATTGGATAATTTGCGTTCAGTGGTTTGTCATTGCTTTCTGAGCGAACCGACACTCAAACTATTTTATGAAAAAGAAAACGCAGGGCTGTCTGCATCCAAATTGCTCGCATCTGTGTTTCGGGCACTGGATGCGTAATTGCGAACTGTGTCCAAGACACCTTTGCCACATAGCCGGGTATAGTGCTCTACTAATCCCTATTTTTACCTTTCGCTCATCTGGGCGTCCCCCCATCCCCCAGCGGGTGTCCCCCACCGGGAGGCTAAGCCAATCATGAGCTTCTGGCGTTATTGGCCTTAAGTTCAGTGACCGCCTGAACCACCACACATCCGGTTAATTCCCTCCACCGATAGTTGCTTAAAGACGTTTTCAGTCAAGCAAGGATACAGATAAGTAACTTTAATATTTTCATGTAGTGTTTTTCGTGTAGTGTGTCGCTTTATATTTGTTTGTTCTGTGCTGACGAAGGCTTTGGCCGCAACGTCTATTTTGTGTACTTGTAATCGTGTTCTAGTAAAGCTCACAATCTACTTCTCGTGTTTTGGTGCCTCATTGATGCCGAGGTAAGGGGTTCAACCCCTACACAGAACAGTTGGACTAAAATGTTGACATATCGTCCTTGACTTGGGGACGTAAATTACAATTACCTCTGAAGTCGGAATGGTTTCGCCTGATGACGAGGGACACTATTTATAGGGACAGCTAATCCACAAGCAAAGAATTCAGTCCAGCACTACTAGATGTAGTGTGTGTGTGTGTGTGTGTGTGTGTGTGTGTGTGTGTGTGTGTATTACGCTTAAGTTCAAAGCAAACGAGCGCAATATATATATATATATATATATATATATATATATATATATATATATATATATATATATATATATATATATATATATATATATATATATCACTAGCTGTTGAAGTTGGGCACAGGGTGTTAATGGAAATGTCCTTAGTGCTGTGATATCGATTCTTGACTCAGTTCACATCTACTCAACTTATGTGGAAGAAAATATACATTTATAAGAAGGTGATAAACAGCGTTCTTTGGTCACGAATGAAAGGAGAAGCATTGGAAAATATCGTAATAATGGGAAAGTCCCATAGCAGATACTGCTGTTGGGTTGTGAAGCATTATGTCTGTACATATTCTAGGTCATGATATATTAGGCAAAGGTCAATTTCCTTTCTCATTGCCTTATCTTTCTAGACAATTCTTGGAAACTTCTGGAACTTGTCTAGTAGCCATTTTTTAATAAGGCGGGTCAACCTCAGAGACCCTGACTACTTTCTGTGCAGGCAAGTACACTAACCTGGAGCTCTTGAAAAAATTGTTACAATGTGTAAGTTAGTTCATTAATCACTAATTGAACTGATTATATACTTTATCTAATCATTGTTTCCCCAGGCGGATGTTATAGAGTCACAGTATAAAATGTTGCTAGACAAGGTGAATGCTACAAAAGATTTTGAGGCAGCCAAAAGTGCCCACGAACATTCTCTGTCTTCACTTCTTGCCCAAAGATTTTTTCACATGCAAAAGTGAGTGTCTAATGGTTTTGTAAGGTGGTATATCCTGTGTAGTTTATTTAATTAAATTCATTATTGCTGATCCTCATTCAGTGCTTCTTGATAAGCTGTCTACAAATGTTCATGTGACCTCTCTTATCACCATTAATTAGCATATATAGATTGTTTAAAAAAATTATTGTATCAAGAAAAAAGAACTTACTGACCTTTGAATTGTGAGATACTTTTAGCATTTGTTATCCTCGAATGATCACTGTGTAGGCATTCATCTGCCTACACAATGATTATAGTAAGTGTTCACCTGCCTACACAATGATCATAACAAGCGTTCACCTGCCTACACAATGATGTTAATAAGTATTCATCTGCCTACATTTGTGATTACCGTAGAGATAGCAAATGCTCCATATTTGAACATTATCAGTGACTGTGTGTTGTGTATTTCAGTCAAAGTATCATTCATCTATTCACTTCATATGATATATAACTCTGCAGTTGAGATGTAACAAAATATGCTAGGCAAGAAATCTGTATGTAAAATCTGGTCAGTTCTTGTGTGACCTGGATGTGAAGTTCTTAGCATTGTATGCCAAGCTGTAAGTCCGTCTTCATTCTACTTTGCCATGTGTATGTAATCGAACTTACCAGCAGGGTATTGGCTTGCTATAAAGGAGTGACGAATAACAGTCAATGAACTAACGGTGAACTTTGAAAGATGAAGCAACGTCTGAGTTTAAAAAGCGAACACTGCTTTAATCCGGCAGCTGACAAAGTTACAATAACATCTTCTACTGTACTATTCAGAAGGCCTGTTTTTGCCAGGACGGCATCTAAATATAAATGTACACTGAGATGAATTATTCGAACCTGTTCTAAGTTCGCCCTGTCGTTACTCTTCCATACCTCTTCTTCTTTCGTTCATCCCGGCCGTCTTTGCTGTCACATTCATCCGATCCTGTCTAGGGTCTGCCCGTCGTTCTTGGATCCATGCCGTTTCCAATATATACTTCTAGCTGTTATGAACTTGATAGCCACTGCTAGATTGCCAACCATTCGATAGCCACACCAATTTGTTCCAGAATTCCAAAGCACGACCTTTCGTCTTGATCACCCCACAACGTATGTTTTTGTTGTCAAGATTGCGTTGGTGTGACGTTTCCCGTTGTCAACTTGTATCCCTTAGTTTTTTCTGCACTTTTGTCTTCTAGACTTCTTCACATCCTTTCTGTGGCGTAATCTGGGCACCTGCTCTGTGGCATTGTTGCCATGACGGGCACACACCAAGAAGAAGATACATAAAGAGAGAAACGGGATTTCCAAAAGAACATACCAAACTAAACCATTGGCACGAAAACCAAGAGAAACGGAATACGTCAGAGGACAACATAAACAGAGGCTGTGACTTTCACCGAACAGATCGGTTGTGCTTTCTGAGTTTGGGAAAGGAAGAAGGCGAGTTCCGAAGGGATAGAAGGCTGGCAGTGGAATCATTCAGGGATATGAATAGCCTATGAAATATTTGGAGAGCGCCATGGATTTGTAAAGACGGGAAACTCTAGACGACGGATTCGGATGAAAACGACAGAGGATGAAATTGGAAGAATCACAAGGGAAAATGAAGGTGACTAAATGTTCGTAGGGAAAAGGCAAGGCGGAAAGATCAAGGTTAGTGTAATATAGGAATTAGGCCCTTCTCGGTGGCATGAGAAACTAATTTATCTAACTAATAGATGTGACTGTCTTGTAAATTCCGGAATTAAACACGGATATTGACTTTTCCTCGAGCGTCGACATTGTAATTGATTCCCCGTTCGCCAATAATGTTCTTTGCAAGTTGATTTCACTGTTTCATGTTACGAGCCAAGTGCCACATTGTTGGTCGATCTAATTACCATGGCTTTACACTGAAGAAAGGACGACTTACATGTTGGCATATATGGGGACTGGATTATCCGGGTTGTTTATAAGAAAAGAATGACTGCCGCCTTTGAATGTAAACATTTCACGTCAAGTTGAAGTGCACGACTATTACAAACTACGCGAACCATCTCAAACTCAGCGGAAGCCGGAAATTGCAGCTGGTACAAACATCAGTTACAGACTGCAAACATTCAATATTGATTTACTAAATGTGATATTATTTAGATTGTCAGTTTGCCACACACAAGGTAAGAGATTAAACTTGTGCTATTCCACAAATCTGTACGGCAATGGGACACTTATCAGTTTCGATGTCTGCTATCAGGAGACATACTACACTTGCTAGTACTAATTGTTTACCCAGGACGGAATTAAACATGTTTTGGAATTAGACGTAGGTTTACATAAATTAGACAAGCAGTTGACACAGCACACTACACAACTCTTGAACATTAGTATATACCATACAGTCAAGATACACTTGGCAGGAAGAATGATATCTACATAATGTTATTGGCTGCCGACACTCTGTCAAATTTACACTATCGGCACAAGGAACATTCATTACTTCTGGGGACATTATAGAGATTAATTATTTAACATTTATCTACACACGTACGTGATGTCGGATGTCAGTATGGATGATGATGTACATTATACATTATGGAGATTACCTACACTTCCCTCCACCAAGATTCTGAAGGAAATATAGATTTTAGGTGGGACATTCAGTGGGACTGTACACACTATATAGTACGTCGGGACTTATTGCATTTAGTCCTACACTAATACTCTGGACATTAGGACAACGCCACATGAAGATACACAGACAACAGGACACTTATCTCCACACGGCACTTATACGATTTCACCAACTTCTACACATTTATGATGCCATTATCAGGAACATATAGAGACACTTATGGATTTTAATTTTACACATTGCACCGCCGTACCAAGTGATTCAATTATTTATCGGCGTCGTTCCAATGTTAGCGATCCTCATTGGGACACCGTTGCTCTCGTTTACGGACATGGAAGTAGCACTTCGTTCTTCTCACGATACCATTTCATTATTGTGGATTGACACCTCTCTTGCAACCTCAACGCAAACGAATCTTTTACACGGAATGTCGGACGTTTCAACGTCAACGCTTCACACTGGACACTGCCTGACTTTATACGGATACACTACACACGTCATCACGGACAAATTGTAGGACATACTAGACAGTTCACACATCAGTCAACTTTATTCTGGATTTTACATACGAACCTTCATTCAGTCACTGCGGGTATCATACAATCAGATACCCACTTCAACCATTCAACCAGGACTTATCTCATTAAGGCTGTGGCAACTCAAAGTTCTACATTTACACCGCAACCGATTAAATCTTTACAGAGATCGGTCACAGGCCACTTGGTCTAGGGTGTTAGTGTAAGTTAATTACACTATCGTATCAACACAGACAAGAACAACAGTCACGGAGTCACTCTTCATTCGTCTCTATACTGCTACACGCACTAGTATGGAACATACACCACCATAGATCAAGGCCGAGCGTTAAACTTTGAAAGTCATGGATAGAGGAAGCACACTATCATTACAAACGTGTGATTACTTCTTCAACATTCAGTTTACAGTCTTTATGAAGTCGACAGACTAGTTGTTGGCTAACGATAAATCTAAGAAGGCCTGTATAAATTGTCATTGTCGATTGTTGTTTGTATATTTGTGATTTAATTAGGTGCTGAGTAGTTAACAATAACGAAGTCAATTATAAATTAACACTTGATTAATTAAGAAGGCGTTTAGGTGTTGGCAGTCGTCAGGTCTGTACGAATATAGTTATATCATTTATATCGTTATCACGGGTAACAACACATAATTGTTGTCTTGTGTTAATAACTATAGTAGTAAGAGAGGGTATTCTGCGTCAAATTTCTGGAAAAGTAGTGTAGTCTTTTATGAACGGAAATATGTATTTACGTCACACGTCACTCGTTTTCTGTCGTTGTTAATTGTCAAGTGTTATATGTTCTTTATACTAAATATATTTTTCCATAATAATTTCTTCTGTGGTTTACATATGTCACGGTTAGATTAGTTATATTGCAATAAGAATACGAAATTCTTTTGTAATCGGCTACTATACACTGTTGGTTTTAATTAAGTTAATATTTGGTAGACGTTGATACTACAAGATATACTATCGACTCTATTCCTTGAACAAAATTATTGCAATTTTGTCGATATTCTTGTCTTGCTTTCCTACTTCGCGATTTTATTTCAGCTAGATAGCTTATGATACAGGTAGGACAAGATGTTTACACTTCAAGATTACATAAACTTAGGTGAGGAGACTGGTTTAACTGGTGCGGAACTTAGGAATTGGGCAAAACAAGAGTTCAACGCTCAAGCCGCACGTGAGAAGGAGGAAAGACAAGAAAGACTGGCAGCAAAGAAAGAATCAAAACAACTTCAAGCTACTCGTGAGCGAGAAGAACGACAAGAGAGATTGGCTCTGGAGAGGGAAAGCAAGGATAGGGAGCTTGCGTTTCGGAAAGAGGTGAAAGAGAAGGAGATGGCTTTGGAACATGAGAAAATGGAAGCTAGAGAAAGGGAATTAACTTTGGAACGCGAGAGGATAGCAGCTGAAAAACAGAAATTAATTACGGAGAAGGAATTGAAAGAGAAGCAAATAGCCGCAGAGGCAGAGATGAAGGCAAAACAAATAGCCGCAGAGGCTGAAATGAAGGAAAAGCAACTGGCATTTGAGAAAGAGAAGCTTGCAACAGAGACACTCTGGATAGACAAGGAGGTCGAGGGGAGCTTAAAGGTCAAGGCGTTAGAGATGGAACGTGAAGCTGAGATCTAACGAGAGAAAAGTCTTGCACAATATAATGATCCAGTGAAGAAATACCAAGGGTTATTTCGTAATTTCCAACAAGGTGATTCGGTGAGTTCTTGGATTACTAATTTCGAGGTGCTAGTAAAATTCTATAAAATTCCCGAGAATGACGTACCAATGTTATTTCATCATCACCTCGCGTTGGAACCTTTAAAGGTAATCGAATTAATTCGCGAGAACTTGCGTACCGATTACAAGTATATGAGAGATCGTGTTCTTTCACATTTTAGTTTGGACGAATCGGGATTACGTAATAAATTCAAAACAATCACTCCTAAATCTAACCAAACTTTTCTTGACTTTGTTTCTGAAGCATCTTCATGCTTTGATAAATAGTGTAAAGCGGCAGATATTGAATCTGATTACGACAAAATTAGAGACTTAATAATTAGAGACAGACTACTGTCTGCTGTGCCAGAATCTATGTCTGTATTTTTAGTAGAGAATAAGTGCAGAAATCTTAGTGAAATGGAAACTAAGGGTGAGTCATATTTCAATGCACATAGGGATGTATTTGCCAATTGTGCACAGCCTGAGCTTGCTATAGGAGCGAGCGCCAAATTAAAAAAGGTAATGGTAAGTTTAGAAAATTTAACAGTAAGAATAGAAGTGGTCCATATCAATACTCCAATAAGGAGGGAGACAGACCTAGAAAAGGTCACTTCACACATTGTCAGTACTGGATCGCTTGAGATGTGTGATCAACACCCAGGGTATCCAGCTTACTTGAGAGACATCACATCCAAGAAAAGAAGTAGGTATGACTCCTACAAGAAGATATTAAATGTTTTTCTTGTAGGGCATATGGACATACCAGTAAGTCATGCCCCATGAAGAATACGTGGAAAGAGGCAAGTAATGCATATGTGTTGTCTAGTAGTAGTAGCGATTCAGATGATCTAGAGGACACACACGCAGCCATTATAGAGTCATACAATAACAGAACAGGTAAGGAAGGTCATAATAATGATGATGACCTCACATCAGCCCACAAGAGGCATATACATGAAGCGAATGCAGCATGCACTCGTCAAGGTACTCTGATGATACACCAAGCGTGGGTTAATGGTTTACCAACAACCTGTTTTAGAGACACCGGATCTGATATTACGGGAATTAGTCACAAACTAGTGAACAAAAGTGACTTTACACATAATAACATCTGTTGCAGAACATTTGGGGTACAATAGAAATGTACAAAACCGCATGGGTCAGCATAAAATGCCTATATTATGAAGGTAGAGTGTGCGCAGCAGTACTACCAAACCCATGTGCTGGGTTGATAATTCGTAACATCGCTGAGGTCAAAGATTACGTTCAAACTGTAGAACGCAAACCTATGTGATACTCACAGAAACACAAACCCACGTATCACAAGAAGAAGGAATTACACATTCATTAAAAGTTCAACCGACTGTTAATAACAACAGTGTGGCACACAAAAAGAGAACAAAAGTTAAACACAATGGTTACAAACAACAGATGAAATGGGATATAGTAACCGTATTTATTACAAAAATTTTGATTTAGCTTAAATTAACCTTATCTCAGGTTACATCCATAGTCACGAACACATCCTCACAAACAAAGGCATATATTGATGATATTGCGAATAAAAATACAGTCATTCAATCACTCAAGAAAATTTACACACAAGCCAATAATAACAAACAAAATTACAATAAACAAAATGCATTGATTAATGCGTACTTTATTTACTTGGCTTATTTCTGCTACAAATTAATCAAATATTGTCATTATATATACGAGTGAAAATTATGACAGTGTTCAATTCAACAAAGTTGAAAAGTACAAATATTAGCATGCATACAGTACAGAAACACCACAAGTATGGAAGAAAGAAAGGGAGAAAGAAAGGGAATAAAACGAAGACTGAAATAAATAAATAAAGAAACATAAAATGGGATGAAAGTGTTAGGATTATATCAACACATAGCACACTACAGACACAGTAAGGTCTTACAAAATAGATTGTTCCTATCGTCACTGAGATGAAGCTATACTTTTCAGTATTGTTCACACTAGCTCATAGCTCTACACTTAGTTGGGTGAAAATAATTCGGTTCTTCTCTATTCTGCGAACAAGTGCTGTTAGCTATATCTTTATCAGAGAACAGTAATAATTTCTAGAAATATCGATTGGTACAAATAATCTTGCGGATATTCTCAGTCGACTATAATTATATAGATCTATCTTTGTCAAATTATTCAATTATAATGTAATGTATCTGTTTTGTTCATAAAGTTTAGACAATTTTGAAATTTATCTGTTTAGATAGCACCTGATTGTTTTACAATACATTTAACAATCAACAATGGTATAATTATTGTTATTGCAAATATATGGTTTAGGCAGATGGATACTTCTGTCGATTTGTCATTTTGACAGGATGACAGAAGGCAGTTACTGTGAAGGACTATGTCGTGATGAACATTTGAACTTTAGCCGGTTTGGATATAAACTGTGTTGCTAGAAACTTTGTGGAGGAAATATTCGTCTTGTGCGGATACTACGAACAATAAGTATTTGTTTGGACAAAGTATTTATGATATTATAATATGGGTGTTTATTTGATTAATTGTGATAGTAATTGATTAGTAATTGATAAGTTGACGTGGTTATATTAATTAAGAATACTATGTTGGTATAGTTATATTCGGATTGTTAGCTCATTCGTTAGTCATAGTTAAATTTTAATTATGGTATTTAGAATTGAGTAATGTTTAGCGGAAAACCCATACTAGATTGGACCTCGAAAGTATCTGTGCATGGATCGTCTACCTTACCTACAGACATATGATAGAAGCAATAATACTGGAATATATACAGGAAAAACGACAACGGGCAACGGCAACGGATATGGATTGCTTGTAACTCCAATGCTACCCTTGTCCAAAACTCAGTATTACCTAGAGTGAGGACACTTGTCTATTAGGACAAGGTAGGGACTAGTGGAAACTAGTTGGTTCGACCTCCCCATGGGTCGGCCACACGACGTCCAACGGA
The DNA here is from genome assembly GCA_014155875.1 of Cepaea nemoralis. Taxonomy (NCBI): domain Eukaryota; kingdom Metazoa; phylum Mollusca; class Gastropoda; order Stylommatophora; family Helicidae; genus Cepaea; species Cepaea nemoralis. The sequence continues at coordinate 144,755 of JACEFZ010016833.1, read as the reverse complement.
GGATTGGACTGGTGGGCGTGCCCGTCATATAACTTTATTTTTTTAGGGTGGGTAACGGGGAACAATAAGCATTTCAGCTGTTGTTGTAAATGTTGTAGTAGGTACGAAATATAATTACAAGTTATGTATATATACACAGATAGATGGGAAAACATGATTACATCATATTTTTTTTGTCTGGGAGGGGGCGTAATGCCATGACGGGCACACACCAAGAGGAAGATACATAAAGAGAGAAACGGGATTTCCAAAAGAACATACCAAACTAAACCATTGGCACGAAAACCAAGAGAAACGGAATACGTCAGAGGACAACATAAACAGAGGCTGTGACTTTCACAGAACAGATCGGTTGTGCTTCTGAGTTTGGGAAAAGAAGAAGGCGAGTTCCGAAGGGATAGAAGGCTGGCAGTGGAATCATTCAGGGATATGAATAGCCTATGAAATATCTGGAGAGCGCCATGGATTTGTAAAGACGGGAAACTCTAGACGACGGATTCGGATGAAAACGACAGAGGATGAAATTGGGAGAACACAAGGGAAAATGAAGGTGACTAAATGTTCGTAGGGAAAAGGCAAGGCGGAAGATCAAGGTTAGTGTAATATATGAATTAGGCCCTTCTCGTTGGCACGAGAAACTAATTTATCTGCTAACTAATAGATGTGACTGTCTTGTAAATTCCGGAATTAAACACGGATATTGACTTTTCCTCGAGCGTCGACATTGTAATTGATTCCCCGTTCGCCAATCATGCTCTTTGCAAGTTGATTTCACTGTTTCATGTTACGAGCCACGTGCCACATTGTTGGTCGATCTAATTACCATGGCTTTACACTGAAGAAAGGACGACTTACATGTTGGCATTGTACACCCTGAAGGCAGTTTTTACTGTGATAGTTACTGTACTTTTTAAATGATGACTAAACTGCATAATTGAGATGACCGGCTTACGTAGCATTGAAAAATACTAGTATTGTCATTAGCTGGTTGATTAGATGATAAATTCTCTAGAAGACTGAGTTTTAACTGTCATTTAATTGCAAAAAAAAAAAAAAAAGAAAAAAAAAAAAAAGACTGAGGTTTTAACTGTTATTTCATTGTAAACAGACTCCAGTTCATGGCCCATAAAAATCAAGTAGGGTGAAAGTGTTATATGTTTGCCTTACAGCACCCTCTATTTTCTAATTTAAAAATGTTCTTTCATTCGCAGGTGTTTACCTGTTTACATGAAATACTGGAGCTGTGCACTGTGTTTTGCCGATTACTTGTAGCGACAGAGAACCCTATGAGTGCCAGAGACACACAACAATTACAAGACATTACACTTGTAATGTTCATACAGTAATTTGATTAAAAATATGCACGATCTTTATCTTTCAACATTCGTCATGTCGTTTCTTCACAGAAAGGCTCTTCCAAATAAGTCATATATGTTCTGTCTTAGTTGTTCCTTTCCTATCCTGTAGCATAGAGAAAAGGTTGCAGGAAAGATAATCCCAGTGACAGATATCGCCATATACAGTCATGATACAATAAGGAGCTTCTTTCCTTTACAGACACATTTCAGACAGTTCTGACAGCTATCTGACAAATCTGCTCATGTGTTACTGAGTCCCTTAATGGAAGCAAAGAGTAGTAACCCTAGGCTACCATGCATGTCCTGGAAGGCGAGGGGGGGGGGGGGGCACCACTGACTACCTGATCCTGTAAACTTTAGAATAGAACCAAGTATGAATAAGTGTACAAATGAAACTAGAACATTATATACAACAATAAGAAAGAGACAAACATCTTTCTTCGGTCATGTGATGAGAAGAGGGGCATTAGAGAACATCGTGACAACTGGAAAGCTCGAGGGGAAGAGATGCAGAGGCAGACCAAGAGAAATGATGCTGGATGGATTGAGACGGTAGCATGGAAGAATATCATCAGCGGAGTTTATCCAGAACACCAAAGACCGGGATTTGTGGAGAGCCATGAACGCCAACGCCAACGCCGGCTGGCAGGGCACGTGATGATGATAATGATTTGGTACAAAAGGCCTGTTATATGTGCCTTTGTTCCATTGTGAGATGCAAAGCAGCAGCAGCAGAAGAAGAATTTGATAAATTTGAATTCACACCAGAGCCACACTGGCAAGAAAGGTCCTGCCATTACTAGGAATATTCAGCTTGGGATACAGTGTTTGTCAGCAACACTAACCACAATACCACCAGGGATGCTAGAGAAGAGAATGACATTTGCCATAAACATCCATACATACATGCAACACACATACATGTGCATGGTTCATCTATATGCACACACACATATACACAACTATGTTAAGACAAGCCAATGGAGCACCTTGAAGACTTACAGGTGGCTGTATTTCTTTCAGACATGTTGAAGTGAATAAATTCTCACCAATTTGCAAAGTGTTAATTAGTTCATTGGATAAACAATTTGGTAGTTATCCTTGCATACCTATGTTAACATGTAATCAGAATTATAACCTATTTTAGTTGGCATGTTGGTGTAATTGTTAGGAAATGACACTGACAATGGCATTTGCCAGTGAGACGAGGGTCCTGTGCCAGCTCTCGATGTTTGCAATATGAGGGAAAGATTGGCCATCTAATCCTCCATGTTCCCAGAGCTACAAATTGCGATGGTCCTAACACTTGATATTTCCACAGCAGCTTCCTTCTACTGGGCATATGTTTTGTTTGTTTGATTGATATGTTAAACCTGTTTGATATAGTTGAAGTAAACACATTAAAGGATAATTTTAATGCCATGAGACATATTTGGTAAATGGTTCTAACCCCACATTTTGAGATCTATCCGCACTCACTGAGTGATGTGATCAGAAAATGTCCCTGTACCAATTTTAGGCCGGGTCGATTTGAGAGTCCAGGTCAGTAAAAACAAAAATACATATTTTCAAAGTGTATTTGAACACATGACCATTGGGCTGGCAGGCAAACGTGCTAGCCACTGCGCCATTACATTCCCATGTGACATATAATCTCATTAAATAGGAGACCTAAGGGGACGTTTTCTCCGTAATCTCGTATACTCTCGTGAGTAACGTGACGTTGCGCGAGAATTGGTAGCGGTTCTCTCAACGTCGGTAACTTAGGGGTATGTGAGCCGGTCGCTCAGAAAGCAATGGCAAAATACTGAGCGTAATCTTGCCAAGAAATCAACAATCAGCTGAAAGATGCTGATGTTGACAGCGATGTCCTGTAAAGGATATGAAAATAAAGGGGGGGGGGGGGGGGAGTTAACTGCATCCCTTTATTTTTCTTTTCAACTCCAGAGCTTTCAGTGTCACACCAGCTTGTTGGTCAGCATTTTGTCTGGTGTTCGTAGTCAGAGTGGTAGACCACACCTGGACCAGTTATTGCTGCGGCTTGACTTCAACAAATTTATCACGAATATGGGAGGACAGTTTGGAAGGTAACATTCGTCCCAGATTTCTATTGTAAAAAGATCACAACAGATAATTGAGTTCAGAAATTAGGATGAAAAACTGGTTAGCATAGTAATGTCTTTAGTTGAGCAAGGAAAAAGTGAAGCAGTGCTGATTTCAGAGACAAATTGAGGTAAATAAATTATCTTATATATAAATTAGGATCTCCGTCTGTCTGTCTGTATGTATGTATGTATGTCCTTTATTTGTTCGCGAACGGCCCATCCGATTGAGATGAAATTTTCTACACGCCTTCCTTTCATTCCAGCGCTGCCAACTGTCGTATTTTTTTTTCTTCTTCCTCCTCCTCCCTCCTCCCATTCCCAAAATACGTACGTAAATATATGATGATGATGATGATGAAAGAATCCCCGAACCAAAACGCTAGGGAAAGGGAAGAAAATGACGTGACTACACAGAATCGTCACACGGCAATCATCATCATCATCAAGTGCCGTGCCGGCTGGCGTAGGCGTTCAACTCTGCTGCTGATATATATGCCTCCATGCCACGGCAATATCAATAACAATTCATCTTTTTATGTGTAAGGAAGTTATCTACAGTCGTGTAGAAGGGAAGAACAATCAATGGAAGGACCGAAATCACAGAACCTAGACGAGTATGAATTCGGAATGGCGAACTCCCTCCTCCTCTCTTCTCCTCCTGCCTCTACCTCCTCCCCTCCTCCTCCCTCTACCTCCTCCCTCCACCCTCCTCCTCTTCCTCCTCCCCCTCCTCTCCCTCCTCCTTCTCCCTCTTCCTCTCCCTCTTCCTCATCCCTCCTCCTCCTACTCCTCCTACTCCTCCGCCTCCCCTCCTCCTCCCTCTACCTCCTCCCTCCTCCTCCCTCTACCTCCTCCTCTTCCTCCCTCCCCCTCCTCCCTCTCCCTCCTCCTTCTCCCTCTCCCTTCTCCCTCCTCCTCCCTCTCCTCCTCCCTTCTCCTCATCCCTCCTACTCCCTTCTCCTCCTCCTCTCTCCTCCTCCCTCTACCTCCACCCTCTACCTCCTCCTTCCTCCTCCCTCCTCCTCCTTCCTCCACATCCCTCTTCCTCCTCCTCCCTCCTCATCCTCCTCCTCCCCTCTCCTTCTCCCTCCTCTTCTACCTCTTCCTCCCTCCTCCTTCTTCCCTCCACCTCCCCTCCTCCTCCTCTCTCCTCCTCCTCCCTCTCCCTCCTCCTCCTCCCCCACCTGCGTTCTCCTCCTCCTCCCTCCTCCTCCCCTCCCTCCTCCCCCTCCTCCCTCTTCCGCCTCCTCCTCCTTCACCCTCCTCCCTCCTCCTCCTCCTTCACCCTCCTCCTCCTCCTCCTCCCTCCTCCTCCCTCCTCATCCCTCTTCCTCCTCATCCTCCCTCCTCCTCCCTCCTCCTTCTCCCCTTTCCCCCTCCTTCTCTTAATCCCTCCTCCTCCTTCCTCCTCCCTCCTATTCCTCCCTACTCCTCCTCCTCCCTCCTCCTCCTCTCTCCGCCTATCTCTTCCTCCCTCCTCCTCCCTCCTCCACTCTCTTCCTCCTCTCTTCCTCCTCCTCCTCCTCCTCCTCCTCCTCCTACCTTCTCGCCCTCCTCTTCCTTCCTTCTTCGCCCTCCTCCTCCCTTCTCCTCCTCCCCCTCCTACCCCTCCCTCCTCCCCCTCATCCCTCCTCCTCCCTCCTCCTTCTTCCTCCCTCCTCCTCCCCCTCCTCCTTCCTCCTCCTCCCTCTCCTCCTCATCCCTCCTCCTCCATTCTCCTCCTCCCTCCTCCTCCTCCCTCTACCTCCTCCCTCCTCCTCCCTTCACATTCCTCCTCCTCCCTCTTCCTCCTCCTCATCCCTCCTCCTCCTCCTCCTCCTCCTCCTCTCTCCTCCTCCTCCCTCCTACTCCTCCTCCCTCTACCTCCTCCCTTCACATGCCTCCTCCTCCCTCTTCCTCCTCCTCCCCCTCATCCTCTTCCCTCCTCCTCCCTCCTCCTTCTCCCTCTTCCTCCTCCCTCTTCCTCCTCTTCCTTCTCCCTCCGCCTCCTCCCTCCTCCCACTCTCTCCTCCTCCTCCCTCCTCCTCCCTTTCCCTCCTCCTCCCTCTCCTCCTCCCTCCTCCTCCTGCGTTCTCCTCCTCCCTCCTTCTCCCTCCTCCTCCCTCTTCCTCCTCCCTCCTCCTTCTCCTCCCTCCTCCCTCTTCCTCCTCCCTCTTCCTCCCTCTTCCTGCTCCCTCCGCCTCCTCTCTCCTCCTACTCTCTCCTCCTCCTCCCTCCTCCTCCCTCTCCCTCCTCCTCCCTCTCCTCCTCCTCCTCCCTCCTCCTCCTGCGTTCTCCTCCTCCCTCCTTCTCCCTCTCCCTCCTCCTCCCCCTCCTCCTCCACCCTACTCCTCCCTCCTCTTCCTAATCCCTCCTCCTCCCTCCTATTCCTCCCTATTCCTCCTGTCTCCTGTCTCCTCCTCCCTCCTCCTCCCTCCTCTTCCCTCCTCCACCTCCCTCTTCCTCCTCCCTCCTCCATTTACCCAAGACAGACAGACAGACAGATAGTCGGGAACGGGATCTTATATGACTACTTATATGATTTAAATGAGATGCTCTCCACCATGGGCTGGGCCGGGTCAGACAGACAGATAGATAGACAGACAGACAGACAGTCGGGAACGGGAACTTATATGACTACTTATATGAATTAAATGAGATGCTCCCCACCAGGTGTTGGGCGATGCCGGGCCGGGTCAGACAGACAGACAGATAGATAGTCGGGAACGGGAACTTATATGACTACTTATATGAATTAAATGAGATGCTCCCCATCAGGGTCTGGGCGAAGCCGGGCCGGGTCAGACAGACAGACAGACAGATAGACAGACAGACAGACAGATTGTCGGTAACGGGAACGAGAACTTATATGACTACTTATATGAATTAAATGAGATGCTCCCCACCAGGGTCTGGGCGAAGCCGGGCCGGGTCAGCTAGTTATATAAATAAATTTGATGCTTTAACACAATCTGGCAAACTAAGAGAAAGGGGAGAAGAAGCCATTGTGGTTAATATTAAAAATAATGCTCAGTAAATAATTGAAATGTACACAGGTAGAAGTAGAGAATATAAGAATGCTGGAGAAAAAAAAGTAAATAGAATATACTGTTTTTCCAGAGAATCCCGCACCACGTTTGTATGGAGAAAAGCTCATGTGTGATAGCTCTGTAGGAACATTCTGTCAGGTGTCAGTTATTGTATATCACATAGTAGAGAATCTGTTTCGTGTTTATCAGTAATATAACAAGAATAGTGATTCACGCATAACATAAACATTGTGGAAAAATATTATTAGAGGACAGTTATTCCCTATTTCAATCTTATTGTTTATTTATTAAATTCTTTTTTGCGGTACTTGAAGCTGGACTTGGAACCGTACTTGGAACAGAAGATTATTGAAAGCATGTTTTGCTAATTGTTGATATGAAAGTTTCTTTCCTCTCTTCCCTGCCCATACATGCTGTATCTTTCCCATAGTGCAGTGGTTCTCAACCTTTTTTGGCCCGTGCCCCCCTTCACCATATTTTCAGAACGCCATCCCCCACCCCCCTTTCATATTTTCTACCTAAAAATTTGGCCCGTGTCCACCCCCCCCCCCCTTTTCACCATATTTTCAGAACGTCATTCCCCCCTTTCGTATTTCCTACCCAAATATCCCGCCCCGCCCCTACACAGTATACGTAATAATGGAAGCTAAATTTAATAGCACATGCTAAAACAAGTCTAGACGTCCACATAAAGCATGATTTGTGGGTCTCCTTACTTTATAAATTGAATTTTAGAAGGGTGAGACGGACAGAACCGTACAGTATGAAGGGAAAAACAATATCAAGTAACCGGTTCTTGTATTAACGCGATCTTGAAATAATCTTAATCCCACCGATTGAGAACCACTGCCGTAGTGTATTCTTGCCTTTGGTGACATATTGAAAATAATCAAGTCATTCGTCATTCAGGACATATAGTCCCCACATCTGTACATCTAGAACATGTGACAACTGGGAAGATTTGTGGTAAGAGAGACAGAGGAAGACAGCAAGAGAAGATTCTTGACAGTCTGTGTCATGGCATGGAGGGTGTCAGCACAAGATTTGATGCATGCTGTTGGAGATCGCAAGATGTCGAGATGCATGACTGCCCACGATAATTGACAAGACACAATATGATGATGATCTGTACATCATTAATGAGAGAGGCAAGTGAAATATTATAACTCTCTTATAAAAACCATACAGAAGGGTCAGATTGAAGGAAAGCGAGCAAGAGGTAGACAACAATACAGGTGGGAAGATAACATAAAGAGATGGATTAACAGCAGTCTGATAGAATGTACAGTCAAGATGAGAAACGGACAGTATTGGAGATCGATTGCAGCCAATCTACAATGGAGATCGATTGCAGCCAATCTTCATTGTGGAGACTACACCTTTAATTTTGAATTCAATAATGGAGAAAGCAGAAATTTCCATTAATGAAGAATTGTTTTATATTGTGATTTGTTTTTGGTCAAGGATCACATTCATTGGGCACTCATGTGTCCTTAAGTACTCCTCTCTCTTCCCACAGGACCATTTGAAAACAATCTCATCAGATTGCATGAACTCTGTATCACCAACGAGAATCCAGCATGTGTTAGTTTATCTTCTTCAATTGTGCTGTAACATCATCTTGTAGGGACGCAGAGGTGTTTCCAAGGCACCAGGGCTGGGTTCTATACTGGCCAAGACCTATTGACGCGTCCTCGCCGAGCGTCCTGGGCAACAGGTCCCTTCGGGGTCCTGGCTGAAGTCAGTAGGATCGTTGATTCCTCCGAAGTCGGAGAGTGTCTGATTGCATGGCGAGGAACCACCAGTCTGCACACCAAGAAGTCAGACATGGGACAACGGATACTCACGCAAACCTCAGGTCCTGTATGACATCACACAAATGTTGTCAACAGGATGTCTTCATTCGACATACAGGACTTCACGCTGGAGTTCACAGCCAGCGAACACAAGCAAGCAAGCAAGCATCATCTTGTATTTGTTCTCTGTGGTTTTGTCTTAATTGTATGTTCTCATCCATCAGTACATTATCGTCATGTTTATTTGCACACATGCACGCATACCCACACACACATCTACAAAAGAAATATGTCTGCAATTCAGAACAGAAACCATATTGTAACAAAGACATTGTTGAAAATATTAAAATTGGTACATATATCTTTTCCTTGAACAATATGTATACGTTTCGAAAAATATGACACTTGTACGCACATACACATGCATGTTAAGTATGTGGGAGAGAGAGAGAGAGAGAGAGAGAGAGAGAGAGAGAGAGAGAGAGAGAGAGAGAGAGAGAGAGAGAGAGAGAGAGAGAGAGAGAGAGAGAGAGAGAGAGAGAGAGAGAGAGAGAAATTGTTCAAATTGCATAATCCAAAATGTATTCTGCAGAATACCTTAGCATGTTTTGTTGTTCCTAATATGCTGTCAGAGGCAGACCACGAGAAATGATGCTGGATGGATTGCGACGGTGGCATGGAGGAATATCAACGACAGAGTTGATCCAGAAAACCAAGGACAGAGATCTGTGGAGAGTCATGAACACCTACGCCAGTCGGCACGGCACTTGATGATGATGATGAATATGCTGTCATATATCTGGATATCAGACTCATATTTTGTGAAATAATCTAAGAAACAAATGTAAATGATACTATTAATTTGAATACAAATAATGCATTATCCCAATTACAAATGGTAAGTGGGAAAGATCTTCTAGCAATCAAAACAAATATAGCGACAAGTTTCTAAATAGTAATAACAACAATTTGTGACTAGCAAAGTGCATGTCGATGGTCAGGGGATAGAAAAAATGGTTAAATGAGATAGCGATACAGACTTAGTTCACTGTTTGTCAAGATCGTTTTATAAACAGACACGTTTGGTGGATTATTGTCCAATGTCTCATTGTTACTATGTTTCGGCGGTATGCTATCAAGTTATCCTGTTAATCATCAGTGACAACAGTAAGTTCCATCTGTCTATGACATATAGCTCAGGAAGATAGAGATGGGTTCGAATAGAGTGGTTGCTGTCTCTGAGGCAGTCTCGGCTGGCAAAGATTAGTTTCATCTTCGTGCTAGGGCATGCAGGCGCACAAGGAAATGAGCATGCTGACAGATTTGCAGGTAGGGCTACTGTTGAAGGCGCACGAGTCCATGGACCAGGCAGACATTCTGAATTCTCTATGAGAAGTAAGTCATTTACGAGAAGCAAGCGATGACTGTGAATCTGCAACCATGGTCAGGCTGCGAGAACAGCAAGTTAAAAGAGGTGTGGCCAGACAAGAACACTAGGAAGAAAGCCAAAGAAGAGTAATAAACCAACACAGAACTGGTGTCGTGAGCCGCTACTCGCTGCGGGATTTGCTGAGGAGGGGATTCGAGCCCTTATGGACTGAATGGTTCGATGTGCAATGAGGATGATCTGTCGACTAACTAACTAACTGTCTATTTCATGTCCCAAGTATTCTTCCACCATCGTAATTGCGCAGGTGTCAACATTGTGAGATGTAGGAAATGTCCAGTCATCATCATCATCATCATCATCATCATCATCATCATCATCATCATCATCATCATCATCATCATCATCATCATCATCATCATCAAGTGCCATGTCGGCTGGCGTAGGTGTTCATGACTCTCCACAGATCTCGGTCTTTGGTCAACTCTGCTGCTATTCCTCCATGCCAGCGTCCCAATCCATTCAGCGTCATTTCTCTTGGCCTGCCTCTGCCTCTCTTCCTCTTGATAATTCCAGTTGTCACGATGTTCTCCAATGCCTCTCTTCTCACCACATGACCAAAGCTGTTTGTCTCTTTCTTATTGTATATAATGTTCTAGTTTCATTAGCCTCTTTCAAGCAGTCGTTAGTTACTTTGGTAGTCCAAGGAATTCGCAACATTCTTGTCAGGCAACCATTTCTCTGTTGTTTCCAAGCTCTTCCTAATTTGTTCATTTACATTCCAAGATTGACAGCCACACAGCAAAATAGGTTCTATATAGCACTTCAGCACTCTCTTTCTTACATTCAGTGATAGCGACTTATTGCATAAGATACTCTTCATTTTCTGAAATGTAGCTTTTTCTTGCCCTAGTCTGCTCTTAATCTCTGTTGTGCATCTTCCATCTGATGTTATAAATGTCCCTCGGTATTTAAAACTATCCACTTGGTTAAGAATTTTCCCTTCTATTTCCAATTCACATGTTGGTGTCACCTTTGTCTTTGATATCACCATTGTTTTATTTTCTTGATATTCAAGGAGAGTCCTTTCTTTGCAACTATAATGCCCAACAATTGCTGCAGATCTTTTGCATTATCCACCACCAATACTGTGTCATCTGCATAGCGTATGTGTTTATATTATAAACTCCAAATCATATTCCTGGCTTCTCTTTGATCTCTCTCATTATTACTTTACTATAGTCATCAAGGGACAAAAATACTTGTGTGTGAGAGCTACTTTTCTAATGACTATAGGAACATTAGGACTGCACAACTGTAAACAGACAATATGTAACTAACTATATGAACTATGTGTGAGTCTAGCCAGAAAAAGGCTGTATGATAGCCAGGAGTAATTAGTAGCGAGTGTATTACTTGGGGACCTAACAAGGAAGTGCAAAGACCCCCGACAGAGTGATAATTTGTAAATGAATTTTCACCGTCTGCTGTTCGCTGTCGTGAGTATACTAAATCACATATCACAGTTTTGTCAAAGCATCTTCTGCTGATAAGACAAGCTCAACACGGCCACCAACGTTTCATCTTTGCCAGCACCATCACGGCCCTTTTGCAGTGAGAGGAAGGTCTTTGACATCTAGCAACCATTGACATATTATCTCCCAATAATCAGTCATGAATAGTATGCAATCTTTATCCTTATCCTGGTGACAATATATCAGATGTTCCACTGCTGCTAACGATGTCACATTCATGGCTAGTAAATCATTTAAGTGTGTAGTAAGACTTCCCAAGACATTTCCTGTTGCTCATTGTAGGTTGGGTGACCTGGCAGCTCTTGCCCGTTGTTAAAATCTGCCCTGATACGAATTGGGGATGATGTAAAATCCATACCCACTTTCAAGTTCAAACAGTAGATTAGCATCCCCCCCCCCCCCAACAGTAACTGGCTAGAACAGGTTAAAAAACAATAAATGTTCATCCACCTAATGGTAATTGGCTTTATCGGGTACACATTCGGTGCGTTTCTGACACTAGAATTTATAACACCGAATGCTTGTTGGTATGTGCGTACTGGGAGAGTATTTATTACATGTAAAGTGTGATAGCAGTTAACGACACGGCTAGTTCAGCTTCGCAGACAGTGACTTTTGCATTTGGAAAAGTTGTGCAGGTTAACTATATCCAAGGGCGTAGCAATAAATCGTGAATGACAGGCTGAAAATTTTATTAGGTCGACTCGTTTTCCCTGTAAAATCAAAACTTGGGGAAAATTGGGTCATGGGAGGAATTGGAAACTTGTATTTTCATATGAAATTAGTTTAACATAAAAAATATAAATAAACATACTTAGTATTCTTTGGCGCTCACAGATGGAGAAGAAGGAAATATAGACTAGAGGGCGCACTAGACAACATAACATTTGAAAGCTATGCTATAATTACCGATCGGGATTCGAACCTGTCACCTCCAAATGACGACAGCGCCTAGTTGCAGATACTAGTGTACTTCGACGCATGGCCAACTAGACACTCCCCAAAAAAAAGTGTCTTCATTAGTCATGTCTATCATACACATGAACCTACAACTATGGAATACGGACAGAATTCGTATCAAACCACTGAGATAGCAATATTGCTATCTGTATGAGTGTATCTATGTTTGCATGTGTTCAGCAAGGAGAGAAAACGAGTCCGACGTGTTTACATCCAACCTGTTACTGGAACGATGGGCATCAATAGTCAGTTTGACTAAATTGTTGACGTAAATTAAAAGTACCTCTGAACTCGGGGTAGGTTCACCTAATGGCAAGGGATACTGGTAATATAGGTAAAGCTAATTCACACGCAAAATTCAGTCCAGCGCTACTAGAAGTAGTGTTATGGAGTACGCTTGAGTTCTAAGCGAGCGTGAAAACAACAATTCTTTCAAGGCCTCACGTGAATCTACTGCCAAAGATACGGCCTAAAGCTGAGGTTATAAGGGAGCAGTTGTGCTAACTTCAACTGCATAAAAGATGTAGAAATACCAGTTGGACACATGGACAAATATTAAACGCATAAATAAAAGTTGTTGCACGTAGACAAATAGATAAATACTGATCTCAAACGTTGGTGCTGGCACCACTTGATGCAATAACGTCTAAAAGATTTCAACATGGAAGAAAACTGGCTCAGACACAGCCTTGGGTCTCGGAAATTGAAATACATTGGCTATATTAATCATCACAATCATTTGGAGGGAAAAACAAAATGGCGATGGAAGCCATGCTGTCTGGAAGAAGCAGGGGTAGATTGGCACGAAGGTGGACACAAGCCATTGCAGACATCTTGGCCATGAACATACACGAGGCACGAAGGTGGACACAGGCCATTGCAGACATCTTGGCCATGAACATACACGAGGCACGAAGGTGGACACAGGCCATTGCAGACATCTTGGCCATGAACATACACGAGGCTCGAAGGTGGACACAAGCCATTGCAGACATCTTGGCCATGCACATACACGAGGCACGAAGGTGGACACAAGCCATTGCAGACATCTTGGCCATGCACATACACGAGGCACGAAGGTGGACACAGGCCATTGCAGACATCTTGGCCATGAACATACACGAGGCACGAAGGTGGACACAGGCCATTGCAGACATCTTGGCCATGAACATACACGCGGCAAGAGAACTGGCAAGGGTCTGATAATCTTTTGGGTGGGTCGTTATGAGAGCGACGTTCTGCAAACAACATTTTACCAACACGATGATTTAAGCCTAGACAAAACAGACAAGCAGAGATGAAAAATATAGAAATGACCAGGTAGGAGATAACAGATTGTCGTTAGCTGATCGAGGGCCTATACCCCAATGGGAGATGAAGGGCAGAATATGAGGTCATATTGTCTGATCAAGTCACAATAGTACCACAAAACAGTGCCCCATGAAGAGTTTAAACGTGTAGACAATGGAAATAGAGCCCGCCTATCACAAATTAATGGAACATCTGCGACTACAAATATCCCCATGTATAAAGCACACAGCAGAACTCTCACAGGTTGACTTAAAAAAAAAACAACAACACCAAAATCGTTACACTGAATGGTGAAACAAAAAGGATGATGACGATGATTTAAAAAAAAAAAAATTTCTGTTCGCTCTCAACTGAATTCGCGCGTAATCAATAATGAGTACATTGATTTTGACATGAAGGCTAGCTTTCTTAATACTAATAGTAATACCAATGCTCCTCGCTAGCGCGCGAACTCTCTCCGGGTTCTGAGATACTTGTAATTTATGTCCCTAAGTCAAGGACGAGAAGTCAACATTTAAGTTCAAACTGGCAGGCGTGTGAAATGAACTCACTAATTCAGGATCAAAAGATACATATTAACACGTTAAACTTCTCAGCTACGCCGACCTCCATGAGGATGATGAACAAGAATCTGAAAACGGCACACTAATTCTGCACTACGCCGCTGCATCAGCTGTGTTGTGTGTTATCCACTTGTGTAGTCAGCATGACTCAAGATAGCCAGTTTAATTTGACCTGTGTGATACTGTCTGATAGTTTACAGCAATTACGAGGGTCTGTCTGCAGGCGTTCCAAATGTCAAGGTTACAGGACACTATTTGTGATACTTAACACGTGTACCTCTTTGCTCTGCGTTATATAAAAGTGGCTACCTTAAATACTGAACAGTAACGGAAAAAAGATACAGGAGTCTGGGGCAACAGTTATATAGCAGAAATATCGCACCAGAAACAACACACAGATTTATCATCCAAAAACGGTGAGCACAATTTAATTGCGACAAAAGTTTGCTTATGAATCATTTTGTTCTGGGAATATTAATTAAAATCATGTTTTTATGTGCTTCTTTAAAATACAAATACAAATTAGAATAACGAAGACACAAACAATAGATTGGACGAGTTATTGCCTGACATATTTCGCCTCATCTCGTCAGGTACAAACTGCAGAAATCACACAACATAAACTAAAGTAATTACTACATTAGATAAATCTTTCAAGCTGCAATATTTTTTTTTTTTCGCATATCCTTTACAGGACATCACTGTCAACATCAGCATCTTTCAGCTGATTGTTGATTTCTTGGTAAGATTACTCTCAGTAGTTTGCCATTGCTTTCTGAGCGACCGGCTCACATACCCCTACCTCGTAAGTTACGACGCGGAGAGAACCGCTACCAATTCTCGCGCAACGTCACGCTACCTACGAGAGTATACGAGATTACGGAGCAAGTCGTGTAACCTCTAGACCAGAGAGACCGGCAAGCTGCAATATACAACACATAAATATTCACACAATAATTTGAATTGTCTACCACAGGAGAGTCATGAACGCATACGCCAGTCGGCACGGCACTTGATGGTGATGATGATACATTAAAATATTGTGTCTGTCAATACAGTTGTAGAATATTTAAAATAATTACCATCTATTATCAAATGAGTTTAATTTTAATCTTTGATTAATAGATTTTTACCACTCGAGCCGAAGTGCAGTAAGAACACAAGAAGGAATATTAGCAATGTTCACAGTCAATACAGGGTTGAGACAGGGATGTGTGTAATGATGATTAATAGCGTTTAAAATTTCATATTACACTTGCCACATATATTACACACGCACACACACACAATCTCTCTCTCTCTCTCTCTCTCTCTCTCTCTCTCTATATATATATATATATATATATATATATATATATATATATATATATATATATATATACACACACACACTAGCTGACCCGGCCCGGCTTCGCCCAGTCCCTGGCGGTGATCTATCTATCTATCTATCTATCTATCTATCTATCTATCTATCTATCTATCTATCTATCTATCTATCTATCTATCTATCTATCTATCTATCTATCTATCTATCTATCTATAGCCAGGGGACTTAACCTAAGATATAGCAATGCTACTAAAAGTTATGACCCTTTATATATTTATTCTTATGTTAAGTCATGTAATTTAAATATTTACATTTTAGTAAGTAAATAGCTGGAAAAAAAAACAAAAAAAAAACAAACTATGACAGTTGGTTGCACAGGAATGAAAAGAAAACATGTAGAAAATTTCATATCAATCGGATGGACCGTTCGCGAACGCATAAAGAACGGACATACATACACACACATACATACATACACTGTGTTTTATATATATATATATATATATATATATATATATATATATATATATGCGCAAGAAGTCTAGTCTCCCACTCCGTGTATGATGTGCTAAACCAAATGGGCATTAAAGGACTAGCGAGAACTCGAGCACAAAAGCAACTGGGTGGGGCAGTCGAAAAGGCCTCGTGCTGGCTGTGGAATTGTCGGAATCTGGAGTGGGACAAGTCTGGAAACTAGTGTGGTTAAAAGCGGTAGCTGCAGAACACCTAACAAACGATCTCTCAACCAAGACCACGAACTTGCAACGTCTCGTGTTAACTCTATGTATATTGTGTATTGTTGCGCACGTAAAAAATCCCTTGGCAGTTGGAACTCGAAAAAGAGTGGCCTAACGGCGCTGCCCGGGCAAAATTTCAAGTTGAAAATCAACCCAAAGTATTTCAGGATCTTCGCCGGTGCTACGGAGTTCGTGCACTGAGCTGAGATTTTCCTGACTCAAGTTTGAGTTAGCAGTAGAAAGGAGCACTCATGGGTTACACCCGTGTGCCGTGATGTTAATCCGTTGACTGAACTAACTAAATTAAACGTTTACCGGTCTCTGTGGCCAAAGACTTGCCAACGCGGTTCGTGAGCCGCTTACCAGGCGTTCGAAACGCAGCAGCGCCGATTTGTGCAGCAGACCATGTCGCGTTGCGTTATAACGTATGGGAGCCGATCGTTCAGAAAGCAATGGCAAACTACTGAACGTAAAAACTTGCCTAGTACATCAACAGCAGCTGAAAAATGCAGGTGTCGACTGCAACGTCCTGCAAGGGATATGCAACATTTAAAAAAAATACAGTATAGGCGTGGTGACTTAAAAATAGCGATGATAATCACGCGAATTCAAGAAACAACGAAACAATTATAAAACACAGAAGCACCAGGGTTGCCATTCTTGATGTTTTACATCCAGACCTAGATGTTTTTGCCTGCGTCCAGATGTCGTTTTCTGACGTTTGGCTGTTAGATGTAATTCTAGATGTTTTTCATTTGGAGTTAGATATTTTAGATTTTTTGTCAGTAAACATTTAACCTTGAAGAATTTGGCTGCAATTGGTACCGATAATGCCCCGGTAATGGTTGGTATCAACCACGGCGTTTACGCAAAATTGAAGGAAGATATCCCATCTTTAATCCTCATAAAATTTGCGTGTCATTCCTTGCAGCTAGCATTATCATATGCCTCATCAGAATGTTTACCAAGGAATTTGGAATTCCTTATTGCTGAAACACAAACTAGATGGTTATCAATTCAACCAGCTGTTGAAATAATTGTGAACCAATGGTTGGAGGTGAAGACATACTTCGAAATAACAAGACAAAGTTAAAGGTGCTACACAGCTGACATACTATATGGAATGTACATAAGTAAACAAACGCAGTATTGTTTAGCGCTTACAGAAGGAGAAGAAAGATGTAGAGACTAGAGGACGCACTAGATAACATAAAATTTGAAAGCTATAGTTACAGACCGGGATTCGAACCTGTTACCTCCAAATGGAGGTAGCGCCTCGCTGCAGGAACAAGTTTACTTCGACGCATGACCAACTAGACACTCCAAAAAAGTGTTTTCATTAGCCATGTCTATCATACACATGAAATACAACTATAAAATACGGACAAAATTCGTATCAAACCATTAAAATAGCACCATAGGTCTCATAATTTGTATTAAACCAGCATAGGTCAAATAACAAACACACAAACACATCGGACCGTAAATGCTATGTCCAGTATATTAACAAACATTTAATGAAGAGAAATGATTGGTCGGTTCTAATGCTGTACACGTATTACACACATGAAATCAATTTGGGAACAAATTGAGGCCTTGAAACAGTTATATAAATAAACACACGCAGTATTGTTTGGCGCTCACAAAAGGAGAAGAAAGAAATAGAGACTAGAGGACGCACTAGGCAACATAAAATTTGAAAGCTATAGTTACCGTCAAAGTTCAACTTATCAGCTCCCCGCTCGTGTATTCTCAACATCCCATCAGATGTCACAGAAATTCAAGAAATCGACACGGATGCCACCGAAGAACTAGAACCAGACATACTGAAAGAAGAAATTATAGAAGCCGCCAGATTAGCCCCATTGAACAAATCAACAGGACAAGATGAAATGCCAAATGAACGAATTAAAGCAGCAATAGAAGTAGGAACAGCATGGCTACATTGACTATTCAACTATGTTTGGGTAGAACAAGAGACACCACGAGACTGGGGAAAAGCCATAATTATCCCAATTTGGAAAAACAAAGGCAGTAAAAGAGATTGCACGCAATACATAGGAATCTCGCTGTTGAGTCATACTGGGAAAATATTTTGCAACATTCGTGAGAATAGATTACGAACTACTATAGAACCCCAGCTAAGCGAAACACAGCTTGGATTTAGGAAAAACAAAGGATGCACAGATGCCATTTTTGCTCTCGGACAACTTATAGAAAAATCAATCGAATTCAATGAAAGACTCTACTTAGCCTTTGTCGACCAAGAAAAAGCATTTGATAGAGTAGAAGAAACAAGTTATTAGTGTTGGAACTCTTCACTGGCTGCTGAGGATGGGGACGGAGCGCTTATGGGAATGTCCCGAATGCTGTGATGTCGGTTCCTAAATCAATCAACCAATCATAGAAACAAGTTGTGGGAAACCCTTAAACAATACGGAGTGAGTACACATCTAACAAACATATGTAGAAGCGTACACAACAACAGTGAATGCATAGTGAGAGCAACTGGAGGACACTCAGAACCCTTTACCATAAGATCTGGAGTACGACAAGGTTGTGTCCTGTCCCCTCTCTTGTTCATAACATATATAGACAACATATGTAAATAAACCAGCCAAACAGAGACCGCACGAACACCATATGACGAGAACACAGAAGAAGAACCATCTGCAAATCTAACCATTAGAGAACTCCTGTTTGCGGACGACCAAGCACTAATAGCAAAATCAGAAGCTGAATTACAAGACCACATGAATAGTCTAAATGAAATGTGTAAGAGAACATAACATGAAAATTAGCACAAGTAAAAAAAGGTAATGACTGTAACTAACGAAGGAAAAGCAACAACGATTCATTTAAACGAACATCGCTTGAAACAAGTAAAGCGTTTCAAGTACCTATCAATCAATAAATCACATGCCATGCCGGAAAGCGTGGGCGGTCATGACTCGCCATTCCACTCGATCACCAGAGCCGTGGATCAGCTCAATATTCCTGTCTCGTCCATGCCATGTGGCCAAGCCATCCAGGTATTTTCCTCTCGGTCTTCCTCTTGGTCTGTTCTCTTCGATCTTGCCAGTTGTCACGAAGTTCTCCAATCCATTTCTTCTCATAACATGTCCAAAAAATGTTGACTGTCTACGTCTAATTTCTCTAATCAGTTTACGATTTTCATTTGTCTCCTGTAGTACTTGGTCATTGGTTTTTCTGTCTGTCCATGGTATTCTTTGCATTTTCCTCAGAAACCACATTTCTGCAGCCATCAGATGTTTTTCAGCTTTGGCTGCTCATTGTCCAAGTTTCACATCCATACAAAAGAACAGGCTCTATGCATCCCTTCAACACTCTTTTTCTCGTTTCATTTGACATCTTTTTATTAGTCAGAATGTTTTTCATATTGCTAAAGGCTACTTTCGCCATGGCGATTCTTGTTCTAATCTCTTCAATGAAATGACTGCTCCGAGATAATTGTACCGATTCACTTGTTAAAGAATATTCCCATTTACTAGTATATTACATTGTGGTGCTTCGTTCTTCCTAGTGACGACCATAACCTGTGTCTTTTTACAACCGCATTTACTAATTGTTGCAGATCCTGTGCATTGTCTGCAATCAATACTGTATCATCTGCATATCTAATGTTATTGATGTTTCGTCCTCCAATGCTGATTCCATGTATATCTTCTACATTTCTGAAAATATTTTCACTGTATAGGAAAAAAAGATCTGGAAACATTACACATCCTGCCTAAAACCTCTCTTAATAGGCTGATATTGTCCCACTTCATTATCAATCCTTATGGCAGCTTGTTGTTTCCAATATATGTTTTTTATAAGTCTAATGTCTTTCCCATCAAGTTGTAGATCTGCAAGCATATCTACCATGTTGACATGTCTAAAAACTGTCATTTACTGCCAACATAGTACCTTGCGGTGTATGGCAGAGGGGTCTTTGAGCCTGAGGTATTAAGGCCGCCTGGCTAGTGCAGGCGCCGCGAACTGTGCAGGTTAGTATTTGCTTTTTGCCCCGACATGTCTAACTCTATCAAATGCGTTTGTGTAGTCAATAAAGCAAAGATATATAGCCTTGTTTACTTCTATAGCAAGTTCAATAACTGTTCGCAGCCTATACACAGCATTTACTGTACCATTTCCTTCTACAAACCCACATTGTTCTTCCCCTATTTCAGGTTGTATTTTCTTCCTCACTCTTTGCATGATAATTCGTAGCAAAATCTTTGTGATGTGACCCATTATACTAATTGCTCTATGTTGATCACATTCCAAGGCTCCTGATTTCTTTGGGATTGCAATAAATACAGAGTTACATAATTCAGAAGGTATATCTCCAGTATCATATAATGGCCGGTCTCTCTGGCCGGGGAGTTACACGACTTTCTCCGTAATCCCGTTTATTCACGCAGGGTCTCGCAACGCGTGAGAATTAGAAGAGGTTGGCCGCACTGATGACTTGCGGATAACTGAGCCGGTCGCACAGAAAGCAATGGCAAAGTACTGAGCGTAATCTTGCCAAGAAATCAACAATCAGCTGAAAGATGCTGATGTTGACAGTGATGTCCTGTAAAGAATATGCAAACATTTTTTAAATCATATAATGTGTCCAGCAGTCTGGTGACTTGCTAGAAGTGTAGAAGTACATTACGACCTCCTTTAGAGGCGCACTTGTGGCGTACTGCGCCTCAAAGGGTGATAACTCATTTTCGTCAAAAAAGTAGGTGAGGTAGTCAAGTGGTCAAGTGACTCCTGCAGTTGTAGGTACACCTAGTATACAACACAAAACTACACCAATAAAGAAAACAAACAAATGAATCAAAGAAGGTATATAATAATTTTAATAAATCAATCAATTAATCATGTGCCATGCCGGAAAGCGTGGGCGGTCATGACTCGCCATTTCACTCGATCACCAGAGTCGTGGATCAGCTCAGTGTTCCTGTCTCGTCCATGCCATGTGGCCAAGCCATCCAGGTATTTTCCTCTCGGTCTTCCTCTTGGTCTGTTCCCCTCGATCTTGCCAGCTGTCACTAAGTTCTCCAACCCATTTCTTCTCATAACATGTCCAAAGATTCTTGACTGTCTACGTCTAATTTCTCTAATCAGTTTACGATGTTCATTTGTCTCCTGTAGTACTTGGTCATTGGTTTTTCTGTCTGTCCATGGTATTCTTTGCATTTTCCTCAGAAACCACATTTCTGCAGCCATCAGATGTTTTTCAGCTTTGGCTGCTCATTGTCCAAGTTTCACATCCATACAAAAGAACAGGCTCTATGCATCCCTTCAACACTCTTTTTCTCGTTTCATTTGACATCTTTTTATTAGTCAGAATGTTTTTCATATTGCTAAAGGCTACTTTCGCCATGGCGATTCTTGTTCTAATCTCTTCAATGAAATGACTGCTCCGAGATAATTGTACCGATTCACTTGTTAAAGAATATTCCCATTTACTAGTATATTACATTGTGGTGCTTCGTTCTTCCTAGTGACGACCATAACCTGTGTCTTTTTACAACCGCATTTACTAATTGTTGCAGATCCTGTGCATTGTCTGCAATCAATACTGTATCATCTGCATATCTAATGTTATTGATGTTTCGTCCTCCAATGCTGATTCCATGTATATGTGACAGTGCTACACACAAAGGCTATGATCGTGAACGTATAGCACCAGACAAGTCAGTCTTCGCGTTGTTAGAAAAGGATTTTATTGATGAATCATTCTAGCTCAGCACATATGATGGAGACTCCCTTCTTGGTGTTGACATCTGTTCTCGCTGGCCCCCAAGTGACGTGTGTGTTTTCCTAGATACCCTTCTTCATTCGTGCACACACGTTCACTATGGTTTTCCCCCTAGTCAAGGAATGCGCAGCATTCCTTAACTCTTTACTCCTAACCTAGAATCCCTCACTGTTACAATACCTCCCCTTCTTCAAAGAGAATTTTTCCTTGAAAAAATCTCAACCCCAACTTTTAATTAGTTAACTTTACCTCTCTATACTACAATAACAACAATTCTATATATTTCCTAAGTCAATTCTCCTATCTCCTCATAGCCAATTGCTACCCAGAGATCATAATATCGAAACTCTCTACAAAACTCATCATAAAGTTCTCTAGAAAACTTTCTACAAAACTCTCCATAAAATTCCCCACAATACAAAAGTCTCCATAAGCGAACCGCTTTTAACTTTAAAACGTCCATCTAAATTATGATTGACAAAACTGAAGATATTCCCCATATCCTTTAATTTCCCCCTTATTCACATTCTCACTCTCTCAGTATTCTAGGATAGACAGGAAAAAATAGCTAGATTAGATTTGTGTAGGTGCGCACCTGAAATCAATAAAAGTAAGGAAAAAGTAAGAAAGTAAGAAGTAATCACCTTTCTCTTCCCATACATTCTCAAAACTTTATCAAAAAATAAAGTTTCAAAATTTATCTTCAGTTTCCGTCAATAATAATTGTTATTATCAAAAAAGTATGTTAATCCAAAACTGCCAGCCTTTGTATTATTCAGACCAACAATTTCCTGTTTACCTTTCCTTCAACCACAAAAACTTCCTAACTGTTAAGTACAGTCTTCTTCTTCCAATATGCAGTTAAATGCCAAATTTCAACCTGGCATTCCCCCCATATTCTCCCCTTAAACGCTGTTCAATCCAGCTCCTATTATAAACCTTGTATATACATTGCATACCCCACATGTAATAACAACATACCCCTTCATTACTACATATAGAGTCACTTCACTAACCACTACTTTAATTCATCTTCTAACTGAACTTCAAAGTAATAATCATTTTAAACACCCTCAAGGTAACTCAATCAACCCAAAACATCGTAAAAATAACCATCTAAGTTAACTTATTTTTCACATTTCATAAAACACAATTGAAGTCCCAACAATTGAACAAAGCATTTCAATCCCCTCATCATATTTATCCCCCCACATTAATCAATGTACACATACATTATAAATTTCAAGACCAATTTCTGAGTACCCAATAATAATTTTCCGCTTTAGAAAAATTCCATCAAGTACCTTTGTAAACACAAAATTATCGTGTCCAACTTCTTCTTCTATCTGCTATCTGCAGAACCCTATATCACTCTTTTCATCTATCATTTCTCCATTTCTTTAATAACCTCAAATTTTTTTCAATAATTGCAATATCTACATCAATGTCTCTATCCTCTCGAGGAGAGCTATCTTCTTTCATATCAGCTTCTTCATCAGTTTCTGACTTTTCATCCATCTCTTGTTCCCCATCTGTATATCCATTACTAGCAACCGCTAATCTCTTCCTTTCTACATCCAATCTAATTTTTCTGTCTTGCCGTCTCAACAGATTTTCAAAAAGTGGCATCTCTTCCTCACTCGAAGAATTCTCTCTAAGTTTCCTTTGCCTCTTAATTTCTTTTTCTTTCTGTCTATCCAACTTTCTTTTTACTGCTTGTCTTGTATTCATAAATGGAGGTTCAATATTTTCCCTAACTGACTCTTCACTCATATAATCGTCATACACATTATTTTCCTCTGTCATGACTGTTTTTGGTATCGTTTCTTCTTGTTCAGCTGTATTAGATGCTGTTGTTACTTGTTTTCCATTCTCTATAGGCCTTGGATAACCCGATTGTCTGACAATCTGTCCACCCGACAATATTTCTTCGGAACAATAATTATTATTATTATTATTCTCTGCATCCCTTTCTTCATTATCCCGCCTTAAGTGTTCTACATGTGAACGTGCAACATGCCCTGAAATTTGATTCTTAATAGTATACGACACTGGACCTTTTTTTTCCTAAAATATAGTATCCCGGGACCCAATGAGCATCAAACTTAGAGTTTTTTCTATGTTTTTTATAATATACCCTATCACCTACGTTAAACTCTTGTAAGTGTGCATTTTTATTTGCGTATTTCTTCTGTCTTTCTCTAGCCTTAATTATATTATTTCTTAAACGTACATGTGCTTTATGCATTTCTTGTAACCTTGTTTCTTGAAAATCTTCCCCCAAATATTTTCTCCTAGGTTTTAATAAATTATCAGTTGGCAATATCGGTTCTCTTCCATGTACTAAGTAAAATGGTGAGAAACCTGTTCCTTCATTTTCGTGTGTACGTATCGCTGCTAATGCCATCCCCAAATAAAGATCCCAATCCATATCATGTTCTTCTACATTTTTCGCTAGAATATTGTATAGTGTTCTATGTTGTCTCTCATTTTTTGCATTATAATTTGGTCTGTAATATGAAGTCCTAATGTGTTGTATATTCCAATCTTTTACCAATTTCTCAAACTTTTTATTTACAAACTCTTTCCCATTGTCTGTAAGTATTATTTGTGGACACCCAAACCTTGGTATAAATTCTTGTAAAAGCATATTTATAACTGAATCAGCACTCTTGTCTGGAATTGGATATACTTCTGGCCAAAGACTATATGAATCAACTATATGTAGTAAGTATACATTTCCCGATAATGTTTTTGGATGAGGACCTGAAATATCCAAACTTACTTTCTGCATTGGAAATTGAGGAATATCGGTATCTTGTAAAGGACATTTAATTATCTTCATGTTCCCTTAACCTACACTTTTCACATGCTTCAACATATTCATATACGCTTTTGAATAAATTCGGCCAATAATATTTACTGCTAATAGCCTTCACTAACTTATCTCGTCCAAAATGACCATTATTATCGTGGTACGCCTTTAAGACTTCTTGTTCTAAATGTTTCGGAATATATTTTCTTACTCCTTCACCTTTTTCACTGATATAATATAATTGATTGTCTTCTTGTAACTCTACAAACTTTCTTTTAAAACTATTTTCCCCTGTTTCTTTCAATTTCCTTTTTATCTGTACTACTTTCGGATCCAATTCTTGTTCTGTTTTCATATCAAACTGTTCTAAATGTGGGTCTTCTGTTCTAGTTTCCGACTCTTGCTCCGATGGTAAACTCTCAAATTCTTCCCTATTTATTATGGCAGAATCTAATATATTAACTTGCCAGTTTCGATCATCTACCTCTGGTTCAACTTCATCTTCCGTGTTTCCTGATGACTGTGGGTACGGGATCCTAGACAAAAGATCGGCGCACGTATTATGTTTTCCTGACACATATTCAACCTTAGCATTGTACCCTTGTAAATTCAATGCCCACGTTTGTATTTTCCTATTTTGTATTGGTGCTTCTAATATCGACTTTAATGGCATGTGGTCAGTTCTAATAATGAAATTGGCGTTATGTAAGTAATAATTTAGTTTTTGCAGCGCGTAGTGTATTGCATATGCTTCTTTCTCAATAATCGGCCATTTCTTTTGAGTCTTGCTGAGTTTATGCGACAAGAAATAGATTGGTCTTTCATTTTTAACCCCTGGTATTCCAGATTCTTCTCCTTCATATGGTTGAACCAAACATGCTCCTATTGCATTGTCTGAAGCATCTGTGTATAGTATTAGTTGTTTATTCAGGT
The DNA here is from genome assembly GCA_014155875.1 of Cepaea nemoralis. Lineage (NCBI taxonomy): Eukaryota > Metazoa > Mollusca > Gastropoda > Stylommatophora > Helicidae > Cepaea > Cepaea nemoralis. Next base: position 119,138 of record JACEFZ010016833.1, on the reverse strand, counting down.
CTGGATGTGTTAATAATGGTACCACCGTTAAGCTATCTTTTAAAAGTTCAAATGCTTTTTGACACTCATCATCCCACTTAAATCTAGCGTATTTTCCCGTTAAATTCGTAATAGGTATTGCTATCCTTGAAAAGGCTGGTACAAACCGCCGATAATACGCACAGGTTCCTATAAAAGCCCTTACTTCCTTAACGTTAGTGGGAGGAGGTAACTCTTTAATAACTTTTATTTTTTCCATGTCTGGTTTAATACCTTCCCTATTTATTATATAGCCTAAATATTTTGTTTCTGTCTTTAAAAACTGGCACTTACTAAGCTTTAATTTAACGTCATGCCTTCTTAATCTGTCAAATACTAGTCTAACATGTTTTAAATGATTCTCTACATCTCCTTTCGTAAAAATCAATACGTCATCAATATATGCTAGGGCAAAACTTTGCATACCGTCTAGTACTTCATTCATTAAGAACATATAGTGAGACGGTGCATTTTTGAGACCGAATGGCATACGTAAAAATTCGTACGAACCCATATGAGTACAAAAGGCACTTTTATTTTGCGCGTCTACTGACATCGGAATACACCAAAATCCTGCCCTTGCGTCCAGCGTTGTGAAATATGTAGAACCATTAAGTAGCCCCAAAATATCATCAATTACTGGCAGTGGGTACGCTACATTCTTAGTAATTTTATTTAACGCCCTGTAGTCACAACAGAACCTGTTCGAACCATCAGACTTGGCCACAATTACCACCGGAGATGACCATTCTGATTTTGATCTTGTTATTATGCCTGCTTTCAACATATCTTCTATTGCCTTTTCTACTACTTCTCTATTTCTTAACGGAGTTCTGTATGGTTTTAAACTAATTGGTGGATGATCTCCCGTGTCTATTTCCATCGTAACTGTTTGTGTCTTACCCAATTCTAAATCATTTATCGCAAACACATCTTGATTTTGCTTTATCAGTTGTTCTAACACTTCCTTGTTTTCTGGCGAAGTTTTTAATTGTGCTAACAATTCTTTTTCTCTTGTTACTTTGTCTAGTGAATGTATTTGTGCTGTATTTCTTCTATATGGATGGATCAATTCATCCATTCTTGCGTTCCCTTTCCTTCTGTATCCGCGTCTATTATTACTTCTTTCATTAGAGGTTTCTGAATAACTTATTCCTACCATATTTACTCTATCTGTTGCCAATATGTCACTAACGCTGTCATGTTCTAGCTTAGCTATTACACATCCTCTGTATAATTTAATTTCCCTACCTGTATTATTAATAACCATTACTGGAAATGTTAAACTTTTATCTAATTCTATTATTCCATCCGGAACTTCTAAACCTGGCTCATCAATTATTTCATTTTGCAATTCTGTGATTCTAACTATGTTTCCTGCTACATAATACGGGTTTCTCTTCAGTCTTGCTTGTATCAAATTAACTGACTGTGGTTTTAAATTCATGGTTGTTTTAACTCTAACTAATGTCGACACATGCATATCTTCCTCTAGATCTACGTAAACATCTTGGAATTTTAATTTATGCAAATCAAATAAAAGTCTCACCCCATTTTTCAATAAAAAATCTCGTCCCAATATCATATTTCTATTTAAATCTTTAACCACATGGAACATATGCCTAACATTTATCCCTCCTAATTTCAAATTTATCATCGTTTGTCCTAACACTTCTAATTTTTGTCCCGTTACCGAATGAAGATTCTCTTGAATTCTAATTATTTTACAATTTTTTAACATTCGATATAAAAATGCTTCTTTAATCACGCTAACTTGTGCTCCCGAATCAACTAATGTTCTAACTTTATATTTTCCTATCTGTACTATACATGAGCTAGGATCTACCATATTTAATGACAATTGTTTTACCTCGGCTTGTTTTTTATTTCTAAATGTTCTATTATACTCATCCTTTGGGTTTTTAATATATTGATGCCCTTTTTGGATCTTACTATCTTCCCTCTTACTGCCGATCCTATTCAATAAGCGGGATGCCAATTTCCCTGATTTCCTGACCTTCTAAAATTTCTCTGTATTTCTCCAGAATTCCAATTTGCTGGTCTACCATTTGCCATTCTATTCTGTATACTCGTCTGAACACCTCTACTATTTTGCGTAATCGATGGGCCACTTCTGTTACCACAAAAGCGAAAAATGTGCCCACGTTGGTGACATCCCCAACAAACCACATTCGAGTTATTTGTGTTACCTTCCATGTTTCTTACAGTATTTCTCACTTGTCCTCTTCTATCTTGATTATATACATTCTCGTTTCTTTGCACCATCTGTATTTCTCCTCGTCTTCCTCTCCATCCATGTCTATACTGACCTATTTCTATAGGTTCTTCAATTCTATCTTCTGAACTACTACCTAACTCTCGTCCTACCCTTAGCCTAAACCTCCTCCTCAAGCTTTCCTCTTGTATAGCGATATCTACCGCTTGTGACAATCTTGCAGGATTCTCTCTTAATAATTTAAATTTCAATCCATCTGACTTAATTCCATCAACAAAAATCCCTACCAACATCCGTTCCACTTCCTCTGCTCGTACATTCTGTCCTAAGAATGACTCTTCAGCTAAGTTGATTAACCTGTCACTGTAGTAGCTGAACACTTTCTGTGCTGTTTTGTCTAGTCTGTCGCAATACTGAGAATGCGTGTTGTGGATCAGTAATTTCAGCATATTTTCTTGCGAGATCATCTTTGAATTCTTCCCAAGTTTCACCTCCTGCTGCTTCTAACTTTCTTCTAATATGGTCAGAAACTGGACTTGTACTTGTTCTGTATGCCAAGTTCTTTTTCTCTCCGTCTGTAGCATTTACTAAATATGCATGTTTTTCAATGGAAATAATCCATTTCTTAAACTGATTTGCTTGACCACTAAATCTTTCAACATCATTGCTTATATTCTGTTGTCTTAACACCGCATCCAACCTTGATAATTGCCCCGCCAACTCCAGTGAGTACCTGTGAAAAATCTTGGGATTCCATCCTAAAATTTATAATTATCAAGCAATATACAAATATTTCAACAATATTGATTTCAAACCCAGCAACAATACACAATCTGTTAATTACTCTAATATTATCTAATTAACTTAACTAAATCCTCCAATCGAAGATCCTGACGAAGAAATATTCCTGTTTCAACCCTGAATTTTGATAAAAGAATTTAAATGACCTCCTGATTCAGAATTTCCTACACCACATAAAAAAAAGACTCTAATCAAGCTCGTTAAAATGATCAGAACAACGAAGAGCGTCTGGATTTCTTTCCTTACTAATTTACTTGAAGTCGAATTCAGATTATTTCCAATTATTTCCTGACGTTGATCACGCTCGATATCAGGCTCGCAACAAGACTTTGATTACTTGCTCGATTACTGTAGATTCCCTTCAGATAAGTTCACCTTCATGCAAGAAGCGACAATTGCTCACGACTTCAGCAAAAACAACTTATTTTCCAGCAGTAATCTGTGACTTTCATATATATCAAACGTAATCCAGTCAACAACAACTGGACTTAAAGCTGACGCTATCCAGTCTCTTATTTTCATGTGGAACTCTCGCCATTGTCAGTTTAAATAGTTGAAAGTATAAAGTATTGCAGACCTTGATTTCATAATTCTGGAATTCGTACCATAACCTTGAGTTCACCTTCAACAGTCCCACGGGTTAAAACTCATTTTTTTCTTACTGATTTTTGATGCAGAACGGCATTACTTATAGCATTTTGCGTTGGTCAGTTCTCCAACTAATTTTATAATTATGCAATAACATCAGTCTTTCAAAAAAATAAATATCACTCAAACCTTTTCTTTAGCGCTGACCTTGAATTTGGATCTCCTTCTTAATCAGGAATCTAGTGCAAACCCAGAACAGCTACCAACAGTCGGCTTTCATCTGTTGTTTTTCAAATTAATTACTTCTCCGGACATGCCCGACATAACTATGGCGGTATTCTCTCTCCGCGACCTCCCATGTTTCGTAAGGTCACGGCACCAAATCAGCCTTGTGTGACAGTGCTACACACAAAGGCTATGATCGTGAACGTATAGCACCAGACAAGTCAGTCTTCGCGTTGTTAGAAAAGGATTTTATTGATGAATCATTCTAGCTCAGCACATATGATGGAGACTCCCTTCTTGGTGTTGACATCTGTTCTCGCTGGCCCCCAAGTGACGTGTGTGTTTTCCTAGATACCCTTCTTCATTCGTGCACACACGTTCACTATGGTTTTCCCCCTAGTCAAGGAATGCGCAGCATTCCTTAACTCTTTACTCCTAACCTAGAATCCCTCACTGTTACATATATCTTCTACATTTCTGAAAATATTTTCACTGTACAGGGAAAAAAGATCTGGAGACATTACACATCCTGCCTAAAACCTCTCTTAATAGGCTGATATTGTCCCACTTCATTATCAATCCTTATGGCAGCTTGTTGTTTCCAATATATGTTTTTTATAAGTCTAATGTCTTTCCCATCAAGTTGTAGATCTGCAAGCATATCTACCATGTTGACATGTCTAAAAACTGTCATTTACTGCCAACATAGTACCTTGCGGTGTATGGCAGAGGGGTCTTTGAGCCTGAGGTATTAAGGCCGCCTGGCTAGTGCAGGCGCCGCGAACTGTGCAGGTTAGTATTTGCTTTTTGCCCCGACATGTCTAACTCTATCAAATGCGTTTGTGTAGTCAATAAAGCAAAGATATATAGCCTTGTTTACTTCTATAGCAAGTTCAATAACTGTTCGCAGCCTATACACAGCATTTACTGTACCATTTCCTTCTACAAACCCACATTGTTCTTCCCCTATTTCAGGTTGTATTTTCTTCCTCACTCTTTGCATGATAATTCGTAGCAAAATCTTTGTGATGTGACCCATTATACTAATTGCTCTATGTTGATCACATTCCAAGGCTCCTGATTTCTTTGGGATTGCAATAAATACAGAGTTACATAATTCAGAAGGTATATCTCCAGTATCATATAATGGCCGGTCTCTCTGGCCGGGGAGTTACACGACTTTCTCCGTAATCCCGTTTATTCACGCAGGGTCTCGCAACGCGTGAGAATTAGAAGAGGTTGGCCGCACTGATGACTTGCGGATAACTGAGCCGGTCGCACAGAAAGCAATGGCAAAGTACTGAGCGTAATCTTGCCAAGAAATCAACAATCAGCTGAAAGATGCTGATGTTGACAGTGATGTCCTGTAAAGAATATGCAAACATTTTTTAAATCATATAATGTGTCCAGCAGTCTGGTGACTTGCTAGAAGTGTAGAAGTACATTACGACCTCCTTTAGAGGCGCACTTGTGGCGTACTGCGCCTCAAAGGGTGATAACTCATTTTCGTCAAAAAAGTAGGTGAGGTAGTCAAGTGGTCAAGTGACTCCTGCAGTTGTAGGTACACCTAGTATACAACACAAAACTACACCAATAAAGAAAACAAACAAATGAATCAAAGAAGGTATATAATAATTTTAATAAATCAATCAATTAATCATGTGCCATGCCGGAAAGCGTGGGCGGTCATGACTTGCCATTTCACTCGATCACCAGTGTCGTGGATCAGCTCAGTGTTCCTGTCTCGTCCATGCCATGTGGCCAAGCCATCCAGGTATTTTCCTCTCGGTCTTCCTCTTGGTTTGTTCCCGTCGATCTTGCCAGCTGTCACTAAGTTCTCCAACCCATTTCTTCTCATAACATGTCCAAAGATTCTTGACTGTCTACGTCTAATTTCTCTAATCAGTTTACGATGTTCATTTGTCTCCTGTAGTACTTGGTCATTGGTTTTTCTGTCTGTCCATGGTATTCTTTGCATTTTCCTCAGAAACCACATTTCTGCAGCCATCAGATGCTTTTCAGCTTGACTGCTCATTGTCCAAATGTCACATCCATACAAAAGAACAGGCTCTATTTATCCCCTCAACACTCTTTTTCTCGTTTCAATTGACATCTTTTTATTGGTCAGAATGTTTTTCATCTTGCTAAAGGCTACTTTCGCCATGGCGATTCTTGTTCTAATCTCTTCAAGGCATCTCCCATCAGATGTTATAACTGTTCCAAGATAATTGTACCGATTCACTTGTTGAAGAATATTTCTATTTACTTGTATATTACATTGTGGCACTTCTTCCTTCCTACTGACGACCATAACCTGAGTCTTTTTACAATTTAATTCTAACCCTAGTTGCTCACTGTGTACAACAACCGCATCTACTAATTGTTGCAGGTCCTGCGCATTGTCTGCAATTAATACTGTATCATCTGCATATCTAATGTTATTGATGTTTCGTCCTCCAATGCTGATTCCATTAATATCCTCTACATTTCTGAAAATATTTTCACTGTACAGGGAAAAAAGATCTGGAGACATTACACATCCTGCCTAAAACCTCTCTTAATAGGCTGATATTGTCCCACTTCATTATCAATCCTTATGGCAGCTTGTTGATTCCAATATATGTTTTTTATAAGTCTAATGTCTTTCCCATCAAGTTGTAGATCTGCAAGCATATCTACCATGTTGACATGTCTAAAAACTGTCATTTACTGCCAACATAGTACCTTGCGGTGTATGGCAGAGGGGTCTTTGAGCCTGAGGTATTAAGGCCGCCTGGCTAGTGCAGGCGCCGCGAACTGTGCAGGTTAGTATTTGCTTTTTGCCCCGACATGTCTAACTCTATCAAATGCGTTTGTGTAGTCAATAAAGCAAAGATATATAGCCTTGTTTACTTCTATAGCAAGTTCAATAACTGTTCGCAGCCTATACACAGCATTTACTGTACCATTTCCTTCTACAAACCCACATTGTTCTTCCCCTATTTCAGGTTGTATTTTCTTCCTCACTCTTTGCATGATAATTCGTAGCAAAATCTTTGTGATGTGACCCATTATACTAATTGCTCTATGTTGATCACATTCCAAGGCTCCTGATTTCTTTGGGATTGCAATAAATACAGAGTTACATAATTCAGAAGGTATATCTCCAGTATCATATAATGGCCGGTCTCTCTGGCCGGGGAGTTACACGACTTTCTCCGTAATCCCGTTTATTCACGCAGGGTCTCGCAACGCGTGAGAATTAGAAGAGGTTGGCCGCACTGATGACTTGCGGATAACTGAGCCGGTCGCACAGAAAGCAATGGCAAAGTACTGAGCGTAATCTTGCCAAGAAATCAACAATCAGCTGAAAGATGCTGATGTTGACAGTGATGTCCTGTAAAGAATATGCAAACATTTTTTAAATCATATAATGTGTCCAGCAGTCTGGTGACTTGCTAGAAGTGTAGAAGTACATTACGACCTCCTTTAGAGGCGCACTTGTTTTTTTTTTTTTTTTTTTTTTTAATACGTTTATTTTATACAAAACAATGTATATTTACAAGGTGCAATGCGTGTTTCTTTGTTTGTGTATATTACAGAGCGTTGCCGTTTGTTAGTGTTATGTCATATGCGTTAATGAAACAAAAACACATATACAGTTATGATAATGACGTACGCTTTCAGTCATCCCATTCTAACGTGATTGATGGTAATAGTGATGATAATGGTGATGATAATGATGATGATAATGGTGATGATAATGACGGAGACAACAACGACTATGGTGTGGTGATGATTCCTTCCGCTCGTTCATTCTAAACCCATCTTTCTCACACGCTTATAAACTTTCAACACACATCACGCGTTCTCTTCCACACCGAAGATATATACATTAAAGGAAATGTTGGTGTCAAGGTCGAAACGGCAAAAGCCGCCCCACGTTTTACACTGCTGGCAGTCTCATGCAAGCTTACTTCCTGTAAGTGAAATCAATATTATTGCTGAATGACAGCCCTCAACTTAATCGCAAGTGCCCAGGATTTGCTTGTGGTGCGGTGGGTTGAGACCAGGAACGCGGTCAACACGGAGGGAGGGAGAGAGAGGGAGCTGGGGAGGGGGAGAGGAGGGGGAGGGATAAAGAGAGAGCGCGCGTAAACAGATTGGAATTTGTTAAGTTGTCCATTGCGAATTCAGCGTATACATAAATATCCCATTTATTATGTACAAACACAGGCTTTTACATTGCGAATACAGCGTATAGTTATTCATGTTTGGGGTGGGGGGGGGGGGGAGAGAAGAGAGAGAGAGAGAGAGAGAGAGAGAGCGAGAGAGAGAGAGAGAGAGAGAGAGCTGTTCAGACCGAGGTCAAACTTCGGTCGACAAGACCACTGACTCACAAAGGCCACCGTCCCATTGTTCTGTCTAGGTTGGGCTCCAGGACTCAGTAACAAAGAAAGGACATTTATTCAGTTATTTGGCGCTTTGTTCCTCAATGATTGGGCTTAGTGGTACACATGCGGAGTATAGAAATATACTGTGAGAGTGTGTTTGAACATGTATGTTATGTAGTGTGAAATTTGATGGGGGTGGTTCTTGTTTATTAATCTGCGAATAGCTGGGCGATTTTTTGTTGAAAAATCTTTGCTAGTGTGTGTGGTTGTATTGTTTGGTGATTGTGTGTGGCCGAGTTTCTACTCGACCATATTACGTTTCTATACTCCGCCAGTGCAACAAGAAGTTTAGTGTGTTTGTCTTTTGTGGCTGTGGGTATTGTATTTAAAAAAATAGCCTTATAAGCGTCAGTTTTCTTGTTTGTGTGTGTTTCTATTAATTGTTGCAGTGCAATCTTAGTGGCTGTGATTGCTGGGCATTCATAGAAGAGATGATCCTCTGTTTCCTGAATATTTTGTCTACATAATTTGCATGGGGCTATTTGTTTTGATGTTTGTGCGGCTCTCTCAGTTGTCGGGGTCATATTATAAATTAGCCTGTATGTTATTTCTTTGGATTTTGATGTGATATGTTTGCTGTGTAAGTTAGTGAAGGTGCAACTGTAGTCTTTCATGTGATATTTGTATCCTCTTTTGATTCTCAGGTGTAGTGGTGGGGCTTGTTGTTGTACTAAATATGTGTATATCTGCTTGGTTGTCTGTTGTATTAAGTGTTCATTACCTTGAATTGCTTGCATACATGTTTTGTAGAAGTGCGGTAGTGTGCCGTAATAGTGCGGTGTTGTTTTGTCTATTTTCTTAATTCTGTGTAATCTAATTGCAATATAGTATAATGCTAGCGAGTGTTGATCTGGATGATTGATGATGCGTCCTATGTGGTTGATTCTTAATGCTTGTATTTTTGTGTTAAGGTCCTGTAGTGATATTCCCCCTCTAGTCTTCTCTTGTATTAAAGTCTTGTGCTTAATACTGTGGATTGTGTTTTTAAAGATGAATTTCCTGATGTGTTTGTTTATGTCTGTGATTGTTTGTTTTGGTGGGTCTAACACTGTGGCTAAATATAGTATTTTAGGAAAGATGAAGGTGTTTACAATAGTGCTTCGTATAAAAATTGTTGATGTCTTGTATTTGAACCTCTGTAGTATGTCTATAATTTGTTTTGTCAGTGATTGCCATGTTCCTGTGTGTGTTTTTCTGGGATTGGATGGAAAAGTGATCCCATAAATCTTCATGTTATCTGTGACTGTTAGATCCGGGGGGAAATCTGCTTTATTCTTCCACTTCCCCAGACCCATTATTTTAGACTTCTGTATGTTTATTTTGGCCCCACTTCCTTCACCAAACTGTCTGAAGGTGTGAAGTATGTTCGTTATGGAAGTGTTGGTTGTAGGGAAGAAAACGGTGTCATCTGCATAAGCAATTAATTTCCGCTCTCCAGACCCTTGTATAAATGTACCTTTAATGTTAGTGTCCTGTCTAATTGCTTCTAAGAGTGGTTCTAGTGTGAGTACATATAGGACTGGTGATAGTGGACACCCTTGTCTGACAGATCTATTGATTCTGAAACTGCCAGTGAGTGAATGATTCACCAGTACCTTACTTTCAGGATTTTTATACAATATTTCTATCCACTGTCTATAGTACTGTCCTATGTTGCAGTGTGCTAGTGTTTTGTGTAAGTATGAGTGTGAGATTCTGTCAAAGGCCTTCTCCTGGTCTAAAGATAAGAGAGAGGATTGACAGTCTTTCTGGTGGGTGTATGTAATGAAATCCCTAATGAAGTGTGTATGTTGGTGTATGTTTCTGTGTTGAATACTGCACTGTTGGTCTGGGTGGATGAGTGATGGCATGAAGTTTTTAATTTTGTTTGCAAGTGATTTTGCTAGAATTTTGTAGTCTGTGTTTAATAAGGAGATGGGTCTATAGTTTTTCAGCTGTGTTTTGTCTGTGTTGTCTTTAGGTATGAGTGTTATATATGACATGTTGCAAGTGTTTGGGAGTTCTTGTTTATGAAAAGCTTCTTGGTAGACTTTTAGAAGGAAATTGCCTAGGATAGGAAAGAAGTGTTGGTAGAATTCTACTGTGAGTCCATCTGGTCCTGGTGTTTTGTCTTTTTGCATTTGATTGAGTGCATGTGTTATGTCGGCTAATGTAAGCTCTGTGTCTAGTGTGTCTTTATCTGTGTCTGACAATTTTTTTGTGTATTTTAGGAATCTATTTTGTGTTTGTGTGTTGGCGGGTTCTGCTGTATATAGGTCAGTGTAGTACTGTTGGAATGTTTCTAGTATATGTACTGTCTCTGTTTGTGTGTTTCCTTGCATGTCTGTTATTGCTCCTATTTGTCTGTTGCGTTGAATGTTTTGCTCTAATGCAAGGTAAAGTGCGCCTCAAAGGGTGATAACTCATTTTCGTCAAAAAAGTAGGTGAGGTAGTCAAGTGGTCAAGTGACTCCTGCAGTTGTAGGTACACCTAGTATACAACACAAAACTACACCAATAAAGAAAACAAACAAATGAATCAAAGAAGGTATATAATAATTTTAATAAATCAATCAATTAATCATGTGCCATGCCGGAAAGCGTGGGCGGTCATGACTCGCCATTTCACTCGATCACCAGAGTCGTGGATCAGCTCAGTGTTCCTGTCTCGTCCATGCCATGTGGCCAAGCCATCCAGGTATTTTCCTCTCGGTCTTCCTCTTGGTCTGTTCCCCTCGATCTTGCCAGCTGTCACTAAGTTCTCCAACCCATTTCTTCTCATAACATGTCCAAAGATTCTTGACTGTCTACGTCTAATTTCTCTAATCAGTTTACGATGTTCATTTGTCTCCTGTAGTACTTGGTCATTGGTTTTTCTGTCTGTCCATGGTATTCTTTGCATTTTCCTCAGAAACCACATTTCTGCAGCCATCAGATGCTTTTCAGCTTGACTGCTCATTGTCCAAATTTCACATCCATACAAAAGAACAGGCTCTATTTATCCCCTCAACACTCTTTTTCTCGTTTCAATTGACATCTTTTTATTGGTCAGAATGTTTTTCATCTTGCTAAAGGCTACTTTCGCCATGGCGATTCTTGTTCTAATCTCTTCAAGGCATCTCCCATCAGATGTTATAACTGTTCCAAGATAATTGTACCGATTCACTTGTTGAAGAATATTTCTATTTACTTGTATATTACATTGTGGCACTTCTTCCTTCCTACTGACGACCATAACCTGAGTCTTTTTACAATTTAATTCTAACCCTAGTTGCTCACTGTGTACAACAACCGCATCTACTAATTGTTGCAGGTCCTGCGCATTGTCTGCAATTAATACTGTATCATCTGCATATCTAATGTTATTGATGTTTCGTCCTCCAATGCTGATTCCATTAATATCCTCTACATTTCTGAAAATATTTTCACTGTACAGGGAAAAAAGATCTGGAGACATCACACATCCCTGCCTAACACCTCTCTTAATTGGCTGATACTGTCCCACTTCATTATCAATCCTTATTGCAGCTTGTTGTTTCCAATATATGTTTTTTATAAGTCTAATGTCTTTCCCATCAATTTGTAGATCTGCAAGCATATCCACCATGCTGACATGTCTAACGCTATCAAAAGCCTTTGTATAGTCAATAAAGCAAAGATGTATATCCTTGTTTACTTCTATAGCACGTTCAATAACTGTTCGCAGCATATACACAGCATTTACTGTACCATTTCCTTTTACAAACCCGCATTGTTTTTCCCCTATTTCAGGTTGTATCTTCTTCCTCATTCTTTGCATGATAATTCTTAGCAAAATCTTTGTGATGTGACTCATTATACTAATTGTTCTATGTTGATCACATTCCAAGGTTCCTGATTTCTTTGGGATTGCAATAAATATAGAGTTACATAATTCAGGAGGTATATCTCCAGTATCATATAATGTGTTCAGCAGTCTGGTGACTTGATCTAGTCCAAATTCTTCTAAAGCTTTAATCATTTCTGTTGTGATGTTATCTGCACCGGGGGCCTTGCCAGCTTTCATATGCTTAAGAACATTTCGAACCTCCATCTCCAAAATTGACGGTCCTTCATTATTACATCTAATATCATACTGTTCGTCTCTGTTATCATCATAACCTTTTCCACTCGTGTGCCCAGCTTGGTAAGACATCCCGATTTTCCCGTTCCGCTCGAATGTCTTACCCAGTAAGACATGCTTTTTAAAAGCAGTATCAATTACTCGTATGTCCTACCAGGTAAGACATTTGTGGCAATTTAATTTTGTGGCATTAATCTATTTGTTTGGACCACAATTTTATGGTTTGAATCCAGGAATTAACAGGAAATGTTAAAACGAACCGGACACGATCACTACGATAATCATGGCTGGTCCTAGCAAACGCGCTCGCTTGACTGTTGATGAAGTTATTACGCATTTAGAGCAAACTGATTCAGATGTGTCTTTGGATAGTGTTATAAATGGAAGTGACAGTGATTATTTAGACATTGGAAGTAGAGATGTGTCAGCTGAAGAAGGTTCTGATAATAATAACAGCAGTAGCGATGAAGATGTCACCAATGATGGTCGATCTGAATCAACAGCTGGGCCTAGTGTACCGAGTAATGAGTGGATCAGATCGAATTCTTCTCACATAACTAAACATTTGTTTACTGTTCAAAACGCTGGTGTGCAAATATCTGGTACAGACGTGCCTGAAACAATATGTGGTTTCTTTCAACTGTTTTTTACACCTGCACTTCTTGACAACATAGTGAAAGAAACTAACAGGTATGCAGCTGAGAAGATACAACAAAAACAACTGTCTTCTCGTTCATTGTGGCATTCTTGGTCAGATGTTTCCACAACTGAAATAAAGGCATATTTAGGAGTCATTTTGAGAATGGCCTTGCAGGAGAGAGGAAAGATACAAGAGTTTTTCTCTACTCAGTGGATAGATTACATGCCATTTTACAGAAACATATTTTCCAGAGAAAGGTTTGAACAAATTCACTGGATGCTACATGTCCAGCCACCACAACAAGCTTCAAGAACACCAGTTAGCTGTGTAACGAGAGGCAACAAGATAAGCGACATGGTCCGTTATATGAAAGACAAGTGTCTGGAGTTGTTTATTCCACATCAAAACATTGTTGTGGATGAATGCACAATAAGTTTCAAGGGGCGTACAGTGTACAAAATGTACAATCCCCAGAAGCCTCACAAATGGGGACTGCGAGTGTACGCATTAGCTGACTGCCACACTGGCTATTTATGTGCGTTCGAGCCATATTATGGTTCCTCTACAACAAATCAGCGGAAAGACAAAAGAGTTGTCAACATGCTAAGCACATACTATGATATTGGACAAACTGTCATTCAGAGAAGAACTAACAATGGTGGCACTGAAGATATTACAAAACCAAATGCAGTCATTGAAAACACAAAACACATGGGTGCTGTTGACCGTTTTGACCATTACTGCAACAGCTACTCTTTCACAAGAAAGTCTCTAAAGTGGTGGAAAAAAACATTTTTCTGGCTCCTAGAAGTGGCAGTTGTGAACAGTTTCATCCTTTATAAAGAGATACACTCTGACAAGGTTATTGACCACATTCAATATAGAAAAGAACTGATCCAGCAGCTTGTGTCCGAACAACAAGCCTCTCAGCGCATTCGCCGAAGAGGACGACCATCAACTCTAGATGCATAGGAGAGACTTGACCGGCGCCAGCACTTCATTGCCCAATTCAGTGAAAAGAAAACAAAAGATTGTGTAGTGTGTAGTGACAGAAAAACACCTGGTCAGAGGCGACAGACAGTCTTTTACTGCGAAACTTGCTCACGTCAACCCGGACTACATCCTGGTACATGTTTCAAAAAATACCACACTATGGCACAGTATAAATAAAAAAACACGATTTTTTTGGACAATCTTCAGCCAATAACATTACATAATAACCAATAATCAATAAAATTACATTCAACATTAAATATGTTCTGTTATTTCCTTTGGAAAATGAGTGAATGTAGCTGACATCAGTTTTGATTGTTTTTCCCCAAAAATATTCCGAGCTGGCAACAAGTCAGACCCAAAAAAAAAATCGAGTGGAAAAGGTTTTTCACATAATCTGTCCATACCTGTAGAATCTGGTCTTTTTCTATTATGATTTTGCCATCTTCAGTTTTTAGACACCCTGTTGATGTACTTGTTCTTTTATTAGTAAGTTCCTGAATTCTTTTGTGCACTAATTTGGCATTTTGACTGTTGTGTTGGCTTTCAATTTCTAAGCACTTTTCCTCAAGCCATGCTTCTTTTGCCTCCTTACATAATGTTCTGAATTGTCTGTGAATTTCTTCATATTTGACATAATTATTTTTGTTGAGTCTTCTTGTTTCCATGAGGTGTAAAATTTCTCCAGTCATCCATTTCTTATGACCCACCTTCTTTAATTTTGGAATAGTTGTTTCTGCAGCCACATTGATTGAATTCTTCAACGTTTCCCATTGATCATCCACATCCTGGAATAGGATCTCTAGATCAGACAAAATTTTAAATCTGTTCTGTACTTCTATGTTGAATTTGTTTTGTATTTCCTTGTCATTACTCAATGTACACAAATCATATTTAGTGTTTCCTGTTATATACTTGACTTTCTTCAACTTTATCCTCAATGTTCCTGTGAGTAACGTCTCTGTCCTTGTCTTGCGATGATCGGTCTTTAAGCGAATCATGATATACTAGGCACTTTTAAAGAGGTAGTTTGCCGTTGCTTTCCTCTATGGCAGTGACCTTACTGGTCGGAGACCGCAGCCATTGACTCAAGAAGAGCTCTTCTGCCTGCCGTCGTGAAATTCGAGGCCATGACCCACAAATATCTGTCGGCTGCCCTCAAAATTACATCCACCACCTGCCTTCCGTGGCTTCTTTTGAAAACTTCCAATAAAAGGAACACAATATAACATCACATAATCCACAGGGAAACACTATTCACAGGGAATCCAAAGGAAATCACACAAAATCCAATGAAAAACACTAAATAGCGTCCCTCCGAAAAAAAAATAATAAATCATGTATAGAAAAAAAAAAAAGACAAAAAAGGATTTTAAAAAACATAGTCAAGTGACTCCTTAAATTATAGGTAAGGGTGTGCGTTGACGTGGTAAATTGGTGGTCAAGAGGTGGCCAAGCGGTCAAGGGGTGGTCAAGTGACCCTTTAAATTTTAGGGGAGAGTACGGCTTGTGATGTGGTGGTGGTTAAAGTAGTCAAGGAGTGGTCAAGTAGTGCTCAAGGGGTGGTCAAGAGGGGGTCAAGTGGTCAAGGGGCGGTCAAGTGGCCCTTAAATTGTAGGGGAGGGTACGTGTAGTGAAACAGTAGTGGTTAAAGTGCTCGATGGCGTGGTCAAGTAGTGGTCAAGAGGTGGTCAAGCGGTCAAGGGGTGGTCAAGTGGTCAAGTGATTACCTAAATTGTAGAGGTAGGTACTGTAGTGACATGGTGATGACCAAAAGGTGGTCAAGAGGTGGTCAAATGGTCAAGTGACCACTTAAATTGTAGAGGAAAGTACGTGTAGTGACAGGGTGATGATCAAGAGGTGGTAAAATAGTGGTCAAGTAGGGGTCAAGAAGTGGTCAAATGGTCGAATGAACACTTAAATTGTATAGAAGAGTAGGTGTAATGAAATGGTAGTGGTTAAAGTGCTCGATGACGTGGTCAAGTAGTGGTCAAGTGGTCAAGTGACCACTTAAATTTTAGAGAAGAGTACGTGTAGTGACATGGTGATTATTAAGAGGTGGTCAAGTAGTGGTCAATTAGTTAGGTCTAGAGGTTGGGGTGTCTCAGTCATGAGGTATTGAAATGTCTGCTGTAGGTAGGGTGTAGCTGATCAGGGCGAGTAGGTTCTAATACATTTATCGCTATTGTCTACAGTTGGCGTGGTTGTATAGTAAAGGTAGTAGAGTTGTTCGTAGTAATATTAGTCAGCATCTTCAAGAGACATGTTGCCTGGTGTGGGCGATCATATCGCGCCACATATTGCGATTTCCGATGGTATGGTTAAGTAATACAAGTAGTAATATTATTTGTAATAGTAGTAGTAGTAGTAGCAATAGCAGCAATAGTACTAGTCATCATAATCATAACGTGTCTTACCGGCTGGCGTAGGCGATCATACCGCCCTACATATTGCGATCTCCGACAGCATTGAACAATTCATGGGGTGACTCACACTACATGAATCCTCATTAACGAGATTATCTTCATACAATGGTGGTAGTCGTAGTATCAATAGTACCAGTAGAACTAGTCATCAGCAACAGCAAGAGATTTATCACCTGGCGCAGGTGAGTATGACACTCCATAAATTACCAACATCTCCAACATCATGGATCAGTAATACAAGTAGTAATAATATTGGTAATAATAGTAGTTTTAGCAGTAGTAGTAGCAGTAATAATAGAATAATAGTAATAGAGGTAGTAGTAGTAGTAGTAGTAGTAGTAGTAGTAGTAGTAGTAGTAGTAGTAGTAGTAGTAGTAGTAGTAGTAGTAGTAGTAGTAGTAGTAGTAGTAGTAGTAGTAGTAGAAAAGGGAGAAAAAGAAGAGTTGGAGATGGACTAATAGTAGAATAGAATAACATTAGTAGTATCAGTAGCAGTAGTAATAGTAACAAAATAGTAGCAGCAGCAGCAGCAGCAGCAGCAGCAGCAGCAGCAGTAGTAGTAGTAGTAGTAGTAGTAGTAGTAGTAGTAGTAGTAGTAGTAGTAATGGTAGGAGTAGTAGAATAGAGAAGTTGCTTGTTTCACTAAGTATCTGTATATCTTATGTAGTATAAAGCTAGTTTATGTATTATGCCATGTAATGTGTTGCTGAAATATCTGTCTTTTGTAGTTGTAAGAGGTAATGACGTCATAAACTGAATCACCCACTCTAACATCTTATTGATAGTGTCTTCATTGCAGCGAAAAAGGCTCATTGTGAGATATTGATAATTTCTCAAAGCAACAGCTTTGGGGTGCATGACGATTAGGTGCAAACAAAGATACGGCAACTACAAGGCAAAATGGTGTCGAATATAGCGTAATACACAAGACTTATGAGATCATCGGTTGTCCATTCCAGCGCGGTTGATAAATAGGCGCTTACTAAGGCCTCAAACTGCTCACCCAAACACACATATTTGATAATAATTCACGGATCCAAACAATAAAAACCGACGAAAACAATGAAAAATGACGCAAACAATGAAAAAATGACACATCCACTGAAAAATGACACAACAACGAACTGACACAATGACAAACTGATACAAGCAAAGAACCCCCCCCCCCCCCCCAAAAAAAAAAAAATACAAATGTTAACGTCAAAATGTAAAAGACAACTGAAAATGACACAAGCAAAAAAAAATAAAAAAAAATAATACACGACAAAATGATACAAACAATAAAAACTGACACAACAACACACTGAACAAGGCACCTAAAGAAAAGCAAAAATTTCAAAATGTAACACATACAAAGAAATCGGTAACTACTCAAAAATAAAACGACACAACAAACTGACACAAACAATGAAAAAAATTACACAGCCACTGAAAAATGACACAACGACAGCTGACACTGACACAAGCAAAGAAGCCAAAAGATGCAAATATTAACGTCAAAATGTAACAGACAACAACTGAAAACGATACAGGCAAGAAAAAAAAATGACACGGTAAAATGACACAAACAATGAAAACTGACAAAACAACACACTGACGCAAACAAAAGAAAAGCAAAACATCCAAAAATGTAACAAATACGTACAGAAAAAAAAGAAATCGACAACAAACCGACATAAAGAGAAACTGACACACACACACACACACACACACACACACACGCACACACACGCACACACACACACACACACACATACACACACACATTAAAACTGAAACAACCAAGGAAAATTTCTGACATAAACACTGAAAAGGGCACCTAAAGCAAAGCAAAACTTCCAAAATGTAATACATACAAAGAAATCGGCAACTACTCAAAAATAAAATGAAACGACAAAATGACACAACCAATGAAAAAATTACACAGCCACTGAAAAATGACACAATGATATACTGACACAACGACAAACTGACACAACGACAAACTGACACAAATAAAGAAACCAAAAGATATAAATGTTAACGTCAAAATGTAAAAGACAAAAACTGAAAATGACACAAGCAAGAAAAAATAACACAACGGCAAAATGACCCAAACAAGGAAAACTAAAACAATCAATGAAAACTGCTAACATAAACACTGAAAACCCGACACAACAATAAACTGATACAACCAAAGAAAACAAGACAGCCAACTGTAAAGGTCAAAATGTAACACACAAAAGGAAACAAACAACAACCGAAAAAGACACAACCACTGAAAATGACAAACATTGAGACTATCAAAGAAGCGACATAACCAATCAAAGGGACACGAACACTGAAAACTGACACCACCAGCGACAACTTCTGACACAACCAAAGAAAAAAAGATATCCAAATGTAAACGTTAAAGTAAAAATGTAGCACAAAAAGAAATCGACAACTGAAAATGACACACTCTCTGAAGAAATAATGACAATGACAAAATGAAACAACCAATGACAACTGACACAACCAATGAAAACTGACACAACAGACTGACACAAACAAAGAAACCAACACAGGCCGACTTGCCCTAGCAACTTATCCACTTACGCGCAAAACTTGATCACTTTCACATAACATAACAACGGCCCCACTTACTATAACAACTTGCCCCATGGCTCTCACAGCATATCGACTTGCCCTATCAATACCCAATTGCCCTAGTAACTGTCCACTTGCTAACACTACTTACCCACTTGCAATGTCAACTTGTCAACTACCTCTTAACAACTTGTCCACTGGCTTGCACAACTAGTCGAATTGCCCTAACGACTTATCTACTTACGTTCACAACTTGACCACTTGTCCTAACAACTCCCCCATTTGCACTAACAACTTGCCCACTAGCTCTCGCATCTTGTCGACTTTTATCAACTTGCCATAACAACTTCCCTACTAATTCTCACAGCTTGTCGACATGCCCTGGCAACTTGCCTCGGGACCAAACAACTTCCCCACTTGCTCTCACAACTTGTCGAATTGACCTAGCAATTTGCCTCATGGTCCTAACAACGCCCCCATTTGCCCTAACAACTTGGCCAGTAGATGTCGTATCTTGTCGACTTGCCCTACTAACCTGCCCACTGGATAGCAACTTGCACACTTACCATAACAACTTCCCCACTAACTCTCACATCTTGACAACTTACCCTACCAACCTGCCCAGGGACCAAACAACTTCCCCACATCCTCTCACAAATTGTAAAATTGATCTATCAACTTCCCCACTTGCCCTAACAACTCCCCTATTTGCCCAAAAAACTTGTCCACTAGCACTCATATCTTGTCGACTTTCTCTATCAACTGACACGCTTACCATAACAACTTCACCACTTGCATTGTCACCTTGTCAACTACCTCTCGTCCACTGGCTCTCAGAACTTGTCAATTGCCCTAACAATTTATCCATTACGTTCACAACTTGGCCACTTGTTCTTATAAACTTGCCTGCTGGTTCTCACAATTTGTCCACTTGCTCTCACAACTTGTCGAATTGCCCTAACAACTTGCTCACTCGACTTCAAACTTTCCCTCTTGTTCTTAAAAACTTGCCCGCTGGCTCTAACAATTTGTCCACTTGCAATTACAATTTATCGACCTGTCCCATCAACTCACACACTTACCGTAACAACTACCCCTTTCCCCTAACAACTTGCCCACTGACTCTCTCACCTCTTGATCATCACCTTGTCACTACACTTACTTTCCTCTACAATTTAAGTGGTCACTTGACTTCTTGACCACTTCTTGACCACCACTTGACCACCTCTTGGTCATCACCATGTCACTACAGTTCTTTCAACTACAATTTAGGTAGTCACTAAACCACTTGACCATTACTTGACCACGTCATCGGGCACTTTAACCACTACTGTTTCACTACACGTACCCTCCCCTACAATTTAAGGGGCAAATTGACCACCCCTTGACCTCTTGACCACCACTTGGCCATGTCATCGCTCACTTTAACCACTACCGTTTCACTACACGTACCTCCCCTACAATTTAAGGGGCAAATTGACCACCCCATGACCACTTGACCACCTCTTGACCACCCCTTGAGCACCACTTGACCACTCCTTGTCCACTTTAACCACCACCACATCACAAGCCGTACTCTCTCCTACAATTTAAAGGGTCACTTGACCACATCTTGACCCTCTTGACCACCTCCTGACCACCTCTTGACCACCACTTTACCACGTCATCGCACACCCTTACCTATAATTTAAGGTGTCACTTGACTGTTTGTTTCTTCCTTGTTTTGTTTCTTCTTTTTCATTTCATTTTCTATACATGTTTTATTAAAATTATTATATACCTTCTTTGACTCTTTTGTTTGTTTTCTTTATTGGTGTTGTTTTATGTTGTATACTAGGTGTACCTACAACTGCAGGTGTCACTTGACCACTTGACTACCGCACCTACTTTTTTGACGAAAATGAGTTATCTCCCTTTGAGGCGCAGTACGCCACAAGTGCGCCTCTAAAGGAGGTCGTAATGTACTTCTGCACTGCTCTTGCTCTAGTCAAAATTTTTGTAAAGCTTTAATCATTTTCTGTTGTGATGTTATCTGCACCGGGGGCCTTGCCAGCTTTCATATGCTTAAGAACATTTCGAACCTCCATCTTCAAAATTGAAAATTCAAGTACCTAGGAAGTATAATATCATCAAATGGCAAATCAGAAGACGAGATCGAAAATAGATGGAATAAGGCAAACCAACTCATTGGACAAATGGCACCAATACTAAAGAACAAACATGTATCAATAACTACTAAGAAAGCACTTTACAACACAATCTTCCTACCAACTCTATGGTGCCAATGCCAAACCCGAACAATGACAGAAAAAGAGAACAGAAAAATCACAACAAAAGAAATGAGATTCCTGAGAAGAATACTCAATGTGTCAAGAAGAGATAAGATCAGAAATGAAGAAATCAGGACTAAAGTGGGGGTTATAGTTATAGCTACACTAGATTTTATTAGAAGGCAGCAAGTCAAATGGTTTTGGCCATGTTGGTCCATTGGTAGGTTACCAACTAACACTACTAACAGTATGCCACAGCAAGCAATGATGTACAGACCAGAGGGAAGCAGAGTAAGAGGCCGACCACGTAAACGATGGACGCAGGGAATAACAGAATCCATGGGAATATCGTTATCGATATATGAAGCCTATAAGCGGGCACTCTGCCGCTGTTTATTTCACCTCGACACCGCTAGGTACAAAAGGAACATGTTGAGATGTGATGAGATCGTGTATTAAAAGAAATTGGAACAGCTAAAGCATACCAGAGTCATTTTGAATCTGAAGCTT
This sequence comes from Cepaea nemoralis, assembly GCA_014155875.1. Lineage (NCBI taxonomy): Eukaryota > Metazoa > Mollusca > Gastropoda > Stylommatophora > Helicidae > Cepaea > Cepaea nemoralis. Next base: position 97,350 of record JACEFZ010016833.1, on the reverse strand, counting down.
CAACTTCATTATCTAAGCTAAGTTTATCCTGTGGATCTTGTGAAACAGACATGAATGAAGATGAGGACATGATTCTATAGAGTAAGCCACATCGATATCTATCTAATTGTTTACTTTCTCTATCTAGATGTGTTTTCTAGATGTTTACCAACACAATCTAGATTTTTATAGATGTTGTTTGGTCCATTTATAAATGTTTTCTGTCAAAGAAACGTGGGCAACCCTGTGCACAAAGTCAATAGACAATAACAACACTTTGGTCTCCATTTTGGCATTTACATGCTTTAAAACAGAGCAGTGCAGATGATTATGCAGAAACTGTTTTAAATGCACCTTCAGGTGTGTCTCACATACTGAATGAGCAACACTGGATTTTATTGGTATGCTCTGTCCACCTTTCAAAAGACTTAAGTTTTCTGATGTTGATTTATTCATGTTCTAATCTGACTAATCTTTCACTTTCATATTCATACTTTTTACTTTCATAAGCTAGTATTACTAGTAAGTAAGAAGTATGTTACTGTTAGTGTTATGGGTGTTCGTTATCTTACGTCTGTCTGCAAGACATTTGTCTCCACTCGATTGTTTATGAATTTTCCCATTTACTTTGATGTTACATTGGTGGTATTTCTTTCATTTACAACTTGTATAAGCTGATATATTAATTGTTGCGTAAGTTAATTGTCCTTCCAACTACTGTAAAATTAATTATTAATAGCAGGTTCGAACATGATTTCCAAATTGAGAAAGTACCACGGATAGATTAGATATGCCTTGAAAAACCAAATATAATGGTACCTCAGTGATGCCTGTATGTCAATTCTAAGCGGAGATATTCACATTTGAGTTCCCATATCTCCAACAAAAAAATTGTCATGATTCCCGTAACTTTGGAGCTCTCCTGTGTGTCTCAGTATCTCCACTGCCAGTCCGTGTGAGATTTTCTCAAACAGGTCTTAGACGGATATGAAAACTGACTTCAAAAATATGTTCCGTCATGTTAAATGATAAAAAATAGTAAAAGTATACAAATAAATTATTAATAATCTTTAAACTTGTGTTCTCTTTAACTTTAGTAGTTCAAATTTCACGTTCTGAGCCTAGTACGATCGATGTTCGCTTCGGCCACCTTCTTGGCTTTTCATTCACAAAGACCAAACTACATATCTGCAGAAATAAATTTCTACCAAATATAAAGTGATAAAAGCAATGAAACTCTCTAAATATATGTAAAAATGGGTGCAGAATTCGAATATCCAACTAAAAAAAATTAACAAGCTCTAGAAAATAAAGTTACTTACGTTTTGCCAAAGTTATTTAAAAGTCACGATAATTTCAACTAATCGCTGTGCATAGAATGTTAGACTATTCTTTTCTGCAGAACCTAAGATGGCGTTTGTTATTGTCACATGATATTTGATTTGATATATCCTTCCTGAAAGCCACCAGAGAGTTCCCATGGTGATTGTTCCAGTAGTAGTTTGAGTAAAAGTCCTAAAAATCTGCCTGATATTTCCTCTGTGCAATGAAAGAGTAAGAGATGCCATCGATTAAGAGATGAACAGGGAAGTTTCAGACCAACAGATCCTGCACAGATCAGATAGCCACATTATGCAAAATAATAGAGCAAAGGATTGAAATGTATTCACCAGTTTATATTGAATTTGTGGACTTTGAAAATCCCTTTGACAGAATTGCTAAAGAATCACTTGTGAAATTCATGAGACACTATGGGATCCCAAAGGAGATCATTAACTTCATACAGGCTAAATACAGAAACATGACATGCATGAGGAAAACTAACAGAACATGGCTGTCATCACAAGTCTCAGGAGAGATTCTGACTTCCTCCTCCTTCATGTATTTTCACACCCAGGGTCTTTAATATGTCCTCTGTTGTGTTGGTGAACCCTTGCTCTTCTTCCAGAACCAATACCTTCCATTACTTAAAAAAGTCGCTTAAAAGTTGAGAGGATCGACCTAATTGCACCAGGTTTTATCCCATATGGTTCGGTCTCTTTCCGCAGGGTGGCCTGCTGAAAGCGTCACACAAGGCACAAACTCCATAGCTTCAGCAATGGCCCCCCACGAGTCTCAGAGAAAAATGCACTCGTAAACCAAAAGACGTGGCCCTGAATTGAACCCACAAACTTTGGAGCATGAGGCAGACAGCTAGACCAACAGACCACGGAGACTCACAACCTTCCATGACTGTTCTGTCTAAATCACTGTGACATTTTATATGGCCAAAGTATTTCAATCTCCTAGACATGATGTTTATGAGCCAGTTTTCTTGAGTGTTCAGATCTTGTATTATTAGATTATTTATTAGATTTTATACTATTAAGTTGATTACCATTGTATGCGCTGAAATAAGTTAAATGTTTTTTTTTAATTGCAACATTTATTTGGGAATGTCATATATATGTGCGTATATATATATATATATATATATATATATATATATATATATATATATATATATATATATATATATATATATATATATATATATATATATATATATTGCATAGGTTTGTAATTCTGAACATCATATTACAGGTTCAACAATTGATAAGCAACTATGATTTTTGTCTGTTGATGTGTCTTTCACAAATAAATTGTGAAATTTGCGATGTTTATACAAACTTAATCTGTGGAATAAACTTGAGATGTTTGCATAGAATGTTTTGTAACAGGATTTTCATCTTGTTTATATTTGACTCTGCAGATCACAGGCTGACCATCATGAAATACCACAGCACTAGGGGTGGCATCACAGGCGTCAACTTTAAGGATGTAGTACTTGGTGGTTTTGCCAGTGACAGGGGCATATTCTTGCCTGAGACTTTTCCTCATGTCTCGTTTGATGTTCTCAAAACTTGGGCAAACCTTTCTTATGTGGAGCTTGCATATGAAATATGTTCATTGTACATCAGCGACGAGGACATTCCATCTTCTGATTTAAAAGGTTTGTAAGATAAAATGTTAAACATGTCATTGGATGTTAAATTCTTGTATGTTACATGGAACTTGTTTTAACATTCGACTGTGAATCCTGGGACAATTAGTAAACAGACCAAACAATCCCTAGAAGACATGGCGATGTGGTTTCGTAGTAGAATGCTGAAAAATAATTGGACAGCCAAAATGAGCAATATGTTCATTTTGAGGGAGGCTAAGTTGCCAAGACAACATCAGAAAGAGGAAGTCATAATTGTTATTGCCACATTCAATCAATCAATCATGTGCCATGCCGGAAAGCGTGGGCGGTCATGACTCGCCATTTCACTCGATCACCAGTGTCGTGGATCAGCTCATTGTTCCTGTCTCGTCCATGCCATGTGGCCAAGCCATCCAGGTATTTTCCTCTCGGTCTACCTCTTGGTCTGTTCCCCTCGATCTTGCCAGTTGTCACTAAGTTCTCCAATCCATTTCTTCTCATAACATGTCCAAAAATTTGTGACTGTCTACGTCTAATTTCTCTAATCAGTTTACGATGTTCATTTGTCTCCTGTAGTACTTGGTCATTGGTTTTTCTGTCTGTCCATGGTATTCTTTGCATTTTCCTCAGAAACCACATTTCTGCAGCCATCAGATGCTTTTCAGCTTGACTGCTCATTGTCCAAGTTTCACATCCATACAAAAGAACAGGCTCTATGTATCCCCTCAACACTCTTTTTCTCGTTTCAATTGACATCTTCTTATTGGTCAGAATGTTTTTCATCTTGCTAAAGGCTACTTTCGCCATGGCGATTCTTGTTCTAATCTCTTCAAGGCATCTCCCATCAGATGTTATAACTGTTCCAAGATAATTGTACCGATTCACTTGTTGAAGAATATTTCCATTTACTTGTATATTACATTGTGGCACTTCTTCCTTCCTACTGACGACCATAACCTGAGTCTTTTTACAATTTAATTCTAACCCCAGTTGCTCACTGTGTACAACAACCGCATCTACTAATTGTTGCAGGTCCTGCTCATTGTCTGCAATTAATACTGTATCATCTGCATATCTAATGTTATTGATGTTTCGTCCTCCAATGCTGATTCCATTTATATCCTCTACATTTCTGAAAATATTTTCACTGTACAGGGAAAAAAGATCTGGAGACATCACACATCCCTGCCTAACACCTCTCTTAATTGGCTGATACTGTCCCACTTCATTATCAATCCTTATTGCAGCTTGTTGTTTCCAATATATGTTTTTTATAAGTCTAATGTCTTTCCCATCAATTTGTAGATCTGCAAGCATATCCACCATGCTGACATGTCTAACGCTATCAAAAGCCTTTGTATAGTCAATAAAGCAAAGATGTATATCCTTGTTTACTTCTATAGCACGTTCAATAACTGTTCGCAGCATATACACAGCATTTACTGTACCCTTTCCTTCTACAAACCCGCATTGTTCTTCCCCTATTTCAGGTTGTATCTTCTTCCTCATTCTTTGCATGATAATTCTTAGCAAAATCTTTGTGATGTGACTCATTATACTAATTGTTCTATGTTGATCACATTCCAAGGTTCCTGATTTCTTTGGGATTGCAATAAATATAGAGTTACATAATTCAGGAGGTATATCTCCAGTATCATATAATGTGTTCAGCAGTCTGGTGACTTGATCTAGTCCAAATTCTTCTAAAGCTTTAATCATTTCTGTTGTGATGTTATCTGCACCGGGGGCCTTGCCAGCTTTCATATGCTTAAGAACATTTCGAACCTCCATCTCCAAAATTGGCGGTCCTTCATTATTAAATCTAATATCATACTGTTCGTCTCTGTTATCATCATAAAGGTGTTTCACATAATCTGTCCATACCTGTAGAATCTGGTCATTTTCTATTATGATTTTGCCATCTTCAGTTTTTAGACACCCTGTTGATGTACTTGTTCTTTTATTAGTAAGTTCCTGAATTCTTTTGCGCACTAATTTGGTATTTTGACTGTTGTGTTGGCTTTCAATTTGTAAGCACTTTTTCCTCAAGCCATGCTTCTTTTGCCTCCTTACATAATGTTCTGACTTGTCTGTGAATTTCTTCATATTTGACAGAATTATTTTTGCTGAGTCTTCTTGTTTCCATGAGGTGTAAAATTTCTTCAGTCATCCATTTCTTACGACCCACTTTCTTTAATTTTGGAATAGTTGTTTCTGCAGCCACATTGATTGAATTCTTCAACGTTTCCCATTGATCATCCACATCCTGGAATAGGATCTCTAGATCAGACAAAATTTCAAATCTGTTCTGTACTTCTATGGTGAATTTGTTTTGTATTTCCTTGTCATTACTCAATGTACACAAATCATATTTAGTGTTTCCTGTTATATACTTGACTTTCTTCAACTTTATCCTCAATGTTCCTGTGAGTAACGTCTCTGTCCTTGTCTTGCGATGATCGGTCTTTAAGCGAATCATGATATACTAGGCACTTTTAAAGAGGTAGTTTGCCGTTGCTTTCCTCTATGGCAGTGACCTTACTGGTCGGAGACCGCAGCCATTGACTCAAGAAGAGCTCTTCTGCCTGCCGTCGTGAAATTCGAGGCCATGACCCACAAATATCTGTCGGCTGCCCTCAAAATTACATCCACCACCTGCCTTCCGTGGCTTCTTTTGAAAACTTCCAATAAAAGGAACACAATATAACATCACATAATCCACAGGGAAACACTATTCACAGGGAATCCAAAGGAAATCACACGAAATCGAATGAAAAACACTAAATAGCGTCCCTCCGAAAAGTAACGCTTCATCTTGTCGCCATTTTACCGGATGAGAAGAAAAAAACTGGAAGATGTTGTGACAACTGGAAAGATTTGTGGAAAGAGAGATAAAGAATACAGCGAGAGAGAATTCAAGACAAATTTGTGTCATGGCACGGATGGGAGTCTTCCCATGAATTGATCCATGACATCGGAAATCGCAATTGTGTAGAAGCATGATCGCATGATCACCCAAGATAGTCAGCAAGGCGCTTGATGAAGATGAAACCCAAGTTTGATTGTTGGCTTATATTTTTATCGTTTTGTTATGCTGGTTGCTTGGTTATGAGTTCTATGGAAGACTGAGTGTTGACTCTTAAATCTGATGCATCAGTATTTAAGTCTTCTGAACCCTAAAAAGGACTTGCATCTATTGGTTTGATGTGGGTATAGAGACTTTTCTCCCAACCCAATACCAAAGTACCATTTGTACGAGGAGTGTGTAAATTTGTGTTATATAGAGCTCTCCTTCCACTCTCCAAGCTGAGAAAGCAGTAAGGGTGTTCAAGACTGATACTGGAATTTCACGTCTGGGGAGAGGCATAGTAATATATAGCCAAGTCTTGTTTCAGCATATACATACAGACTGGCCAGGTTGGTAATGTTTCCTCCATAGCTTTTAGATTCTTCTTTGTCAACACACTCCAACTTAATACCTGGAGGGACATTTTGTTGTGATTAAAACTCTGCATCATCTACATTTTAATTTTCTAAAACATTTATTACTGACATTTGTCACTCAGATAGCAATTACCTTTTAAATAATAACCCCTTTGGTATATAATGCTACAGTTTTTCTTTTGGTGTTTGCTCGCTTTGAACTCAAGCGTATTCCACACACGTGCTACCACTTCTAGTGCACGGGACTGATTTTTTGTGTGTGGATTAGCTTTTGCTATTATCAGTGTCCCTCACCATCAGGCAAACCCACTCCGACTTCTGAGATACTTGTAATTTATGTCTCCAAGTCAAGGATGAGAAATCGACATTTTAGTCCGGCTGACCGATGTTGGGGTTGAAGCCACTGCCTTGGCATCAGTTCTACAGGTTTGTTAAATAATAGAAAAAAAATTGCTCCTTCGCTGGGGGTTGGCTTGGATTCTTATGTTGATAATCTAGTGCCTTATTCACTATAATGTCCTGACTCCTAAGTGAACTCATACTCCATAGAGAAATAAAATATTTTATACTTGGTAACCATGACCATAATTGAATGAATACTCCTCAGAAATATAATCTTTGTAGATATATTTTCATAGTTACCATGACTACTAAACTTTGCAGAAATATTGCAGAGACAGAGAGAGATGGGGGGGGGGGAGACAGAGATACAGAGAGAGAGAGAGAGAGAGAGAGAGAGAGAGAGAGAAAGAGAGAGAGAGAGAGAGAGAGAGAGAGAGAGAGAGAGAGAGAGAGAGAGAGAGAGAGAGAGAGAGAGATTCATAGTTTTACCATGGCTCTGATAATAACAAATAAAAGTTAGTTGAATGTCCTTCATATGATGTTGCAATCATACCTAGCATTTATTGTTGACTTTGTGATTCACTAGGCAATTTTTGTTCAGTAGTTTGTCATTGTCGGTCTCCCTGGCCAAGGAGTTGATGACTTTCTCCATAATCCCATTTATCCACGTGAGCAAATGCAGCTGCACGAGAATCGGTAGCGGTTCTCACCGCGCCTGTTACTTATGGGATATGTGAGCTGGCAGCTCAGAAAGCAATGACAAACTACTGAGTGTAATCTTGCAAAGAAATCAACAACTGCGGTAAAATGCTGGTGTTGACAGCGATGTCATGTAATAGGATATGCAGGGAAAAAAAGTTTATCATTGCTTTCTGAACGTCTGTGAACTCATGAGCTAATACCTCATGAAATTGAAATAAATTCAAAATGGTCTGCTTACAAATCATTTGCAGATGATTTTGAACCCTCATCAGAAATATCTTTTAATATGTTAGTATGTATATTTCTGTTGCCTTTATGATTAATAAAGCAGAAGCATTTAAAAATAGTTACATTCCAGTCATCTATTGCTGTGTGACTGCTGAAATAAATGTTTTTGGAAACATGTACATCCAGGTATCTTGGAGAAATCATTTTCAACATTCAGTATTCCTGAAGTGGTTCATATAACTCAGCTTGCTGAAGGACTGAATGTTGCAGAGCTTTATCATGGAAGAAGTTTGGCCTTCAAAGATCTTGCCTTGAGCTGCATGGGAAGCTTTTACAATTACTATCTGAGCAAGTCTCGGCAACATAGGACACTTCTTGTTGGTGAGTCTCACTGTAGTTATTTATCATTGTTAAACATGTGAGCATAGGAAGGAAGTTAAAATATGTCTACTATCTTCTGGTCACCTAAGTTTTCATAGTAAAATACTTGGTTTTTAAAGTTTTACCAAAATGGGGTTTGAAATATTTTTGTATTTGTAAATTTATTACATACATCTAGACATATCATAGTAAAGTATTTACATAAAACAGCATTCACAAAAACATAAACAGATTCACAAATGTCATTTTATCTGAAACTTCACCTCTGATATTTCTATAAATACTGAAATCCATTATTCCATATTTCAATTAATGGAAATCCATAAATCCAATATATTTATCTTGAAAAAAAAGCAGTGCAGGTATATTTGCACCATATAAACAGCTAAAACTGACAAGAAACAGTGCAGATGTGAATACACTACATAATCAGCTAAAACTAACATTTGAGAAGCAGCGCAGGTGTGATTTCACCAACCACAGAATCAGCTGAGACTAACACTTGACAAACAGTGCAGGTATGCATGCATCTTAGAATCACCGAATATGAATACTTGAGAAGCAGTTCAAGTATGTTTGCAATGAATGCACCACAGAATCAGATACCACACATGCCTTTGAATATTTGCTGAAGAAGACAGCACTTTTGTGTTTTTAAGAATTCACTCAACGCTGGTTCTGTCTCTGTCAAAACATAACACAGCCTATGGTCATATGGATTGAAATAACAGTCAAAACATAACTGTCTATGGTCATGTGGATTGAAATAACTGTCAAAACATAACAGCCTATGGTCATATGGATTGAAATAACTGTCAAAACATAACCGTCTATGGTCATATGGATTGAAATAACTGTCAAAACATAAGTCTATTGTCCTATGGATTGAAATAACTGTCAAAACATAACTGTCTGTGGTCATGTGGATTGAAATAACTGTCAAAACATAACAGTCTATGGTCATATAGATTTAAATAACTAACTATCTTATATATAAAATAGAATGTATGTCTGTAAGTATGTCTGTATGTATTTTATGCGTTCGCGAAAGGTCCATCCGATTGAGATGAAATTTTCTACACGTCTTCCTCTCATTCCCGTGCTGCCAACTGTCATATTTATTTTAGTGTACCAACAGTTATTTACTTAATATTACATAATATTAATTTACATTATAATGTATATATATAGTGAGGGGACATAACTTCTAATAGAATTGCTATATATGTAAAATTGTTGCATATTTCTCAAATAGGTGGACCTTTTCACTGCAGTTATCTACAGGCATATGCGTTATAATCCTCCTCCCCCTCTCCTCCTCCCCCTCTTCCTCCTCCTCCTCCCTCTTCCTCCTCCTCCTCCCTCTTCCTCCTCCTCCTTGCCTCTCCTCCTCCCCCTCCTCCTCCTCCTCCTAATCCTCCTCGCTTCCTCCTCCTCCTCTCTCCTCCTTCTCCTCCTCCTCACCTCCTCCTTCTCCTCCTCCTCCCTCCTTCTCCTCCCTCCTCCATTCTCCCCTCCTCCTCCCTTCTCCTCCTCCCTCCTCCCCCTCCCTCCCTCCTCCTCCCTCCTTCTCCCTCCTCCTTCCTTCTCCCTCCTCCTCCTCCCTCTTCCTCCTCCTCTCCCTCTTCCTCCTCCTTTTCCCTCTTCCTCCTCCTTCTCCCTCCTCCTCCCTCCTCCTCCCTCCTCCTTCTCGCTCCTCCTCCCTCCTCCTCCCTATTCCTTATCCTCCCTCTTCCTCCTTCCCCTCCTCCTCCCTCCTCCTCCTCCCTCCTCCTTCTCCCTCCTCCTCCTCCCTCCTCCTCCCTCTTCCTCCTCCCTCCTCCTCCTCGCTCCTCCTCCCTCCTCCTCCCTCTTCCTCATCCTCCATCTTCCTCCCCCTCCTCCTCCCTCCTTCTCCCTCCTCCTCCTCCCTCTTCCTCCTCCTCCTCCCTCCTCCTCACTCCCCCTCCTCCCTCCTCCTCTTAATCCCTCCTCTTCCCTCCTCCTCATGTCTCCTCCTCCTCCCTCCGCCGAATATAAATTAGATGATATGCTCCCCACCAGGGGCTGGGCGAAGCCGGCTGGGTCGTCTTTTTTGGGAACGGGAACGAGGGAAGATGTAAAGATCTTTCAATTGCTCTTTCTAATAATAGACAGATAAATAGACAGACAGACAGACAGACAGACAGACAGACAGACAGACAGACAGATAGATAGTCGGGAACGGGAACGGGAGCTTATATGACTACTTATATGAATGAAATTAGATGCTCCCCACCAGGGGCTGGGCGAAGCCGGGCCGGGTCAGACAGACAGACAGACAGACAGACAGACAGACAGACAGACAGACAGACAGACAGATAGTCGGGAACGGGAACTTATATGACTACTTATATGAATTAAATGAGATGCTCCCCACCAGGGGCTGGGCGAAGCCGGGCCGAGTCAGACAGACAGACAGACAGACAGACAGACAGACAGTCGGGAACGGGAACTTATATGACTACTTATATGAATTAAATGAGATGCTCCCCATCAGGGTCAGGGCGAAGCCGGGCCGGGTCAGACAGACAGACAGACAGACAGATAGACAGACAGACAGATAGATAGTCGGGAACGGGAACGGGAGCTTATATGACTACTTATATGAATTAAATGAGATGCTCCCCACCATGGCCTGGGCGAAGCCGGGCCGGGTCAGCTAGTTAATTACATAAAAGTGAACACAGGAGAGTGGAAAAGAAGAAGTAACAAAGACATTTATGATCTGTTTAAGTCCCCGCTAATCACTGGTATCATGAAGGCTAATAGACTACAATGGCTGGGGCATATAGAAAGAATGGAAGATAATAGGGAAACAAAACTCGCTTACACTCAGGAAATAAATGACCGTAGACCCCGAGGTAGACCAAGAAGGCGGTGGAGAGATAATACATGTACAGACCTACAAGCACTTGGAATCAACGACTGGCAAGAGAAGGTCCGCCAGAGAGACGAATGGAGACGGATTGTATTTGCAGCAAAGAACCTCAATGGCTCGGAACGATGAAGAAGAAGAAGAAGAAGAAAAACACAGTTACAAATAAGTGTTCATCTTTTAAAATGTGCAGAGGTACATTAGTGTCATGTTTTAAATGTGTTTTACTGTCTTGATTAAGCAATACATATAGATCATATGTTCAAATGGTTAACACAAAAGTTAAGTATTTTTCCCCAAACCAAATCAATTCATATAATTCATATTAAATATTTCATCTAGTCACGTCTGGAGATACTGGAAGTGCTGCTATTGAGGCAGTACGTGGATGTGAGTTTGTGGATATAATTGTGATACTAACACGTGGGCGGTGTACAGAGATACAGGAAAGGCAGATGACAACAGCTTTGGACAAGAATGTTCATGTGTATAGAGGTATATATGTGTGTATGTGTTAATACAAGTTTATATAACAAATCTGAATATGTGTAGGTGAGTGTATGCATGTGTGTGTATGCATGCATGCATGAGTGAGTGAGACAGAGACAATGAGAGAGAGAGAGAGAGAGAGAGAGAGAGAGAGAGAGAGAGAGAGAGAGAGAGAGAGAGAGAGAGAGAGAGAGAGAGAGAGAGAGAGAGAGAGAGAGAGAGAATATGCTTTGCTTTATAATTATTTCTACATGTAGCCAATCCTTTTGTGAGTTTAGTAGTAAAGTACCCATTTTCACACATCTTGAGGTATGATGGCATATGGTGCTAGCATCTTAATTGATTAGACCAAATAGCACTTGCAACGCAGGCTAAGGAAGCTGAAATAATAATTCAGGCATAATAAGACACTAACATTCAACTTTTAGATTGTAAGCTCACTCAGGTCAATGTTTTTATTCGCAGCTGATGGTACTTCAGATGATATTGATGAAATCGCCAGAGAGATATTTGATGATGCAACCTTTGTCAAGAAACACAACTTGTCATCAATAAATTCACTGAATTTTGGCCGCATAATTATCCAGATGGTTCATTATTTCTATTCTTACTTTAAGGTACATTTAAGTGGTTTTGTATCATACCCTTGTTTGTTTTCTTTTCCTAGACTTTGTGTGTTTCCTGTTGAAGTCAGTGATGATTTTCTGACTTGTCCGATAGGCATTATTTGCTCTTATTATCAGTATCTTTTTGTTTTTCGCATATCCTTTTACAGAACATCAGTGTCAACATCAGCATCTTTCAGTTGATTGTTGATTTCTTGGCTAGCTTACGCTCAGTAGTTTGCCATTGCTTTCTGAGCGGCTGGCTCAGTATCCCGCAAGTCACCAGCGCGGGTAGAACTGCTTCCAATTCTTGCGCGCTGCAAGACCGTGGGTGGATAAACGGGATTACGGAGAAAGTCGTGTAACCCCTCGGCCAGAGAGACTGGCTATCAGTATCTACTTATCATTATTCTGCACCTCAGAACGGGACACAATAGATTATGCAACCACATATATACATAATTAAAGATTGGAGATTCAGCTATGAGCACAAGTGGATTGGTGCCGCAGACAGCAGATCACACACTCCAAGTCTGCCCACAATATGACATATCTAGGCAAACCTTTGACCTAGAGAGACAACAGTGATAGATACACTATGGACCACTGAGTGAACCAAAATAGACTGCTAAATTCATATAAAAGACAACTAATTTCAACTGAACGAAAGAAGAAGAGGAAGCATCTACTTTCTGTATATATTTGATTTTTATCAAGACAGTGGGCCGGGTTCAGTCCCCAGTGCTGGGATTATTTTCTGACCTATGTGGCAATGGGGTCGAGCCAGCTCATGAAATAATTTCTATAATTTTTCTGTAAACAATATAAAATGACACAAAGTAATGCAGCTTCACATAACAGATCTATGACACATACAGGTCATTGCGGTGACTAGCCTTCATCAGCAAACAAACACACACACAAGACACAGCACACAGTCATGGAGAAGACCCTCCGGTGACTACATTTTTCAGTGTTGTGTCTTGTGTATGTGTCTGTTTGCTGATGAAGGCTAGTCACTACAACGTCCTGTATGTGTCGTAGTTCTGTTATGTGAAGCTGCATTACTTTCTGTCATTTTATATTGTTTACATTTTCACAGCTTTACCGCAGTTCCACCAAATTTTATTTATAATTTTTCTGGGAAGGAAAAACTATGAGGAAGGACATTTTCCACCCTCCCCCAACCTCATTATACCATGGTCTGAAATATATAAAGGCTTAATACTTCAAACCCAACTAGAAGTATCTCACATATACTAGGCCGCAGCTTAATGAGGTGTGGTGACAAGTTCTCTTCCTTTCTACCTTTCTCTTCCTCCTCCTTCTCCCTCTTCCTCCTCCTTCTCCCTCTTCCTCCTCCTTCTCGCTCCTCCTGCCTCCTCCTTCTCGCTCCTCCTCCCTCCTCCTCCCTATTCCTTATCCTCCCTCTTCCTCCTTCCCCTCCTCCTCCCTCCTCCTCCATCCTCCTCCCTCCTCCTCCCTCCTCCTTCTCCCTCCTCCTCCTCCCTCTTCCTCCTCCCTCCTCCCCCTCCTCCTCCTCGCTCCTCCTCCCTCCTCCTCCGTCTTCCTCATCCTCCATCTTCCTCCCCCTCCTCCTCCCTCCTCCTCCTCCCTCCTTCTCCCTCCTCCTCCCTCCTCCTCCTCCCTCTTCCTCCTCCTCCTCCCTCCTCCTCACTCCCCCTCCTCCCTCTTTTACCCATTGTATGAGGCTGGGTCAATCTAAGAGCTGTACTGATTAGAGAAATGAATTCTACCACTGCTGGGGATTGACCCAGAACACTGTATTCTGAAGCAGGTACACAAACCACTATGCCACTGTGGCTGTGAATTCTACAGCAGATTGTATCTGAAAATGAAATCATATACTCAGTGATTACATTTGTATATAGAACACAGGATGAGTGCGAGAGGCAAGAAAGTATGTGGGTAGTTGACACATTTCAAGCCACCATGAAGCAAATGTGTTAAAAATAGTTAGGTACTGTATTTTTTGTATTAGGTAATTTTGTCCAGATTGTATTGTGACTGAAAAATGTGAGTATTTCATGTTAATATATGTTGAGAAATACAATCGTGGAAAATATTTAACAGGCTTGAAAATGTCACTGAGACTGACCATTTGTCATTGTGTTAGGACAAGAGACAAGAAGTGACAAAACTTACTTCAGAAAGTTCTCCAGATGAAAATAAGTGCACACAAGGAAGTCTACACTGCACTATAAACAAATACTTGTTATTTCCCAGGATAAAATAAACAGTCAGTTTACTCGCTTAGAGATTGTACCAATCTCCAAGTGAGTAAACTGTTTATTCGTACATGTTGTTAAAAAAAACACCAATATTTTATCCAAAACTGAGTCACTGAAAAGGCCAACATTTTTCAGTATATGTCTTTAACTAAGTATGTAAAGTAAAGGGCCCTTTAGACACCTTTAAGTGAATTGGGCATGTGGTTCTGGACCCATATTTATATAGACCAATTGGCAATCTGCGGGTGATTGGGTCAGTATCATACCCGTCGCTTTTATTTCCCAAGACATTTTCTGTTACCAATTTAGGCTGAGTTAAACTTGGAGTCATGGTAAAAAAAAAATTCATCTCCGGTGCACATTCAAACTCAATTCCACTGGGCCAGAAGGTGAGCACCTAGCCAGTAAAATACTGTGGCTTTCTTTGATTAAGCACTCTGTAAATTCAGTGTTACATAGTTCTAGCTGTGCTGACAATATGCGTTTATATAATAAGTAAACTACAGTTATTTCCTCACTATGTTGCAATGTGTAAGATATAGTGTGTGTCTCTTTCAGCTGTGCTCAGACATAGGCAAAGAAGTTGAGGTGATAGTTCCAACTGGAGGAGGAGGCAATGTGACAGGTAGATTATGGGGAAAGTGAGTGCTGACTGTTTATTTTTGTTGTCTCACTCGCTTTGAACTCAAGCCTGTTCCATACACTTGCTACTATTTCTAGTGCACTTGTATTGACTTTTGTGTGTGGATTAGCTTTCCCTATTACTAGAGGTTTCCTTGCCATCAGGTGATCCCATTGGGACGCAGAGGTGTTTTCAAGGCACAAGGGCCGGGTTATATACTGGCCAAGACCTATTGACATGTCCTCGTCGAGCGTCCTGGGCAACAGGTCCCTTCGGGGTCCTGGCTAAAGTCAGTAGGATCGCCAATTCCTCCGAAGTCGGAGATGTCTGCCTGTACGGCGAGGAACCAACAGTCTGCACACCAATAAGCCAGACATGGGACAATGGATACTCACGCAAACCTCAGGTCCTGTATGACATCACACTGATGTTGGACAACAGGATGTCTTCATCCGACATACAGGACTTCGCGTTGGAGCTCAAGCCAACGAACACAAGCAAGTTGATCCCACTCAGACTTCTGAAATGCTTGTAATTTACATTTTCAAATCAAGGATGAGACATCAATATTTTAGTCCAACCAACCAATGCAGGGATTGAACCTACTACCTCAGCATCAGCACATCGGCAGTTTAAGAGCAAGCACTCTTACCACTTGGCCATGCTGACCTCCTGATGACTGTTTTATATGTGACTGTGAACTGAAAGTTAACGAGATTAAAGGTGAGAGGATTGACTTCATTGCACCAAGTTTGACTCCATCTGGCTCAGTCCCCTTCTGCACAAGGGCAAGTCACCTACTGATAGCATGGCACAAAGCACAAACTGTGTTTCCAGCAGTGATCTCCCTTAGGTGCTCTAGAGAAATTGTACTATGGTCTGAACAATGCAGTCCCGAAATGAGCCCATGACCATCAGAATGCAATGCTCTCTCCGGAGCTTATTGCACTATATATCAAATTACAAAATAATCTAATAAATATATGGCAATTTTCTTTTTATTGCACCATTTGACTCCATTTCTGAGGGTTCTGGTTTGTTGTTGAGAAACATTTTCTTGTAATTTCAACTTATTGGTTTTGTTTCTTATTTTAGGTGGCCTCATTGCCAGAACTATGGGGCTTCCAGTCAGATTTGTCAGTGCTGTCAATCATAACAACGTGATGTCACGCATGATGGAGACTGGGAGATGTCAGCTTGAGCCCCTTCAATCTACCCTAGCACCAGCCATGGACGTTCAGGTCAGAAACTACCATTTAACAGTTTTCTCCTTTACCTTTTATCTCTCAATGAAGTATGTTTCCTCAACCAACTTACACCATGTACTGCCACCCTATGCTGCCTCTTGCAACTCCTTTCATGCCCATGTCCTACCTACATTATTCAACTCTGTCTCTAATGCTCTTCTCAATTTTTTTTAATGTCTCTCTGTATTATCAAATTTTTTTTATTTTTTGCATTTGCTCGCTTTGAACTCAAGCGTAGTCCATACACATGCTACTATGTCTAGTGCACTGGACTCATTTTTGTATGTGGATTAGCTTTCCCTTTGATCAGTGCTCCTCGCCATCAGGTGAACCCACTCCGACTTTTGAGGTATTTGTAATGTATCTTACCAAGTCAAGGATGATATGTCAACATTTTCGTTCAGCTGACCGGTGTAGTGGTTGAACCCATCTCAGTTTTACTGTGACCATATGTATCTGTTTTATATTACACGATCATGGGTGTATTCCATCTGATACCATGGTTTGACATTCTTGTAGAATGTGTTTTATATTACATGATCATGGGTGTATTCCATCTGATACCATGGTTTGACATTCTTGTAGAAGGTGTTTTATATTACATGATCATGGGTGTATTCCATCTGATACCATGGTTTGACAGTCTTGTAGAGTGTGTTTTATATTACATGATCATGGGTGTATTCCATCTGATACCATGGTTTGACATTCTTGTAGAATGTGTTTTATATTACATGATCATGGGTGTATTCCATCTGATAACATGGTTTGACATTCTTGTAGAGTGTGTTTTATATTACATGATCATGGGTGTATTCCATCTGATACCATGGTTTGACAGTCTTGTAGAGTGTGTTTTATATTACATGATCATGGGTGTATTCCATCTGATACCATGGTTTGACATTCTTGTAGAATGTGTTTTATATTACATGATCATGAGTGTATTCCATCTGATACCATGGTTTGACATTCTTGTAGAAGGTGTTTTATATTACATGATCATGGGTGTATTCCATCTGATACCATGGATTGACATTCTTGTAGAAGGTGTTTTATATTACATGATCATGGGTGTATTCCATCTGATACCATGGTTTGACATTCTTGTAGAAGGTGTTTTATATTACATGATCATGGGTGTATTCCATCTGATACCATGGTTTGACATTCTTGTAGATTGTTTTATATTACATGATCATGGGTGTATTCCATCTGATACCATGGTTTGACAGTCTTGTAGAATGTGTTTTATATTACATGATCATGGGTGTATTCCATCTGATACCATGGTTTGACAGTCTTGTAGAGTGTTTTATATTACATGATCATGGGTGTATTCCATCTGATACCATGGTTTGACATTCTTGTAGATTGTTTTATATTACATGATCATGGGTGTATTCCATCTGATACCATGGTTTGACATTCTTGTAGAGTGTTTTATATTACATGATCATGGGGTGTATTTCATCTTATACCTGATGTTAATGCGGGTTAATATTTCAGTTTAGCTCACCCTACCAGTACAGTACCATCTGGGGGAAGCTAAGAGTCATTAAGTAACCTCTTATCAAGTGAACAAATGTAGCACAGTAACACACCCTCCATCTTTCATGGACTATCATTGGTTCTGGCAGTCTTGTAGAATGTTTTATATTACATGATCATAGGGTCAATTCCATCAGATACCATGATTTGACATTTTTGTAGAGCAGGGGTCACCAAACATTTTTCACAGCGGGCCGGATAACTGACAAAATCACGAGTGGCGGGCCGCTTACTCATTCTGTACAATACTTGTGCCAGCTCCAGGGCGAAGGTCTTATGGGTGTGGTTCGTAATCCTGTAAACCCGCGTTCGACACAAGGCTGCGCGCGATTTGGTAGCAGTCCTCACTGCACTGGTTTTTTACGCTGTGGTATGGGTGTCGGTCATTCAGAAAGCATTGGCAAACTACTGAACGTAAACTTGCCAAGACATCAACAACAGCAAAAAATGTTGGTGTTGACTGCAAAAGTCCTGTAAAAGGTATGCAAATAACTTTAACAATACTTGCTAGCAAGAACAAAAGCTCTGGGTAACAAGACGAAAAACTAAAGTTAATCATGGATGATTGGCGTGCAGTGCACAAAAAACAAAGACAACCAACATATTTATTTACTTAAAAAAACTATCAATGAAGGCGACGTTAGCAAAAAGATAGTTACATCAGACCTTCCCCCCCCCCCCCCACAAACTGTTTACAGGACATCGCTGTCAACACCAGCATTTTACCGCTGTTGTTAATTTCTTGGCAAGATTATGCTCAGTAGTTTGCCATTGCTTTCTGAGTGACCGGCTCACTTATCCCGTAAGTTACCAATGCGGCGAGAACCGCTACCAATTCCCACATGCTGCGTTACACTACATGGATAAACGGGATTACAGAGAAAGTCGTTTAACCCCTGGGGCAGGGAGACCATCTACATCAGACCTAGTGTGCAAATATCCAAATCTCACAAACTAAGCAGCAGAAAGGGTTAGTGAGATTTGTGAAACTGATATTTGGCTTTCAAGATATCATCAATGTTTGGTTTGGAATTGCTGTATATAATCAAGAGAATTGCTTTCAGTCAATCTTGTTCGATGTATCAATCAAGAGAATTGCTTTCAAATGTTCATCAGTCAATCTCGTTCGATGTGGTGACTTCACATACTTTATTTTTGAAAATATTTGCTCACAGACATATGTTGTTCCAAACACTGATGCCGTACGAGCAGAACATTTTTTCAGTTTCGGAAACTCAACATCAGGTAAGCAGCGGCAAAATTCAACAAGTTTTCTTTCTCTGTGCTTCTCTTTCAACAAGTCATATGCTTGCAAATCAGTGAGCTCCATATTTATTTCAACTGGCACATCATCAAGGTTGCATTCAAACGGATTCTGGCACAGAAGAATGTCACTCTAAATTCTGTCAAGATCTGAATATCTCTCCTGTAGCGTAGCGTATACTACTAGGATGGAAAACAGATCCAAGTAGATACAAAATAGACTTCTACGATTCTACGAATAGAGAATCTACTCACCGCTGAAGAAGCGATCAAAAAGGCTCGCAATTCTAGAAGGATGATTTTTCAAAGTCCCAGAAGGGATCACTACTTCTAAACAGTGCCAGGTGGAAAGTTATGATGACTAACTGTACTAACAAACGAAGACAGTATGTCAAGTGATTCCTGCTAACGTGCCTGGATGAATACTGAACCCCCACCGTCTAATGTATTCTCACACAACAGGAGATAAGACAGATTTATAAGTATAGATATAGACCTTTCACTCGTCACACAATCTGATGATGCTATTAATCTAATTCTATAATGACAGACGCAGTTTGTTAAAATTACAAATATAACATAGCTTGTTTAATTCTAAAAAAACACTATGTGAGCCCCACGGGGAACTCACTGACACATAAGAGATACGAAGATCTCTGGTTAGACTAAATTTCTACAAGATTATATTCAGCTAGCGGATGTAATCACAGACAGTGTATCATAGCCAATAGCCGACATAAATTGGTGATTGCTGTGCAGTGGCAAACGGGTTGTTAGACTTATCTGGTTATCCTTGGCCTCCTGGATGGTAAGCTGAAAGGTGCTGACTGGTTAGTGGTATGGACTCCACTCTCTGCTGCATCAATGTGAGTGGTGCATAGCTCAATCACCGGTCGTGACTACGGCTACTGTTGATCAGGGTGTAGGCTCCTGCAACTTGGTTTTGACTGGGCCTATCGGGTGCGGAGACTATCACTGGCTTTTACAATGTTTTAGAGAGTGGTTCGGCTTAACAAGAGCCAGAAAAAAAAAATGTCTAAGACACAGACAGGTGTTCTATTCTAGCCAGTTGACGTGATAGTTAGCTCCTGCCACCTTCGAGCCAAATGTCAAAATGGCAGATATTAGGGTTTTTACAGGTGAGTTATCTTCCCTAATATAAGAGTTCTCCACTTCCTGTGGCCAAATTAAATTCACAGCCAAACTGAATATAAAATTCAACCTGACTTGATTTCTTGGCGTGTACACAAGCTCTACACTACATCTACTGCTAACTATTAGAAGAAATTGTATTTTATCTCACTCTATAGTTTTATGTATATAAATACACTAAATACCGACCATCTTAGCTAATATATGGATATATAGATAACAATACCAAATAATACATACATATATAAGTGGGGTTTACTGAGCGCTATCCCAACCTAATAAAAACGATCTGAGAGTTGGACCCCCTCGTCACATCTCCAAAAAATGCTTCTTTAAGTCACAAATAATTTTTTTCGGTAAATCGAGGTTGACATCTTCGGCGATTGTGGTGCAAAACTCTTTAAAACAGTGAAAATGAGAAGTTTTCTCCTTCCAGTTGTGCTTCAAATACTGACAGCTTTCTCCAAAATCCTTTGATGATTCTGTAGAGATCACAGAAGAGGTTCCCCATCCATCCATCATGTGCCATGCCGGTAAGCGTGGGCTGTCATGTTCTGCCATCTCACTCGTTCACCAGAGTCGTGGATCAGCTCTGTGTTTCTGTCTTGACCATGCCACGAGGCCAAGCCATCCAGGTATTTGCTTCTAGGTATTCCTCTTGGTCTGTTCCCTTCGATCTTACCAGTTGTCACCAAGTTCTCCAATTTATTTCTTCTCATAACATGCCCAAAAAACTTTGACTGTCTGCGTCTAATATCTCTAATCATTTTACGATCTTCATTTGTTTCTTGAAGGACTTGTTCATTGGTCTTTCTGGCTGTCCATGGTATTCTTTGCATTTTCCTCAGAAACCACATTTCTACAGCCATCAGATGTTTTTCAGCTTGACTGCTCACTGTCCAAGCTTCACATCCATATAAAAGTACAGGTTCTATGTAGCACCTCAACACTCTTTTTCTCATTTCAATTGACATCTTTTTATTGGTCAGTATGTTTTTCATCTTGCTAAAGGCTACTTTTGCCATGGCGATTCTTGTTCTAATCTCTTCAAGGCATCTCCCATCAGATGTTATTACTGTTCCAAGATAATTGTACCTATTCACTTGTTGAAGAATATTCCCATTTACTTGTATATTACATTGTGGTATCCTTTCCTGGAAATTTCAAATTCAGTAACCCTAATCCTAACCAAACCCTAACCCTAGCCGGTCCCCAGCATGGCGGTTAGACATTGAACCCCTACGGCCTCTGGAGTATTTATCTTTGTGGCTGGGGTTTGCATTTTGCATTTTCCTCATGTTGGACTGATAGTATATGGTTCCTTCGCCCTGCTACTGAGGTGAGTGCGTGGCGCGACTCTGTGAGCTGTAATATTCATGTGGAATGCTTTTACATGTCCGCCTTGTTTGTACAGTGACCTGCATGTTCAGACCAATGGCTACCAGGCTGTTGCTGAATTGACTGGTTTGCCTTTTCGGTTCACGAGTGCATTTTTCAGGAGACTCCTGGGAGTTGGCACTGGAGCTACAGAGTTTGTGCTTAATGCGACACTTTCGGTGGGTGGCCTTGCGGAAAGAGACCGAGCCATGTGGAAAAAAAAAACCGGGTCAGTGATGTCTTTCTGGTGACTGCCAATTCCATCGACGATGAACTGTGGTCTTCGTGGATGACTTTGTGTTCGCATTCTTCTGGCGGCATTATGCACAGTGTACCTGTTCCGGCTGTTGGATTGCCAAGACTCCTGTCTGTTCCACTTTACACATTGGACAGTGGGGAACATTTTGTGTGATATTCACTGGCATAGGAAAGAAAACATAATGGGGATGACCCGTTGCCGTGAAGTTGGAACCTCGACTAACTAACTAACTAACATAAATAGGGCCGGCCTAAATAAACAGCCCAGGGCAGAGTTTTTGAACAGGGGTTCCATGAGTGGCAGCCAGGGGTTCAGCCGAAACAGACTAAAATCACCTAAATGCAACATTTCTCCCATCAGGTTTATTACATAAAGTAGGATAGGCACTTGGATCATCCCACAGAGTTCCTTGAGCAGTGTAAACATTTGCGTAAGGATCACCTCCAGCAGAAAGGTTGAAAAACACTGGCCTAGAGACCAGCTTGATTAACACCTTGACCGTGGAATGCTTATGAGCTGGGGATAATATTTTTGTAATAACTCGAGGCTTCTATGGCATATTTATGCTATGTTTGCTACTTTATTGCCTCTATTCACACTTGTAGTTCACTTACCTATCACTGTCAAACAAAGAAATCCTTGTTACACACCTATAAAATGGATGACTGGCGAAAAGAAGTAAATATTTCTGGAGCATTGGACCTGTGTTGACAGCTGGACGCATCTGGGGGAGGGAAATATGTGTGTGATGGTGCAAAATAAGCAAACATTACAATAAACAAGAAAATCTATATACAATAATTTATAATTGAAAATAGTAATTTGAATAACGAAGACACAAACAATAGATTGCACGATTTATTGCCTGGCATATTTCGCTGCATCTCGTCAGGTACATACTGCAGAAATCACACAACTTACGTGAAATTAACTAGATAAATCCTTCAAGCTGAAATATACACAATTTCGCACAGTAATGTCACTTATCTACCACGGTAATTTTAAGCTGACTAACATGTCTTTCTGTTTACACAATTCTGGCTTGCGTTGATAGATCATAATTGCTTCTGCAAATTTTAACAAGCGAGTATTTTTGTGTGTTCTAAACAACACGCGAAATGCAGTGTCTCTGGACACAACGTGGCCACTGGCGACAATGTGCCTGCCGATTGAAGACGCCGGGAGCTTCCGGTGTGTCGGCTCCTCGCGGCTAGCATCTCCTGTGTGTTGTATCTTGTTGACCCATTGAGGTATGTGTTCTGACAGCTGTTTGTTAAGCTGTCTCTCCGTTCGACCAATGTAAACGGCCTGCATCTTCATGTGAATTGGTAAATACAATTGTTTGTGGCGTACAGAGGAACAGGCTCTTTGACTGTTGGTGTAGGAATGGGTACGGTTTTACATCTAATGACTGGAGTTGCCGCACAGAATGTTCGACCTACTGCTGTAGTAAGCCGGTCTTGTAGACGTTGCATTACGTCATCCCCTCGAAAGGTTAGCTGGATGAATACCTTGAGTTTAGGGACTGTAGTTACGTCTGCTTTGGGTTTGGGCTGTTGGCAATGGCGCTTTATAAATCCTGTGGAGTACCCATTCAGGTTTAAGACCTATAATAGTAAATAGTAAATTTACTAATAGAAAATAGTAAATTTAAGACACGTAGCAGCTAGGAGGTCTCCTCATGTGTGAAGATCTCCTATTATTCTAAACATATTTACATTTAAATTGTATCACAATGTCTTGTGTTCCATACGTTATGTCAAGCAAGTTCGAGAACTGTCGGCGGGCCGGATAAAATAACGTCGCGGGCCGGATCCGGTCTTCAGGCCGTAGTTTGGTGACCCCTGTTGTAGAGTGTGTGTTAGATTACATGATCATGGGTGTATTCCATCTGATACCATGGTTTGACATTCTTGTAGAATGTTTTATATTTCATGATCATGGGTGTATTCCATCTGATACCATGGTTTGACATTCTTGTAGAGTGTTTTATATTTCATGATCATGGGTGTATTCCATCTGATACCATGGTTTGACATTCTTGTAGAGTATGTTTTTTATTACATGGTCATGGGTGTATTCCATCTGATACCATAGTTTGACATTCTTGTAGAGTGTTTTATATTACATGATAATGGGTGTATTCCATGTGATATCTGATGTTAAAACAGGTTGGTATTTCAATTTAACTCGCCCTACCTCTACAATACCTTCTGGGAGTTCTGAAAGGTTACAGTGTCTGCCTCAGGCTTCTAAGGTAGAGTGTTTGAATCCCAGCTTAGGGCTGGGAATTTCCCCAAAACTATTGTATTTGGTATCTAATGTTATTACGTGTGTCCGCATGATCTTCATGGCAAGTTGTGCATGTGCAAATTCCCACAGCAGTTGGAAATCACAATGAACTGGCTGTGAAGCCACTGTCCTGGCAAACTTGTTAGGAAAGAAAATCTGCCCACGGGTAGCCCGAGCTGGTTACCTTGGGTGGAATCTATCTGCAGGAAGCAAACCTTAAACAGATATATACTGAAACAGGACACACCAAACTGTGAGGGGCATAACTATGTGTGATGCAATCCACTCAAAAAGAGGAATGAAGAAGAAGGTAATACCATCCTAGATGTTACTATTTTTGTCCGTCCATCCATCATGTGCCATGCCGGTAAGCGTGGGTGGTCATGTTTTGCCATCTCACTCGATTACCAGAGTCGTGGATCAGCTCTGTGTTTCTGTCTCGACCATGCCACGAGGCCAAGCCATCCAGGTATTTGCTTATAGGTCTTCCTCTTGGTCTGTTCCCTTTGATCTTACCAGTTGTCACCAAGTTCTCCAATTCATTTCTTCTCATAACATGCCCAAAAAATTTTGACTGTCTGCGTCTAATATCTCTAATCATTTTACGATCTTCATTTGTTTCTTGAAGGACTTGTTCATTGGTCTTTCTGACTGTCCATGGTATTCTTTGCATTTTCCTCAGAAACATTTCTACAGCCATCAGATGTTTTTCAGCTTGACTGCTCATTGTCCAAGCGTCACATCCATATAAAAGTACAGGTTCTATGTAGCACCTCAACACTCTTTTTCTCATTTCAATTGACATCTTTTTATTGGTCAGTATGTTTTTCATCTTGCTAAAGGCTACTTTTGCCTTGGCGATTCTTGTTCTAATCTCTTCAAGGCATCTCCCATCAGATGTTATTACTGTTCCGAGATAATTGTACCTATTCACTTGTTGAAGAATATTCCCATTTACTTGTATATTACATTGTGGTATTTCGTTCTTCCTAGTGACGACCATAATCTGTCTTTTTACAATTTAAATCTAACCCTCGTTGTTCACTGTGTAACAACTGCATCTACTAAATGTTGCAGATCCTGTTCATTGTCTGCAATCAAGACTGTATCATCTGCATATCTAATGTTATTGATGCATCGTCCCCCAATGTTGATTCCTTCAATATCTTCAATATTTCTGAAAATATTTTCACTGTACAGGGAAAACAGATCTGGAGACATTACACATCCCTGTCTCACACCTCTCTTAATAGGCCTATTTTTGTCATGTAGATGAAAATATTTACCATAGAAATGTTTCCAAAGATAGCAAATTCTAATTATGTTTGACACATTTTGAGATCTTTAAACTGAAAAATGTAACAGTTAAAGCTATTGGGGACATGAAGTGTTTTTATGCAATATAATATGAAACTGTTTCTCTTATCCACTAATTTTTGTTTGTAATTTGAATTAACAGTTTGGTTATAACCTGGAAAGAATCTGGCACATGTGCAGCAATGGTGACAGTGACACAGTTAAGAAGATTATGTCCCAGATTGCCCAGAATGAAGTCAATGTTCCAGTGAGCATTTTGAACGAGGTATGTTTAGCTATTGTTGTTACAGATGAATATCATGTCTTTTGTCTGAAAAGTAATGAAACTTATAGTTTCAACAAGAAAATGAAAACGTTGCACGTTGCTATCTTCAAATGTGCCATCATTGGGGCATTTAATACAGGGAGGAACACAGTTAAGATATTGTTGGGCATGTTGTGAGGAGAAATAAACATGAAAACTTAGTGACAACTGGCAGCCTTGATGGGAAAAGAGCAAGGGGAAGACAAAGAGATACATGTCTGGATGGCTTGGCCACATGGCCTATTCAGGATATGCTTATAGACCTGATCTAAGACTGGTGATCGTGTGAGATGATGAACCACGACAGCCCATACTTATGGGCATGGCGCATGATGATGATGATAACTCATCAGGCTAGTTTTATTCATACTTATTACCAGGCCAGAATCTTTACTACCAGGGCTTTTGCGATTTCTCTCAGCCTCACATGATTATGGAGTTGAGATCAGATCGTGAATGCTCACACTCATTCTGTTTTAGTGTCAAAAGTAGAACTGAGAAGTGTAGCAATGAAAATTCATTTGTGGACTATATACTCCCATTCCTGACTTATCATGATGTATGGAAGCGAATCATGGTACGCTACATCTGCCTCAGCTAATTATAATTGCTATGTCACAAATTTGTTTTAGTGAGTCATGTATTATTGATTATTGCACAATTTTTATGCATTTATAATGCCTATTGTTTCTATTGTTGCTTCATAAATGATGTATGAATAAAATAATGTATAAGAGTAGAGAGATAAGAAAGGCAGAATCTCAGACGGTCCTGCGTGCCAATTCTCAACCTTCTTTTAAAAATAAAGTTCCTCCACTCTCTCTCTCTCTCTCTCTCCTCCACACACACCCCCCCCACCCACACACATACATGCACACACACACACACTCACACAGAAAGAGAGACAGACAGATGGGCGGAGACAGAGAGAGAGAGATCAGATCAATATCATATATATATATATATATATATATATATATATATATATATATATATATATATATATATATATATATATATATATATATATATATTTGTGTCAGGTCTTAGTCAGATATGACTGAGCTACCGTATAACAGTAGACGGTACTACCTGCTTTCTGTTAGCGCCGAACGTTGGGCGGCGCTTACCAAACCCGACACCCCACATTGTGCCAACGGCTTCGGGCGGAAGAGCGCAATTGGGAGGGTACAAGCCTTACCCTGGTGCGAGGAAATGCAACCTAAAGACAAAGAAGTGTCATGGCAAGGCAGATCAGGCCCTACGCCTTGGTTGGCGGCTGGTCTAGGATCAAAGCTCTGACAGGCGGACAATTAGAGCATTCCTTTGGTGATCCAGCAGCTTTTGCAGCTTGTCTTGTTCCAGATGTAGAGGTGTTACCTTTCCTCTGGAGTGAACTAGGCAGGCCGAGAGAGGGATCATGCTGCATGGGCAACACATGATCTCTATATTTTAGCCCAGGCTTTGTGCTATGGAGAGGCAAAAACTCCATCCCTTACAAACTATCGTCTGTCAAGACGGCAATATATATATATATTGAAAAATGTGTTGTACAATGAATACGTTTTATTTGTTATTTAAAATCAGATGAAGTCTTTGATGAAAGTGTATGTGGTGCCAGGAGATGAGAATATCAAGGAGACAATCAGAAGATGCTGGACAGAGAATCAATACATCATATGTCCACACACAGCAGTAGGAGTCTCGTACTGGTACTCACAACGTAACGGCAGGTCAGTGTCCTTGACTTAACCACTGACTGGTTTCTGTGACTGGGTTATTATGACGTGCGAATGGGGAAGTAACCATCTGACAAAGAAGAACTAAAACACAGTTTTCAGAGAGGTCAGCATGGTTGAATGGATATTGTTCTGAAACATCCAGTGTGATGTTGAGATAGTGGGTTCAATCCCAACACCGGTTAGTTGGACTAATTGTTGACTTCTCATCTTTGATTTGGGAACGTAAATTACAAGTACCTCTGAAGTCGGAGTTGGTTTGCCTGATGGCAGTGACACTGGTGTTGGTGAAACCACACGCAACAATCAGTGCAGTGTGCTAGAAGTAGTAACACATGTATGGACTATGCTTGAGTTCAAAGCCAGCAAAAGCAAAATCACAATTTTTGTGCAACTGTGAACACAACACATATATATTACTTAGCATTGACCTTAATGTTCCATAATGAATAAAGAAGAAATTCCGGGCTCTTGAACTTAAATGTTACAGAAACATTCATTATAATGCTTTAGATAAAAAACAAGAAAGATGCTGACATCCTACAAGATCTAAACATCAAAGTAAACTGGCTCATTGACAACAGTGAAAGATAAACTCTATGGACCACTGAATGAATTAAAACAGACAGTGAAATTCATACAAAAGACAGCATTGCAGATATAGACACATTTGTATCCTGTTGATAACTTTGTGAGATTGTAGATATCCTTGTGTGATTGTTAATATCCTTGTGTGATTGTTGATATCCTTGTGAGATTGTTGATGTTTTTGTGAGATTTTTGTTATCCTTGTGAGATTGTTGATGGCCTTGTGAGGTTGTTGTTATCCGTGTGTGATTATTAATATCCTTGTGTTATTGTTAATATCATTGTGAGATTGTTGATATCCTTGTGAGATTATTGGTGGCCTTGTGTGATTGTTGTTATCATTGTGAGATTGTTGATGTCCTTGAGAGATTGTTGATATTCTTATGTTATTGTTGAATATCTCCTTTTGTGAGTGTCCTTCTCTTGCATATATGAGACAATTGTTACATTGTTACTTGCATCCCCTAAAGCCAGAGAAATGTTACATCCTATGTAGATCAAAGCAACAGCTGATGCTATGTTATTGTGTCATGATCACCGTCAGTGCACATTGGGCATTCCCAATGATGAACACAGCATACATTACTGCATGACATTAGACCAAAGGGCAATAATTCAGCCATTACTGGATCTATACCAACTACAGTCAGTTGGGTAGGACATTTTGCTGATGAAAAGAACTGGTCACCTCTGTTGTGTTTTTTTGTCCATCAGGAATGATGATGACCATTCATTTCATCCAGTGGGGTTGAAAGTATGGAGCCGTGAGTTCTAAGATAGCTGATAAGGCCTATTTTGGCTCAAAATGTTCTTTGACAATGTGGACAGAGAATGCTTGACGTTTCTGGAGGAGGATTTCCTGCAGTGGTTTTTCTGTCCTGCATTTTCTTCACAGCTCTTGCAGTCCTGGTTGCCTCACATGTGACTGCACCCTTGCGTAATGATGCACGCCACGAATTTCAGTCTCTGGCTGCAGTCTCCCAGGTGTCATGATGAATTCCAAAAGCATTCAGTGAGATGTTCAGTGTCCTTAAAGCGTTTCCTCTGGCTGTCTTGGGAGCGTTTACCACAATGCAACTCACCGTAAATAATTCGTTTAGGGAGCCTGTGATCTGGCATGCGATTTAAGTAATCAGCCCAGCGAATCTGATTCTTCATTAGTAGAATGTGGATACTGGGCATGGACGCTCTTTCTAGGACTTCAGTGTCTGGGATCTTGTCTTGCCATTTAATCTTCAGTAGCTTCATAAGGCAGACTGAGTGGAAGTGGTTTAATTTCCTAGCCTGTCGCTGATAAACAGTCCAGGTTTCACAAGCATATAGCAGTGTGGATAATACAACTGCTTTGTAGACTTTCAGCTTTGTTTGCAGGCTTATTCCATTTCTGTCCCATGCATTCTTGTACAGTCTGCCAAAGGCCGCACTGGCCTTGGAGATTCTTGCATTCACTTCATCATCAATTGTGGCAGCTTGTGACACAGTGCTGCCAAGATATGTGAATTTGTCCACAACACTTAGTCTATGACCATTCACTTTGATATTCAGCACAGTGTGATTATTCCCTGGAGCTGGCTGGTACATAACTAGTCTTCTCCAAGTTGATAGTGAGCCCACAGTTGGCACAGGCATGTGAGAAAGCTGAAACATTGTGTTGCATGTCTGCCTCTGGGTTGGCATATAGAAAGCAATCATCAGCAAACAGGAGCTCTCTGACAGTGTCACTGTTAATTTGTGTTTTAGCTTTCAGCCTTCTGAGATTGAATAACTTTCCATCTATGCGGTAGTTGATGTAACCTCTACCTGTATGTGTTATGACATAGTATTCTAAAATTCTTAGCAGTTTACACAGCATGGCTGCTATGGAATTACCACTACTTGTTATTTAAAAAAAAGGTATAGTGTCATTTAAAGGTTTTGTTAAGCGCCTTCTCTGCAGTTTGTTTTTATGGCAGACAATGACCCGCAGCACTGTGATTGATGTTATCTTGTGACGATTGAGTTTAGCAGACTGCCATTATTGCTGAAGATTATGGGGTTTGTGTGTATGGCAACAAATAAAGTAGTTTGGACATCTGATGAGAATGAAATCCGGCCAGCTACCAAAAAGAGCATATGAAAAAATAATAAGATCTGAATATAGAGCCAGACAAAGGCCATGTAAATGATGGATGGACAACATTGAGGGTGCTCTACTCTAAACAAAGACAAATATGACACAGCCACACCTGGCCTTGGAATGCAAGCTTAGGCTCCCCACACCCTGGGATGTAATGGCAAGTGTGGATTAGGAAAAGATTGTGGCAGTCGGTAGCTTGCTCAGACAGCCCTGGGGACGTACTTGTTAGCACACTCACCTGCACTAACACAGGTGTTCAAGATCAGGTAAAGTCTACTACAGTCCTGGAAAAACAGTGAGATGTAATTCTCTTGATGATGTTGTGTGATGTAATTCACATGCTGATGACATGTAATGGAAATCATTTGCTGATAATGTGTGATGTGATTCACTGGCTGTTAATGTGCGATGTAATTCACTTGCTGATGTGTGAAATAATTCACTTGCTGATGTTGTGTAATGTAATTTTCTTGCTGATGTTGTGTAATGTAATTCTCTTGCTGATGATATGTAATGTAATTCTTTTGATGATGATGTGTAATGTAATTCACTTGATGTTGTGTGATGTAATTCATTTCCTCTTCAGCGTTCCTTCTCCCAATGGGGTTTAGGTGCTCAACCAACTCAAGCTAAGCCCTTTGTAGACTTGTACATGATTGGTTGGATTTTGCAGCTAGGGTTGTCTACAGGTTGAGGTAGCCAGTCTCACACCAACCATTCTCTGTTTTTAGACTCAAGAGCCAGCTCTGTGGCAAAGGGGTTATGCACGGAACTCGTGTTCCTGCATAACTTGTTCGAAACACAGCTGTGGGCGATTTGGCAGCAGACCGCCTTGTGTTGGTTTTCGTAAAATGAGTGCTGGTCATTCAGAAAATAAAAGCAAACTACTGAACGTAAACTTGCAAAGAAATCACAAACAGCCAAAAAATGCTGGGCTTGACTGCGACATCCTGTAAAGTCTATGCAACTAACAAGACACAAGAGGCTCATAGGCTTTCACAACTCAGAGTGGAGAAAAAACTGTGAAGGAAGACTGTGGTGGCCTTGCCAGCAAGTTGCCTGGCTATGGAGGTCATAGCACTGACTAAAGCAATAGTCTGGCTGGAGATGCAGACTTTCACCCAGGTCTGCTTCCTCAGTGATTCAGGGAGTATGCTCAGGAAGATAATAATGGACTGGGCTTGAAGACAGTGGGTGGAATCATTCAGGAGGTCAAGTCTTGTGAAAATGTGTAAGACAAAACGAACAAGCTAGTTGGTTTGTGAGCCGGCTACTGTGGAAAGTGGACTGATAAAGTGAGAGCTCAGAAAGAGGCAGGGGGATTAAACAAATATAGTGATTGTGAATCCCTGACCAGACTGCAAGAATACGAAGTCAAAAGATGTGAAATCAGGCAAAAGTGACATAAAGCAGGCGAAAGAAGAACAGTCAACCAACAAATAACTGGTGTTGTCAACCGCTATCCTCTTAGAGAAAAGGAGAGGATTCAAGCACTTATAGACTGAATAGTTCAATATGCAGTAAGGACAATCTGAAGGCTAGCTAACTAACAACAACCCTATTTACTTGCATCTTATGACAAGAGTGGTAGGTTACAGAGTTACTGTTCTTGGCTTCCCTTATGTCCTCCAGTAACACACGGGTGACTATCCTATATAGTGACTATCCTATATAGAGCAAAAAAAATATATTATATAAGTATTAGTGATTGCTTAGCAGATTTCTGTTACATTGGCTGGCTGTTGGCATCATGCTAAAGACTGTTGTTAAAATGTTTTTTGCATATCCTTTTAGAGGATCTCGCTGTCAACACCAGCATTTTATTGCTGTTTTTGACGTCTTTGGCAAGTTTACGTTAAATAGTTTGCCATTGCTTTCTGAATGACTGACTCCCATGCTAATTCGTTAAAACCCAGTGCAACGCGGTCTGCTGCCAAATCGTGCGCAGATGTGTTTTGAACGCGGGTAAGCGGGATTACGAACCACATCCATAACCCCTTCACCATGGAGACTGGCCTGAAGAATGTTAACTGAAAAAAAAATAATTAAGCTACAAATTTATTATCTTTCACAGTTTAAATGATGGGGTGCCATCGGTTGTCATGGCCACAGCGTCTCCCCTGAAATTTCCAGAAGCCATCAAAGCCTCGGATGTACCTGTGCCAACTTCAGACAACATCCAGAAATTGTTTTCAGCACCAACACGTTATGTTGATCTGGACCTTGGTCAGAACTGGACAGAAATCATCAAGGCTAAAATTGAAAATATCACAGCTACGCTGAAACCAGTGGTTTAATGTATATGGAACATGTGCATTTATAACCGGCTTCACCCAGTCCCTGGTGGGGATCGATCGATCGATCGATCTATCTATCTATCTGATCTGATCTACCTACCTACCTACCTACCTACCTACTGACCTAACTACCGACCTACCCACCCACCCACCCACCCACCCATCCATCCATCCATCTATCTATCTATCTATCTATCTATCTATCTATCTATCTATCTATCTATCTATCTATCTATCTATCTATCTATCTATCTATCTATCTATCTATCTATCTATCTATCTATCTATTTCGATGATATTGTTCAGAGTTAGACAATTTTCACATATATAAAATAGATCAATTATTTTTTTTATTTTAAAACTTTGAAGATGCCTTAATGTTTTTTTTTCCATCAAACGTTTATTTCATACAAAGCAGTGTATATTTACAAAGTGCAATGCGTGTTTCTTTTGTTTGTGTATTTTACAGAGCATTGCCGTTTGTTAGTGTTAAGTGTCAGATGAGTTAATAAAACAAATACATACCTATACAGTTATGATAATATGACATTTGTGGCATAGTGCATGTAAACACACATTACTTGCATTGCTTCATTTCCATCTCCCCCAGCAGAATGCATGTTACACTTGTATATCTCTCTGTCCTCTCTCTCTCTCTCTCTCTCTCTCTCTCTCTCTCTCTCTCTCTCTCTCTCTCTCTCTCTCTCTCTCTCTCTCTCTCTCTCTCTCTCTCTATCTCACACACACACACACATTTTATCTTGATATATCTCGTGCTTTCTGAAGACCGCAGTGCATTGAATGCCGTGAGCTTGGGCAATAAACTTTAAATTATCATTCCCATTAAAACGTGGCTTCTTTGTACTTTCTGGGCCACATAGCTACCGAGGTGAAGCTTCACATTGTATTGTTGTTGGCCTTGTACATCTCTCTCTCTCTCTCTCTCTCTCTCTCTCTCTCTCTCTCTCTCTCTCTCTCTCTCTCTCTCTCTCTCTCTCTCTCTCTCTCTCTCTCTCTCTTTGTTTATACCAGATACGACTGTGATTCACAGAGAGTATATATTCGGCCCTTTCCCGTTGCGGGAAAAATCATCATCATCAAGTGCCGTACCGGCTGGCGTAGGCGTTCATGGCTCTCCACAGATCTCGGTCTTTGGTGTTCTGGATCAACTCTGCTGATGATATTCCTCCATGCCACCATCTCAGTCCGTCCAGCATCATTTCTCTTGGTCTGCCTCTGCCTCTCTTCCCCTCGATCTTTCCAGTTGTCACGATGTTCTCCAATGCCTCTCTTCTCATCACATGACCAAAGAAAGATGTTTGTCTCTTTCTTATTGTTGTATATAGTGTTCTAGTTTCATTAGCCTCTTTCAGGCAATCGTTGTTAGTTACTCTGGCAGTCCAAGGAATTCGCAACATTCGTCTTAAAAACCACATCTCTGTTGCTTCTAAGTTCTTCCTAATTTGTTCATTTACATTCCAAGATTCGCTGCCATACAGCAAAACTGGTTCTATATAGCATTTTAGTACTCTCTTTCTTACATTCATTGATAGCGACTTATTGCATAAGATACTCTTCATTTTCTGAAATGCTGTCTTTGCCTGCCCTATTCTGCTCTTAATCTCTTTTGTACATCTTCCATCTGATGTTATAAGTGCCCCTAGGTATTTAAAATTATCCACTTGGTTGAGAATTTCCCCTTCTATTTCTATGTCACATTTTGGCGTCCCCATTTTCTTTGATATCACCATTGTTACTGTTTTCTTGATATTCAAGGACAGTCCTTTCTGTGCACTCTCTGTTACTACACTGTCCAACAATTGTTGTAGGTCTGTTGCATTATCCGCTACCAATACTGTGTCATCTGCATAGCGTATATTGTTTATATTATATCCTCCGATTAGTATTCCTGGCTTCTCTTTGATCTCTCTCATTATTACTTCGCTATACAGGGAGAAGAGATCGGGTGACAAGACACACCCCTGTCGTACTCCTAGCTTTATCTGTTCGTAACTACCCTCTTTATTTCCCATTTTAATTGCTGCTACTTGGTTCCAGTATATATTCTTTATTATTCTTAAATCTTTCCCATCAATGTTGATATCTTCCAACATTTTAATCAGCTCATCATGTTTTACTTTATCAAATGCCTTAGTATAATCTATGAAGCATAAATATATGTCTCTTTGTTTCTCTATTGATCTTTCTATTAGTGTTCGTAATATATATATTGCATTGTTTGTGCCCTTTCCTTCCATAAAACCATACTGTTCTTCACTAATTTCCATTTTTATTTTCTTTCTTGTTCTTCTCATTATAATTCTGAGTAGAAGCTTAGTGACATGGTTTATGAGGTTAATTGTACGAAAATCTTCACAATCAATTGCTCCTGGTCTTTTTGGTATAGCTATAAATACAGATTTCAGCATATCACTGGGTAAATATCCACTACTGTAAATATCATTCAACATTTTGGTTAATATATCTACTCCAAATTCTCCCAACACTTCTAATTCTTCTATTGTGATTTCATCTGGCCCAGCTGTTTTTCCTTTCTTCATATGTTTCATAGCATCAGCGACTTCTTCTTTTAGAATAGGTGGGCCTTCTAAGTTACTTTCTTCTGTTAATTCTTCCCTTTCTCCATTATATAATTCTCTTATATACTCATTCCACCTCTTCATTATAGCACCTTCCTCCAATAAAGTCTGTCCTGTTTTTGATTTCAAACACCCTGTATTTATTCTTATTTTTCTTCCTGTGAGCTCGCTGATTTGTCTGTACATACTTTTTTGATCTTTAATGGAATTTAATTCAATTTTTCTGCATTGCTCATTTAACCAACTTTCTTTTGCCTTCACACATTTATCTCTTATTTCTTTATTTATCTTAGCATACTCTTGTTTGTCATTTTTATTCTGTTTCCTTTTGTCCATCAACCTTAAGATTTCTTCATTCATCCATTTTTTCTTAGCTTTTTGGCTTCTCTCCGGTAATATTTCTTTGCTAGTTTGATGAATGGAGTCCCTTAACATTTCCCATTGTTCATCTATACTCTGTATTTTAGCTATTGCATTGTACCTATTTTTCACAGTCACTCTGTATTGTTCTTGAATTTCTTTATCTACTTTCAGAACCTCTTTATTAAGTCTCAAGTTTTTAACCATTTTTTCCCCTCTCTTTAATCTTACTTTTATTTGTCCACATAGTGGTACATGATCACTGTTACCGTCAGCACCAGGCATTGTCTTTACATTAATTAATGCATTTCTAAATCTTGTATTAATAAGTATGTAGTCAATTTGGTTGCGTATTTTCATATCAGGGCTTTTCCATGTGTATAGTCGTCTTTTATGGTGTTTAAACCATGTGTTTCCAATTATCATATCATTAATATTTGCCCATTCTATTAGTTTCTCTCCTCTTTCATTTCTTGTACCTAAACCGTAATTCCCCACTATATCCTCTATTTTTCCCTTTCCTACTTTTGCATTAAAATCCCCCAGTATTATTTTTATTTCTTGTGATCCAATTTGGGCTATTGCCATTTCAACTTCATCGTAAAAGTTTTGTATATCTTCATCACTACTGTTTGTTGTTGGTGCATATACTTGTATAATATTTATATCTATTGGTTTGCCTTTGATTTTGACCATTATAACTCTATCTGAAATGCACCAAGTATCCAGTCATAGATTTGGCTGTATTTTCATCAAATATTATTCCTACACCTTTTTCATGTGTGTCCCCTCCAGAATAAATTATTGTGTGTTTGTCGGTTATAATTTTGCCAGATCCCTTCCATCTCATCTCACTTATGCCTAGTATATTCATTTTCATGTTTTCCATTTCTCTTAGAACATTGTTTAACTTTCCTAGCTCATTTAATGTCCTAACATTCCACGTTCCTACTCTAAATTTATTTAGTTTAGTTATTGTTTTAGTTTTGCCGTTGCGGGAAAAATGGGTTAGAAAATTTTCACTTATTTAAAATAGATGCATTATTTTTATGAAAACTTTGAAGATGCCTTAGAGATTTTATCATTATATTACAAAGCATATGTCTGTAGATAACTGTAGATAAACATTTTATAAAACTTTGAGAAAAATGCAACAATTATTTAAATTACATAATATAGCAATGCTACTAAAAGTTATGTCCCTTGATATAACTTTTCTTAAGTTAAGTCCCCTTGCAATATGTTAATTATAATTTAATTAAAAAATTAAATTTTATTACGTAAATAACTGTTTGTAAACTAACAAACTGTGATGGTTGGCTGCATGGGAATGAGAAGTTGTCTGTAGAAAATTTCATCTCAATTGGATGGACCGTTCGCGAACGCATAAAGGACATACATATATACATACATTGCATTTTATATATATAGATATACATTAATTATGAGGATGTAATTAGTATTAAAATGTGTAGCTTTTATATTGTGTATTCTGTTGAATGTTAATGCATTTTTGTCTGTAAATGAGAAAAATCACAGAAGTATTATTCTTTTCTTTCAAGTTTATATAATATAACATGGTAGAATAGAATGCAGTACAAATTTTTAGCTAAGGCAAAAATGCATTTAAAAGAGAGGAAGCTAACTCCAGCTGACACCTAACATATGTTTACCTTGTCACATCCCCTTACCCCAGAAATGTAGCATCCTGTACACAATATTTTGTGTCAGATTTTATTTCAGTGAATAAATAACATTATTTATTGTTGGCGCAAATTAACACATCATATGCTGGTCCTTAAAAGCATCATACTACCTATCATCACATGATGTGTAGCTGCTAGTTTTACATTTTGCTACATTCTTCTTCTTCTTCTTCTTCAGCAATCTTCTTCTTCATGTACTTCAGCCATTGAGGTTCTTTGCTGCAGATACAAGCTGTCTCCATTCATCTCTCTGGTTGACCTTTTCTTGCCAGTTGCTGATTCCAAGTGCTTGTCAATCAATCAATCATGTGCCATGCCGGAAAGCGTGGGCAGTCATGACTCGCCATTTCACTCGATCACCAGTGTCGTGGATCAGCTCAGTGTTCCTGTCTCGTCCATGCCATGTGGCCAAGCCATCCAGGTATTTCCTCTCGGTCTGCCTCTTGGTCTGTTTCCTTCGATCTTGCCAGTTGTCACCAAGTTCTCCAATCCATTTCTTCTCATAACATGTCTAAAAAATTTGACTGTCTACGTCTAATCTCTCTAATCAGTTTACGATGTTCATTTGTCTCCTGTAGTACTTGGTCATTGGTTTTTCTGTCTGTCCATGGTATTCTTTGCATTCTCCTCAGAAACCACATTTCTGCAGCCATCAGATGTTTTTCAGCTTGACTGCCCATTGTCCAAGTTTCACATCCATACAAAAGAACAGGCTCTATGTATCCCCTCAACACTCTTTTTCTCGTTTCAATTGACATCTTTTTATTGGTCAGAATGTTTTTCATCTTGCTAAAGGCTACTTTTGCCATGGCGATTCTTGTTCTAATCTCTTCAAGGCATCTCCCATCAGATGTTATGACTGTTCCAAGATAATTGTACCGATTCACTTGTTGAAGAATATTTCCATTTACTTGTATATTACATTGTGGCACTTCTTCCTTCCTAGTGACGACCATAACCTGAGTCTTTTTACAATTTAATTCTAACCCCAGTTGCTCACTGTGTACAACAACCGCATCTACTAATTGTTGCAGGTCCTGCGCATTGTCTGCAATTAATACTGTATCATCTGCATATCTAATGTTATTGATGTTTCGTCCTCCAATGCTGATTCCATTTATATCCTCTACATTTCTGAAAATATTTTCACTGTATAGGGAAAAAAGATCTGGAGACATCACACATCCCTGCCTAACACCTCTTTTAATTGGCTGATACTGTCCCACTTCATTATCAATCCTTATTGCAGCTTGTTGTTTCCAATATATGTTTTTTATAAGTCTAATGTCTTTCCCATCAATTTGTAGATCTGCAAGCATATCCACCATGTTGACATGTCTAACTCTATCAAAAGCCTTTGTATAGTCAATAAAGCAAAGATGTATATCCTTGTTTACTTCTATAGCACGTTCAATAACTGTTCGCAGCATATACACAGCATTTACTGTACCCTTTCCTTCTACAAACCCACATTGTTCTTCCCCTATTTCAGGTTGTATCTTCTTCCTCACTCTTTGCATGATAATTCTTAGCAAAATCTTTGTGATGTGACTCATTATACTAATTGTTCTATGTTGATCACATTCCAAGGTTCCTGATTTCTTTGGGATTGCAATAAATACAGAGTTACATAATTCAGGAGGTATATCTCCAGTATCATATAATGTGTTCATCAGTCTGGTGACTTGCTCTAGTCCAAATTCTTCTAAAGCTTTAATCATTTCTGTTGTGATGTTATCTGCACCGGGGGCCTTGCCAGCTTTCATATGCTTAAGAACATTTCGAACCTCCATCTCCAAAATTGGCGGTCCTTCATTATTAAATCTAATATCATACTGTTCGTCTCTGTTATCATCATAAAGGTGTTTCACATAATCTGTCCATACATGTAGAATCTGGTCTTTTTCTATTATGATTTTGCCATCTTTAGTTTTTAGACACCCTGTTGATGTACTTGTTCTTTTATTAGTAAGTTCCTGAATTCTTTTGTGCACTAATTTGGTATTTTGACTGTTGTGTTGGTTTTCAATTTCTAAGCACTTTTCCTCAAGCCATGATTCTTTTGCCTCCTTACATAATATTCTGACTTGTCTGTGGATTTCTTCATATTTGACAGAATTATTTTTGTTGAGTCTTCTTGTTTCCATGAGGTGTACAATTTCTTCAGTCATCCATTTCTTACGACCCACCTTCTTTAATTTTGGAATAGTTGTTTCTGCAGCCACATTGATTGAATTCTTCAACGTTTCCCATTGATCATCCACATCCTGGAATAATATCTCTAGATCAGACAATATTTCAAATCTGTTCTGTACTTCTATGTTGAATTTGTTTTGTATTTCCTTGTCATTACTCAATGTACACAAATCATATTTAGTGTTTCCTGTTATATACTTGACTTTCTTCAACTTTATCCTCAATGTTCCTGTGAGTAATCTGTGGTCACTATAACAATCAGCACTGGGAACTGTTTTTGCTACTGTTAGCGCGTTTCTAAATCTTCTGCTAATGAGAATGTAGTCAATCTGGTTTCTAATCCTGCTATCAGGACTCCTCCATGTCCATAATCTTCTAGGGTGTTGCTTAAACCAGGTGTTTCCTACAATCATTTCCTGTTCTTTTGCCCACTCCACGAGTCTGTATCCTCTTTCATTTCTCTCTCCTAAACCATAGTTTCCTACTGTGTATCTATCCCCTTGATTTCCTACTTTTGCATTGAAGTCCCCTATTATGATGTTTATTTCTGAATTTTTACATTTCTTTAAGGCAGCCTCTATGTCATTATAAAATTCTTCTACACTATCTTCACTGGATTCTCCTGTTGGTGCATATACTTGAATAATATTTATGCTAAAAGGTCTGCCACTTAATTTAACTAGTAGAACTCTGTCCGACACGGCCCAATATCCTTGAACAGATGTTGATGTTTTCCGGTCCAAAATAATTGCCACTCCCCTATGACGATCTTCACCTCCAGAATAAATAATCTTGAAATCGTCATCTATCTTGATGCCTGATCCTGTCCATCTCGTTTCGCACATACCTAAAATATTAATTTTTTCCCTTTCAATTTCTTGTTTTATGTTCTCTAATTTTCCGTCGTTGTTTAACGTCCTAACGTTCCATGTTGCTAATTTTAACGTCTCTGTCCTTGTCTTGCGATGATCAGTCTTTAAGCGAATCATGATATACTAGGCACTTTTAAAGAGGTAGTTTGCTGTTGCTTTCCTCTATGGCAGTGACCGTACTGGTCGGAGACCGCAGCCATTGACTCAAGAAGAGCTCTTCTGCCTGCCGTTGTGAATTCGAGACCATGACCAACGAATATCTGTCGGCTGCCCTCAAATTTCATCCACCACATGCCTTCCATGGCTTCTTTTGAAAACTTCCAATAAAAGAGCACAAAATAACATCACATAATCCACAGGAAAACACTATTCGCTGCAAATCCATAGGAAATCACACGAAATCCAAAGGAAAACACTAAATAGCGTCCCCCCGAAAAGTACGCGTCATCCTGTCCCCATTGTACCGGAAGTGCTTGTAGGTCTGTATATATATTATCTCTCCACCGTCTTCTTTGTCTACCTTGGGGTCTACGGTCATTTATAGTCCTGAGTGTAAGCGAGTTTTGTTTCCCTATCTTCCATTCTTTCTATATACTCCAGCCATGCAGTCTATTAGCCTTCATGATACCAGTGATTAGCGGGGACTTAAACAGATTGTAAATGTCTTTGTTGCTTCTTTTCCACTCTCTACTTTGTGTATCCCTAATGGGCCCAAAGTTGCGTTCTAAAGACTTCGTTCTCAAAGGTTTGTAACAAGACTTCGTCTCCTTTAGTTGTACTCCAGGTTTCAGAGCCATACAGCACAACTGGTCTAATCAGTGTTTTGTATATTGTGATCTTGGTGTTACGAGATAGCGCATTTGACTTTTGTTGTTGTTGTTACATTGGAAATAATAAATGATACAGTTAAATGGCCCACCCATACATTTTGTGCTTTATTTACACGTGGAATGTATTCATCTGCTTTGTGAGTTTTTAATAATAATAAAAAAAAAAAAACATATTATGCTTTGCTGAGTTTATACACCTTTCCTGAAAACAATATAGCCACTTAGTTTAGTTTCACAACCCTATATAGTGATAAAACTCAGATGATGAGCCTGGCAAAAATGCACAAGTCACTAAGAGTGCAAATATAACTGAGTCAGGCGGCATATGAAAAGAACCAATTAATGAAGTTACATCACTGCCATCAACATTAGCCAATTGTTGTGGCAGTTTTACATCATCTAGCACTGGTAGTCATACTACTACTTCTTTGTTCCTCTTTTGTGGCGAGTACATCACACCTAGATACGTACTTCAAAGGTCGTGTGTCTGACCTTGACATGCATTTGTGTAAGAGTGTACTTACTATAGATAAATCCTGCCGGCTCCGTGGCAAAGGGGTTATGAATGCAGTTTATAATACCACATACAGCATTTGAAACACAGCTGCAGGCGATTTGGCAGCAGACCACCTTGCGTTGGTTTTTTATGAAATGGTATGGGTGCCGGTGGTTCAGAAAGCAGTGGCAAACTACTGAACGTAAACTTTCCCAGGAATCACTAACGGCCACAAGATACTGTGGTTGACTGCGACGTCCTGT
Organism: Cepaea nemoralis; assembly: GCA_014155875.1. Taxonomy (NCBI): domain Eukaryota; kingdom Metazoa; phylum Mollusca; class Gastropoda; order Stylommatophora; family Helicidae; genus Cepaea; species Cepaea nemoralis. The sequence continues at coordinate 55,620 of JACEFZ010016833.1, read as the reverse complement.
GAAGGATATGCAATTACCTTTGTTTTATGGATTTTGATAGATCCCATCCGAGGTAATGAGCTCCATCTGCCAATGTGTAAGTTTATTTTTCCTATCAATTTCTTTCAGAGTTCCAACTGCCATAGGATTATTAGCATGCTCAACTGGCACACACAGTACCTGCTGTTTTGTATCTGAGAAATCTAGGCATCTCATCTCACTACCCAAGGTATCAGGGTGACACATCATATAATTAGATACCAAGGGTTCTTCGGAAAAACCCCAGTCCTATGCAGGGATCACACCTGGTACCTTCTTAACCTTAGGCTGACACCATAACCTCTCAGCCACGGCTACCCTAGTGGTCATACAATACCATCACTCTTGGTGTTGATGATTGGTCATACTAGCCCCATTATTCTTGGTGTTGATGATTGGTCATACTAGTACCATCACTCTTGGTGTTGATGATTGGTCATACTAGTACCATCAATCTTGGTGTTGATGATTGGTCATACTAGTACCATCACTCTTGGTGTTGATGATTGGTCATACTAGTACCGTCACTCTTGGTGTTGATGATTGGTCATACTAGTACCATCACGCTTGGTGTTTATGATTGGTCATACTAGTACCATCACTCTTGGTGTTGATGATTGGTCATACTAGTACCATCACTCTTGGTGTTGATGAGTGGTCATACTAGTACCATCACTCTTGGTGTTGATGATTGGTCATACTAGTACCATCACTCTTGGTGTTGATGATTGGTCATACTAGTACCATCACTCTTGGTGTTGATGATTGGTCATACTGTGGCGAAACGCCAATGGCTCATGTCCTCATGCCTTCTTTTATTTTGGGTAAACAGGGGGAAACAGCTTTCGGGAGCTCTCAGTTTTCTTGTTCGCTCAATCACCATGAAAGATAGTTCTTTGGGTTACTTTCATAACACGATCTTTTCATAGAGCGATTAGATATAGGTCTTTTCTTTCGGGTAGACCCGATGGAGCGCCTTGCGCCAAATGCGCACTAGTGCGGCTTCTGGGGCAATTCATGTCCGTTTCTACTTATCGTTACCCACTGCCTAATGTCAAGATGTCAAGTTAAAGATTGGGACATTTTAAAGGCAGAATACTGATGGGCTATGAAAGGGTCCTTCTTTTGAAGTCTTCTCATGCGACTTAAGGTCGAGTGTTTACCTTAAAGTGTGTTGAAAGACTCGACAGGGCTTCTATGCCAAAAGTTATAAGCACCCGAGGAAGCCAGGGCAAGTCAGTGACATATCAGGTATATTGTTTCTAATGTCAATGGAGAAGGCAGTACAAAAAATTAAATGAGTGGCAGCAACCACAACTCAAGTCTTCTCATCGACTTAAGGTCGAGTGATTTGCTGAGGATGCTGTTTGGACCTACGCCAATTCCCATCCTTGTCCGAGACAGCGAAAGACTCTGACTCATTCCCTATACACAATCTGGTCTCAGGACTTTGGTTCCCAACCTAAATTGTGCCAAGTAATCCCATGGGCATTTTCCCATGACCAGATGAGTAAATATATCGTGTTGGCCTAGGAAACTTGGAAGCTGTTGTTCGAACAACCGACGCTGGATAGAGAGACTGGAAACTTTGCCCGGTGAGGCAGTTGTGAAATAACAGGACAATTTAGAGCTTTGTGATCTATGAACTTCAGAGTTTTCTGGCTTCCTATCTGGACTAGAGTTATCTCATCAGTTTTTGTTTTTCTAGATGTTTATAGGTTTATCTGTCTTGGTGTTCTTCTGTGTTGTCTTTATTACGGTATTAAATTCTAATTATAGTGACTGAGACGATCGTCATGTTACGTTTGTGTCAGCCAGAAATACACTGCAGGAAATAACCCTGAGGTTGAAAGAGAGAGTGACAGTAAGTCCGGGGAACGGATGAGGGTTGGCAGCAAAGACCTATCCCCAGCCAGGGCAAAAGAATAAGTTTGAAATATTGTGACGGGACATTATGGGACCCTCCCCATAGCATGTTACAATTTCTGGGGGCACGTCCCGGGATATTTGAAATCCTGGTGGAGTTCTGGCTGATATAGTGATAGGGGACAGATATCCTTGTCTACTATCGATAGGTTCTGCCTACCGTGCCTGGCTATTGTCTGTACTCTGCCTGACACAGACTGACCGACATGTGACGTGTTGTGGTCGTATAAAATATCCAATTGTATATTTGAGAGATAAATTTTGATATAGAATTGTATACATTTACCCACTGAGTTTAAGATGGCATCAGCTAAATTTAATGTTGCAGAAGTACAGGCTAAAGGGCGAGAGATGGGCTACGATGGGGTAGAGTTACAAAAATATGTTCAGGAAGTTGAAAGAGACTTCAGGCAGGCAGAGCGCGAAGCTAAGAAATTTGAGGTCGAGCGTGAAGCTAAGAAAATTGAAGCTGAGCGCGAAGCTAAGAAAATGGAAGCAGAGCAGGCCGTCAGAGACCATGAGTTCCGCATGAGGGAGTTGGAGCTTAGAGCTCAAACTGCCAAGGAAAGCGAGGGTGCAGTGGGAGGCACCGTTCTACCGGACTCAACAACTTCTGGTGGCGGTCCATACCAGGCAATGAAGTTTCCTTTGCTCCCGTTCGATGAACACAAAGATAAGATCGACCAGTATCTTCAAAGATTCCAGTCGATGGCTTTGGCTATGGGACTGGAACGTGGGAAATGGAACTTGAAACTCTCACAGGGCCTGAGAGGGACAGCGTACGAGGTATACTAAAGGTTGCCACCTAGTATGGAGAATGACTATGAAGCCCTGGAGAAAGCATTATTGAAAAGGTTCCAGATGACAGCTCATACGTATCGACAGCAGTTCAGAAAGTCGAAGAGAGAACCAGGGGGGATGTTCGCAGCCTACAGTGTTAGACTGAAGTCTTACCTTTTGAAGTGGATGTCATTAGCTGGGTTTGCTAACGATTATGAAAGTTTAGAGGAATTAGTGGTCGTGGACCAAATGAAGAGGATGATGCCGAAGCCATTGCAAACCTTCTTGCTAGAAAATGGGGCAGAGAAGTTAGACATGGTAAATACATTAGCGGAAAGGTATGTGCTAGCTCATGGGGATAATGGGGAACTGTCACAACCCAATCCCCGATCACCAGACACTTGGTCTGGAAAGAAGAAGAACCCTAAAACAACCCACACCAAAAAGGAGGATCCTTTCGATAAAGTTCTAATTAAGAAACCCTCTGGTAAGAGTCCACCTGGATCTCCTAAAAGAAAGTGGAGTGAAAAGTGGTGCGCCTACTGCAAATCTCCCACACACAATACGGCTGATTGCCGGCGTAAACAGAAAGACTCTCACTATGCTGCTGTCTTGTAGAAACCGGGGAAGGGTCTCACAAGGAGGTAGAAGGGAGGGGTCTTGAGAACAAAGATTCAGAAAAACCACCAGTAGTAGAGACGATACTTGTGAACGGACAACCAGTTGAGTGTCTCTATGACACAGGTCTGCAGTTTGAGGCTGTAATTTCATCACACTTAGTGAGCCCAGAGCAGCTAACCGGGGAATCTATTGAGATTCAAACGGCGACAAAGAGTGCGGTAGCGATGTCTCTTCCAATTGCGAAGGTGGACATCAAATCAAAATATGTTACCGGCACTATACAGGCAGCCGTTCTGCTCGATCCTATCTTCCCAATGATCTTGGTTGTCGCTACGTCTTTCTAGGGATCCCAACCGAACCCATGTACGTAGGGGCGATGCAAACCAGATCTCAATCGGAGGATGAGCAGACGCCGGCTTGATCGTGAATCCCTTGCCTGGGGAGTTACGAGCTGCTCAAAGCCAGGATGCTACTTTGCAACCTTGCTTCAACCAGTTGCCAAAAAGTTCTGACCCACCAAGACGGGGTCAGTATTATATGAAGAATCGGTTACTGTACCGGAGAGCCGGAGTGGAGGAACGCCAGCATGGACAGCTGGTAGTTCCTAAGGCTTATCGGGAACAGCTTCTTCATATGGGACACACCATTTCTTTCAGTGGACATATGGGTGTCGGGGCAACCTCTCCAGCGCATTTCCTGCCATTACTACTGGCCAGGGATGACTGGAGACGTGCCGTAGGTACGTCAAGTCGTGCCCAGAGTGCCAGCGTGTGGCACCAAAACACTGGACAGCTCCGGTAGTCTTGGGTGACATGCCCATTATGAACTCTCCTTTCGAGAGAGTTGCCATCGATCTTGTTGGTCCTCTTCCTCGGAATAGGAAGAGGAATAAGTACATTCTCACGATGGTGGATTGCTGTTCCATGTGGGGTGAGGCGATACCTTTGGCCACAATCGACTCTAAGCGAGTGGCTGATGCACTGATGGAGACCTTTACTCGGTTGGGATTTCCTAACCAGATCCTAACGGACAATGGGTCTCAGTTCTGTGGTAAGCTGATGGAAGAAGTCTTTCGTATCTTCCAGACCAACCACATTCACACAAGCCCGTACCACCCTCAGTCTAATGGGCAAGTAGAGAGGTTTAATGGTACCTTGATGACCATGCTTCGGAAGCTGGCTCAAGAGCAACCAGACAGATGGGATGAGTATATCTCAGCCGCCTTGTTCGCCTATCGGGAGGTTCCCCATGGGTCGACCGGGTTGCCACCAGCCACTCTACTATTCGGGAGGCCCATCAAGGGTTCCTTAGAAGCCTCTATTGAGATGTTGGACAGAGGAAGAAACTTCCGAAGAAGTTGTATCCTCATATAAATACGTCGAAGAGTTAAAGAAGAAGCTCCAGACGGGTTGGGCTTTGGCAGCTCAGAATCTAAGGGCAGCCAGAAAGAGACACGCGGCCTACTACAATAGAAGGACAAAAGATAGATCTCTTAAAGTGGGGGATCGGGTTCTGTTGTTACTTCCAGTGGGTTCCAATAAACTCGAGATTGGTTGGCAGGGGCCTTTCCCGGTGGAAAGGGTTGTGTCCCGAACCAACTATGCCATCCGGATCAGGGGGAAATCCAAAATCTTCCACATTAACCTCCTCAAAAAGTATGAAGAACGATCTGATGGTACTTCTCTCCCACTCATGACTATGGCGGTCGCGATGGAAACTGAATCTGGCGAAGACGCGGATAGGGAGTATCCTTTACACTATGGGGAAACCTATAGGGATGTACATATAAATCCTGATCTGTCGGCTGAAGAAACAGACCGGGTCATCCGTTTGTTGGAGTCCCATCAGCAGATTCTTACCGATCGGCCAGGGCGAACAGGGTTAGTCGAGTTTGATATGACTCTGACTACCCAAGACCCCGTTCGCCAAAAAATATATCCAGTGCCCTTTTCGAAAGAGAAGGCCCTGGAAGCTGAAATCCAGAAGCTTCTGGACGATGACATCATCACTCCTTCGACTTCTCCTTATAATGCCGGGGTTGTCTTGTTGAGGAAGCCCAGTGGGGAGCACCGCCTATGTATTGATTACAGGCATTTAAACAGATGTACGACATTCCAAGTTGAACCGTTACCGAACACAAATCAACTGTTTGCCAGACTAAATAAGGCAAAGTACTTTTCGAAAATTGATCTAAGCAGGGGATATTATCAGATCCCTGTGAAAGCCCGAGGTTCGCCCCTTGCTCGCCTTCAGTACTCCGAGCGGGCATTACGAATTCAAGGTGATGCCATTTGGGCTGAGCAATGCGCCCAGTGTGTTCACTCGCATGATGAGAATGTTATTAGAGCCTTTAAAGGATCCCTCTGTGGTCTCGTTTATGGATGATATTCTCATCGCGTCTGACAATCTGAGTGATCACCTGAAGTCCTTGGGACAGATCTTCAAAAGGTTAAAAGAGGAAGGGTTAACCGCCCGTCCAGCCAAATGCATGATTGGCTATCAATCCTTTGAATTTCTGGGACATACTATTACCCCAGGGGGACTGGTACCGGAAGAAAAGAATATTGAGAAGGTCCGACTCGCACCCCGTCCTAAATCCAAAAAAGATGTTAGGTCTTTCTTGTCTCTGTGTGGGTTTTACCAGAAATTTATTCCGAAGTTCAACGAAATGGCGGCGCCGTTAACCGAGACCCTGAAGAAAGGATCGTCAGATCCTATAATCTGGACCCCGAGCTGTGAAGAAGCTTATGGGAAGCTGAAACAGGCTTTGGTGGATAGGCCAGTCCTGCAACTCCCAAATTTGGAGAAAACGTTTGTTCTAAGAACCGACGCGAGTAACATAGGGATTGGGGCAACTTTGTTGCAGGAAGGGCGAGAGGATGCTTCGGTGCTATGTCCGGTGGCGTATGCAAGTAGAAAACTGTTACCTGCCGAACGGAATTACTCCACAGTCGAACGGGAATGTCTGGCTCTAGTGTGGGCGGTAAAGAAATGTCAACCTTATCTGTATGGAGTACCAGTTCAAAGTGCAGTCCGACCATCAACCTCTGACCTTTTTAGCAACTTCTAAGAAACTGAACGCGAGGTTAATGAGATGGTCATTGCTCCTACAACCGTATCAGTTCACGGTCGAATACATCCCGGAAGAGGAGAATGTGGGAGCGGATTTCCTATCACGGCATCCTATGGTTGAATGTGAGGGTGGGGCCATTCGAACAGAACCTCTGGCAGTAGAAAGTTCGTAGGGTTCGACTTTTTAAGATGGGGCCTATGTGGCGAAACGCCAATGGCTCATGTCCTCATGCCTTCTTTTCATTTTGGGTAAACAGGGGGAAACAGCTTTCGGGAGCTCTCAGTTCTCTTGTTCGCTCAATCACCATGAAAGATAGTTCTTTGGGTTACTTTCATAACACGATCTTTTCATAGGAGCGATTAGATATAGGTCTTTTCTTTCGGGTAGACCCGATGGAGCGCCTTGCGCCAAATGCGCACTGGTGCGACTTCTTGGGCAATTCATGTCCGTTTCTAACTTATCGTTACCCACTGCCTAATGTCAAGATGTCAAGTTGAAGATTGGGACATTTTAAAGGCAGAATACTGATGGGCTATGAAAGGGTCCTTCTTTTGAAGTTCTCATCGGACTTAAGTCGAGTGTTTACCTTAAAGTGTGTTGAAAGACTCGACAGGGCTTCTATGCCAAAAGTTATAAGCACCTGAGGAAGCCAGGGCAAGTCAGTGGACATATCAGGTATATTGTTTTCTAATGTCAATGGAGAAGCATTACAAAAAATTAAATGAGTGCAGCAACCACAACTCAAGTCTTCTCATCGACTTAAGGTCGAGTGTTTGCTGAGGATGCTGTTTGGACCTACGCCAATTCCCATCCTTGTCCGAGACAGCGAAAGACTCTGACTCATTCCCTATACACAATCTGGTCTCAGGACTTTGGTTCCCAACCTAAATTGTGCCAAGTAATCCCATGGCATTTTCCCAGACCAGATGAGTAAATATATCGTGTTGGCCTAGGAAACTTGGAAGCTGTTGTTCGAACAACCGACGCTGGATAGAGAGACTGGAAACTTTGCCCGGTGAGGCAGTTGTGAAATAACAGGACAATTTAGAGCTTTGTGATCTATGAACTTCAGAGTTTTCTGGCTTCCTATCTGGACTAGAGTTATCTCATCAGTTTTTGTTTTTCTAGATGTTTATAGGTTTATCTGTCTTGGTGTTCTTCTGTGTTGTCTTTATTACGGTATTAAATTCTAATTATAGTGACTGAGACGATCGTCATGTTACGTTTGTGTCAGCCAGAAATACACTGCAGGAAATAACACTGAGGTCGAAAGAGGGAGTGACAGTAAGTCCGGGGAACGGATGACGGTTGGCAGCAAAGACCTATCCCCAGCCAGGGCAAAAGAATAAGTTTGAAATATTGTGACGGGACATTATGGGACCCTCCCCATAGCATGTTACACATACTAGTACCATCACTCTTGGTGTTGATGATTGGTCATACTAGTACCATCACTCTTGGTGTTGATGATCTCAGCCATGGCTACCCTAGTGGTCATACTAGTACCATCACTCTTGCTGTTGATGATCAGTCAAGATTTGCTGCTGAAGCCTGAAATACAAGAGATACTGCTGCAGTCTGGAATTCAAGTGATACTGATGCAGCCTGAAATACAAGAGATACTGATGCAGCCTGAAATACAAAGATACTGATGCAGCCTGAAATACAAGAGATACTGATGCAGCCTGAAATACAATATATACTGCTGCAGTTTGAAATACAAGATATACCACTGTAGCCAGAAATATAAGATACACTACTGTAGTTTGAAATACAAGAGATACTGCTACAGTTTGAAATATAAGATGTACTACTGCAGTCTGAAAATACAAGACGTACTGCTGCAAGTTTGAATAACAAGAGATGGTGCTGTATCCTGAAAGACTGTCTGCAGTGTCTGACATGTTTCATTATTACGTGAATACACTTTTGTCAAGCCTGTAGCTCAGTACATTCGACTTTCACCCACATTTTTGGGTTTGCTTTCCCTAGCCCCTGACTGTGTCCAGTCAACCTACAAGAAAACAGGTTTGTGTATCCCTTCATCTGGTTTAAACCCGTGACCTGTCCAACCTGGGAGACCCTGTCAGTAGCTGTGCTACCACCAGCATAGCTTTGGATCATTAAAACACACAAGCTTCTTTACTGCTACAAGCTGGATACACAGCAGAGGGTGTCACGGGAAACTGTTAGTTTAGTGATTCCTTGATAACTTAAATATAAAACTACAATGTAGGAGGAGGGTTAACAATCGAGTATTTCAGTCTGAGATGAGGATAAATTAAAGATCATTGACCTGACTGGTATAAAAATAGGATACAGTGTGAAGGGTCATTGTCCATCTACTTCAAAGGACAGAACGACGGGGAGACTTCGACAACGGGGGAACGCACGAAGACGGTGATCCAAGAGTTCGGACGCTTTGAAGTACTAGCGTAGGGGAACACAGGGAAACGGAGGACGAGATGAAGGAGAGACGAGACGGAGCGCCACTAACGTATACGTGACTTCACAGACTTTTGATGTGAAGGATACGGCAAAATACGACTGTTGATGTATGAACATCAAACAATAACGGAGAAAGGGAGGCTCAATATAAATAGTAGAAACTGGGTTTTCTGTTTTAGTGGGTGTTCCAAACTGGGCAGAGATATCTATGTATCCTGTGTGTGGAAAGAAATACACGTCCCTTATTGTTGAAAGGAGATGGGATATTAGTGTTTTATTCGCTAGTGTATTTCAATTCCAGGATTACCATAGAGTATATGAGGTTTCACTAGAAGTATCCTGATACAATCAGAGACGATAAACTCAAGGTACTTCACTTGGGCGGAGATCAAATACCTCACTAAAACAATGAATAACAAAGACAGGTTCTAATTGTGAGACGATATAACCCATAGCCCTAAATGAACTCTGAAAATAATAAAAGAATATCCAGATAACCAAAGTAAAATGGAAAAGGACGATTAAACTGATGAAAGTAAAAGAAAAATACAACTGCCTACTTTTGCATGGTAGACTAATAGAAAAGAGACAATAGATAAGTCAGAACATTCATAGTCAATATAGACACCGTGGTAGACTGTGGTGATGTGGTTTCAGTGTTGGATTATTAACTTCTTGAAGCAGACTCTGGCGAAGTCATAGACTTACTGGATTATTATTATTTCACGGTGACCAGACTTTGAACAACTTCACGATACGGCCAGACTCAATCGGAAAGGAGCAAACCCGGATGAGACCTGTCCATATATGTGTGATGTATCTTTGACTGGCTGAATGCTGACGAGAGAAGGGATACGGAGACTAACCATGCAGAGTCCTATCTTGCACCCACAATATAAGACAATACCAAATACATATCCACAGTCCATACATACACCAGACATAGTTTTATTAATAAATATTTTATTAATTGTTGAAGGAAACTGTTGTCGGAGTATGTGATGAAGGAATAAGAGAGAGAGAGAAAGAGAGAGATATATGGAATGGAAGACAGAAGGGAGGAGTGTAGACAAAAGTTTGTCAATAACCCCAAAGTATAATAAGCTAAAGGTGTGCTTGTTGATTCCACGTTCCTACCGGGACGACAAGTGACATCAAATGGTGGAGCAGCGGAGTAACTTGCCTAGCGGGGTACTTGAAGAGGAGTAACTGCATAGGGGTATTTGCCCAGCGTGGTAACTGCATATTGGTACCTACATATTGGGATATACCTCTGAGTATACATATTGATGACTTTTAATGGAAGGATGTACATGGAATATATGGTGCCATTACATGTATGTTAGAGACATTACATTAATGTTGGGGACTTTACAGTGAGAAAGATCCAGACAGGGTGAATGTGGATAGGTGTTCAGACACAGTACATACCTGTTCACACCTTACACGTCTACATAAGTCTTTATCCTAATCTCCTCTAGGGATTGAGAGATTGGTTGTGTTGTACTGTGTGGTGTCATAAATAAATATTTAGATATACCTAGATTGATTGATATATATTATAATATCTTATATTTCTATAGTGAGTAATTCTTTACTGCCTTGAAGGGTCTTTACTCTATCCGCTGACTTACCTTCTTTAATATGGCCACTCCTAAAGTAACTACAGCTGAACTAAGGGCAAACGGGGAAGAAATTGGTTTAGCTGGTTCGGCCCTAACTGATTACGTACAGGAGAGAGAGAGAGGGAAATTCGTCAAGTGGAAAGAGAAGATCGAAAGGCCGAGTTGGAATTGCAACGCATGGAAATGGAACAGACCAACAAGCGGTTGGACACGGAAGAGGCCAACAAGATACGGGAACATGAATACCGCATGAAAGAGATAGAACTCAAAACACAAACTAAGGGGGAAATAGATGCAGCAGAAGGAAGTTCATCTTCACATGGTGCAACCCACATGATTGGACATGGGTACCATGCCATGAAATTTCCCTTAGCTGTTTATGAAGAGTCAAAAGAACGCTTTGACCAGTACGCTAATCGCTTTGAGGCAATGTCAGTTGCTATGGGACTGGATAGAAGCAAATGGGCTCTTATATTATCCCAGGGATTAAAGAGTTCGGGTTACGAGGTCTACACACGCCTACCACCAGGACATGAAAATAATTACGAGGAATTAAAAGCCGCTTTGATGAAGCAGTATAAGATCACAGCACAAACATATCGGAAGAAGTTTAGATCATCAAGACGAGAGCCGGGAGAGCTATTCGCCGCCTACAGTTTAAGGCTGAAATCATACTTCCAAAAATGGATAGATTTGGCGGAGTTCAAGCGGGACTATGAGAGTTTGGAAGAGCTCATGGTGGTCGACCAGATGCGAGCAGCAAATGTCAGAACCACTGAAGACATTTTTAGGAGAAAAAGGGGCGGAACGGCTGGATGTTGTGAATAAGCTGGCGGAAAGATTCGTAGAAGTCCATGGGGAAGCTAAAGAAACCAATATACCCACCACAATAGGTCAGGAGAAACAAGACCAAAAGAAATCTAAGAACTGGGAAGGAGAAAAAGTGGAACCTTATATAAAGACGGCAATGGAGAGTTCAGAGAAGGTGAAGGAAGGAAACCAGAACACCTCGAATTCTCCAGCGAAACGACCGTGGTCCGAGAAGTGGTGTTCAATCTGCAAGTCGCCCTCTCATAACACAAAGGACTGCAGATGGAAACCGAAAAGTTATCACTTCGCGGCATGTCAAGTGATTCCTAAGAAGGTGATCACAGACAAGGCTGAGGTCGGCGAGGAAGCTCGGACTAAAGAGAACCCACGGAAAGTTTGGAAGGGAAAATGGTGCACACACTGCAGGTCGAAAACACATAATACTGTGGACTGCAGATGCAAGGAAAAGGTCGAGGAGATGGAAGACACTCCGGACCAAGAGAGACCACCCGTGGTTGAACTGATTGAAGTCAATGGCCAGCAGGTTGCTTGTCTCTACGATTCAGGTTTGGATGGGGAAGCTGTGATAGATGCCAGCCTGGTAAAGCCCAGACCAACTTACAGGGGAGACCATAGAGATACAGCCAGGCAATGAGGAGTGCTGTTACCATGACGCTGCCAATCGCCAAGGTGGAGATTAAGTCCAGGTACGTCACGGGCATTATTCCTGCTGCTGTATTAGCTGATTCCCTATTCCCAGTGATCATTGGCACCAAATACGTGTTTTTGGGGATGCCCAAACAGCCAGCCCACAGGGGAGCAGTAGCCAGTGGATCTCAAGGGAAGGAAAAAGAGGCAGAGTCACTATGCGACAACTCAGTGCTAGGGGAATTGCATACTGCCCAGAGGAAGGATACTACGTTGCGTCCTTGCTACATGAAGCTGCAAAGAAGTGCTGAGCCACCAGGAACGGGGACAGTACTTTCTGAGGAATCGGCTGCTTTACAGACGAGCCGGGAGAGGAGAAAACCTGCACGAGCAGTGGGTGGTTCCAGAGACCCACCGTCCTCACATTCTTCAGAGTGGACACATCATAGCCGAGAATCGACATATGGGTGTCAGAGAGACATTGCAGAAAATTTCCGGCCATTATTGCTGGCCAGGAATGACCGGTGATGTACGCCGGTGGGTGAAGTCTTGTTCAGAGTGACAGAAAGTACCACCCAACAAGCGGACTAAGAGTAAAATAGCTTTTAAGGTGGAAGACCAAGTGGAAGTATGGGGTCCAGAAGAGACTAATATACTCCAAGTAGGATGGAAAGGACCTTATCCTGTGGAAAAGGTTGTGTCCAAGAATACCTACGGAATCAGGATCAGGGGAGAACGGAAAAGTCTCCCTAGACATCTCATTAAGAAATATGAGGAGAGATCCGAGAGCAAAGCTTCGCACCTTATGGTGATGGCAGCCATTAAGAAAAAGGTTACAGTTCCAGACGAAGACCAGAGATCGCCAGTACAACATAGGAGGGCCTATGGGACAGTACGTGATAGGTCAGATTTACCCAACGAAGGAAGGAGGGAAATCACAAGTCAGGGAAAGGACAAGAGTGAAACCGTCACTAGTAACCCAGTTCAGAAGGGGGTGGGTAACGTCCGGAAAGACGAGAAATACCCAGGACTCCAACCGAAGATTGGCTGACCAGATCCAATATCGTCCAAGATGGTCCTGGAAGCAAAAGTCCAGGAGGTTTGGGAAAGACGACTCGGTCCAACGCGGACGAGGCGGAACATCCCCAGATGCAAAGCCGGGGGAAACCAAGAGGACATGGAAACAGTGTTACAGTCAGGATGGGACACTCCGTCTGTATTGTGAGCCGTCGCTTACGCAAGTCGACAGTAGGTCGACAGGACATACAGGGGCGAGGTACCAACACTAGTTTCGGTCATGAGTAGTATAGTAGGGTGTCAGTGAGATCGCTTACTGGATGAGGAGGTGAGCCATGTGAGGATCCAGTCATATCATCAACACGTGATGTTCACAGCTACTTCGCAGAAGCTCAACGCACGGTGGATGTGATGGTCGTTGTTGCTGCAACAATACAACTTCACAGTGGAATACATCCTTGGTAAGGAGAATGTAGGAGCGGATTTCTTATCTAGACATCCAACTACAGAGGAAAAGGAATAGGTTGGTGGATCATCGGAATCAAAACTACAGTGAGGAAGAGTCGACGCGGCCAACTCTCTTAAGAGTCACGGAAAACTGTTAGTTTAGTGATTCCTTGATAACTTACATATAAAACTACAATGTAGGAGGAGGGTTAACAATCGAGTATTTCAGTCTGAGATGAGGATAAATTAAAGATCATTGACCGACTGGTATAAAAATAGGATACAGTGTGAGGGGTCATTGTCCATCTACTTCAAAGGACAGAATGACGGGGAGACTTCGACAACGGGGGAACGCACGAAGACGGTGATCCAAGAGTTCGGACGCTTTGAAGTACTAGCGTAGGGGAACACAGGGAAACAGCGGAAGAACGGAGGACGAGACGAAGGAGAGACGAAATGGAGCGCCACTAACTTATACGTGACTTCACAGACTTTTGATGTGAAGGATACGGCAAAATACGACTGTTGATGTATGAACATCAAACAATAACGGAGAATGGGAGGCTCAATATAAATAGTAGAAACTGGGTTTTCTGTTTTAGTGGGTGTTCCAAACTGGGCAGAGATATCTATGCATCCTGTGTGTGGAAAGAAATACACGTCCCTTATTGTTGAAAGGAGATGGGATATTAGTGTTTTATTCGCTAGTGTATTTCAATTCCAGGATTACCATAGAGTATATGAGGTTTCACTAGAAGTATCCTGATACAATCAGAGACGATAAACTCAAGGTACTTCACTTGGGCGGAGATCAAATACCTCACTAAAACAATGAATAACAAAGACAGGTTCTAATTGTGAGACGATATAACCCATAGCCCTAAATGAACTCTGAAAATAATAAAAGAATATCCAGATAACCAAAGTAAAATGGAAAAGGACGATTAAACTGATGAAAGTAAAAGAAAAATACAACTGCATACTTTTGCATGGTAGACTAATAGAAAAGAGACAATAGATAAGTCAGAACATTCATAGTCAATATAGACACCGTGGTAGACTGTGGTGATGTGGTTTCAGTGTTGGATTATTAACTTCGTGAAGCAGACTCTGGCGAAGTCATAGACTTACTGGATTATTATTATTTCACTGTGACCAGACTTTGAACAACTTCACGATACGAGCAAACCCGGGTGAGAACTGTCCATATATGTGTGATGTATCTTTGACTGGCTGAATGCTGACGAGAGAAGGGATACGGAGACTAACCATGCAGAGTCCTATCTTGCACCCACAATATAAGACGATACCAAATACATATCCACAGTCCATACAAACACCAGACATAGTTTTATTAATAAATATTTTATTAATTGTTGAAGGAAACTGTTGTCGGAGTATGTGATGAAGGAATAAGAGAGAGAGAGAGAGAGAGAGAGATATATGGAATGGAAGACAGAAGGGAGGAGTGTAGACAAAAGTCTGTCAATAATCCCAAAGTATAATAAGCTAAAGGTGTGCTTGTTGATTCCACGTTCCTCCCGGGACGACAAGTGACAGAGGGGACCTGCAGTGTCTGATAACCTAACGAAAATGTTGGTGACACTTGGCACCTCATAGTTTACTGAATAATTGGTCTAAGACATGTTCAGTGCAGACTGCCATCACATTCCAAGGGCATACACTTTTCCAAGATGGTCATCCAGAGTGTCTTGCTCTTTACCATGTAAAACTATTGCTGCAAAATTATCATTAGCCAGACTTGTATATAAAGAATAAGCAGTTCAATGCTCATACACTCCAAAATGTACTTTGTAAAGTCTCAAATATCAACATGAATGCTTCCACAAAGAGTACTTTGTCGCAAGTTCTTGCTGCAATAAGTGTTATTTAATATTCAGATATGGTTGTGCTTGAACTCTTTCTCTGTATCAAACACTACTATACAGCTTGTTTGTTATCTGTACATAATAATGAGTAAGCAAAGGACCCTTTTACATATCTTGAGGGGTATTGGGCAAATGGTGCTAGCCCTATATATTCGTGTAGACTAGTTGACACTTGATGGGTAATGTGATCAGTATCACCCTGGCCCCCTTGCCTTCCTGGAACATTTTCTGAGACCCACATCGGGATGGGTTGACCAGAGAACCTTCATGGCGATGCAAACACAATACCACCGAGCTGACAGGCAAGTGTGCTTGCCACTGCGCTAGAATGGCTCCCCTAATAATAAGTAGTTTACCTCAGTTTATTATTTATTGTATATGTGTACTGGAAAGTCTTCATGGCGTCGTGTAAATGTGTTGCAAAAATAGATCTCAGTTGACTCACTTTCCTTCTTGTGTTGGCTTATTTTAACTATTAACACAATCATTTGTTGGACAATTGTCCTAACATGAACCACATGAAGTAATATGTATGTATATATATATATATATATATATATATATATATATATATATATATATATATATATATATATATATATATGTGTGTGTGTGTGTCTGTGTGTGCGTGCGCGCGCATGTGTGTGTGTGTGCGCGCGCGAGGGGAAGTCGATAAATAAGTCACAAATGGCTGTAGAAAAATAACTTGAAACCATTTTATTTTTATACATACATTGTCACTGTATTTCTCAACATAATTTCCACCAACATTGATGCATGTATCTCATCGTTTTATCAGTCCTCCCAAACCGGCTGCACAGAACTGCGTGCTCTGTTTTCTAAACCATGTTTTCACTTCACATACATTTTCGGCGTCATTCGCAAAATGTCTCCCGCCAAGGTGGGTTTTCTGTGCACCAAAAAGATGGAAATCGCTAGGGGCTAAGTTGGGGCTGTAAGGTGGATGTTCCAGAACTTCTCACCTTAGTTGGTTAATTTTCTCCTGAGTTAATTGAGCCGTATGTGGTCTGGCATTGTCTTGAAGAATTAACACTCCTCTAGTCAGCAGTCCTGGACGTTTTCTTCGAATTGCATCATGAAGCATTGATAGAACTTCACAGTATTCAGAATTCACATTGCCGCCTTTCTTCTTGAAATTGGTTAAAAGCACTCCTTGACAATCAAAGAACACTGTCAGTATAACCTTCCCTGCTGATGGCGTAACTTTGAATTTTTGGACACAAGGCAAAGAAGGATGTTTCCATTGCATTGAAGCACGCTTTGATTCGGGCTGGTAGTGATGCACCCATGATTCGTCCCCATTAACAATCCTGTTCAGCATGTCTTCTCCTTCATCTTCGTATCGACAGAGATGATGCAAGGACAGGCCAAATCGGTTAATTTTGTGTTCCTCCTTCAATTGTCTGGGTACCCACCTTGAGCACACTTTCTTAAATTTCAATCGATTATGCTGTATGCTGAAAAATGTGAGCTCCCTATTGTACATGCTCATCTCCACCCACTGTACGGATCCTTCTGTTGCAATCTGAACAGGACCACCAGATCGAATTTCATCAACAATTTTAGAGTGTTCTTGAGAAAATCTTTCTACCCAGCCATGCACCGCTTTACGGGACAAACATTTGGCAGCATAAATAGGAAGCATTTCCTTATGAATGTCCTTTGCAGGCAGTCCTTTTGCCCACAAAAAACGCACAACAGCACGTTGCTCTTTGGTTGTACACTCCGCAAGTACAGTCGCCATTTTGTTTATGCGCTGCGCATGCGCATGAGACACCTAGCGCCACCTGACGAACGGGAATATAAAGTTCGATGTTGCTGTCACCTAATAACACCTGTAGAACACACCAACTACATTTACCTGCCATCCCACAGAATTGTGTGACTTATTGACTTGCCCTCGTATATATGTATATATGGAGAGAGAGAGAGAGAGAGAGAGAGAGAGAGAGAGAGAGAGAGAGAGAGAGAGAGAGAGAGAGAGAGAGAGAGAGAGAGAGAGTATTGGACAATCTTGCATCCTGACATTGACAGTTGGCTTGGCAGTACATGAATTGAGCAAATGAACCTCTCGGCTTACAAACTCAAGTGCGATACATCAGCTTTAAGGTGGATAGCAGGTATTTGTGTCAGCAGAGTCATCTTAGTGTCTGATGTTCAGTGCCTAAAGTTCAAAATGAACAGTGTAGCATGAGCAGATACCAAGCATAGACACGTCTCTCTTACATTCAAGCATGGATATACTGCCCGGGCCATGATAGAGTGCAGGGTTTCCAGCCAGCTGATGTCTGCCTTCAAGAGCGGCAGTAGTTTGAACGCTCACGATGGACAAGGTTGACATCCTGGAGACTGTCTATGAATGACTGCTAGCGAAGACACAGTAACAGAGGAAAAAACATATTTTAGCATGCTTGAGTTTGGTTCTAACAAGAAGGGATGAGAGGTTGAATCCGACGTGTCTAGAATCAGCAGATTACTGGCATAATCAACATCTACACATTCCCACATTTGCTGTGGAAGATGGAGCATCTGTCAGTCTTAGGCCAATCAGTCTTCTAGGCCACGACATATGAGATGGGATAGCCAGTTCCATTCTTCGTTGTCTTTCCAAGATATTTGTGAAAATTGTCTGGTATCCATTTTTTTATGAAGCTGGTTAAACAAGAACAGATTTAAAAAGGCAAGAAGATCGACTTCATTGTATAGGATTCTATCCGCTATGGGTGGGTCTCTTTCCGCACGGCCACCTGCCAAAAGTGTCGTTCAAATTACGAACTCCGTAGCTCCAGTGACGACCCCCGGAGTCTCCGAGAAAACTGCACTTGTGAACATAACGACGAAGCCCGGAATCGAATTCACAGCCTTCGGAGAGTGAGGCAGGCAGTGTAACCTCTTCGCCACGGAGATTCCCTAATGGGGCTGGACCAACCGCAGACTTACTAGTCGGTAAACAAAAGTCATCCAGTCTGCTGGGAATTGAACCCGTACCACTGTCTTGGGATGCAAGCGCATTAACAATTATACCGTCGCGGCTTCTACACGAATAGTAAGACAGAACAGTAGTTGTGAAGAGGCTTGGTCGCTCACGCCATTTTGCAAGTCACTAGATTATGACGGACTTCACTGCGCACCACAATGTCTCAGTGAACATCTATGTTGTACACTATTTCGAAGTTCGCTTAACAAATAAACTCGGAACTAGACGTGTACAATCTTGCACTGCCAATGTTAGTAGCGGCAGCTTCCGTTCGCCTGGAGCAAGCCATGTAACGTGGTCGACGTTGGGCAGAAGTACCTAGCAAGGAACTTAGCGTTTCTGCTACAAGTCATTTGTGGTAAAGATCTCATAGCTGATTGATCTATGCCACTTTGAATTCTGGTCATGCTTCCGGGAGGCTTCAAGAAGGATTCCCGCATTTGGCTTCATAAGAATGCTAGCATTTACCAGAAGAAAGCAATGACAACAGACTACTGCAACGTCCATCTTAGTGATGATCCTTACGACAACACATCCGAAGATCCTTTCATAAACCCATCACCATATATAACTGACGAGCACGGGCAGGTTTTCAAGAAGGATAGTCGATCATGGCTGCACAAGGTTATTTATTTCATTGGTCTCTTGTATTTTATACCTTGAATGTTGTACGTCTGAACAGTAATTTCCTCTTCTTCCCCCACCTCTTCTTCCACCCCTTCCTTGTCTTCTTCTTCTTCTTCTTCTTCTTCTTCTTCTTCTTCTTCTTCTTCTTCTTCTTCTTCTTCTTCTTCTTCTTCTTCTTCTTCTTCTTCTTCTTCTTCTTCTTCTTCTTCTTCTTCTTCTTCTTCTTCTTCTTCTTCTTCTTCTTCCTTCTTCTTCTTCTTCCTTCTTCTTCCTTCTTCTTCCTTCTTCTTCTTCTTCTTCTTCTTCTTCCTTCTTCTTCTTCTTCTTCTTCTTCTTCTTCTTCTTCTTCTTCTTCTTCTTCTTCTTCTTCTTCTTCTTCTTCTTCTTCTTCTTCTTCTTCTTCTTCTTCTTCTTCTTCTTCTTCTTCTTCTTCTTCTTCTTCTTCTTCTTCTTCTTCTTCTTCTTCTTCTTCTTCTTCTTCTTCTTCTTCTTCTTCTTCTTCTTCTTCTCTTCTTCTTCTTCTTCTTCTTCTTCTTCTTCTTCTTCTTCTTCTTCTTCCTTCTTCTTCTTCCTTCTTCTTCCTTCTTCTTCTTCCTTCTTCTTCCTTCTTCTTCTTCCTTCTTCTTCTTCTTCTTCTTCTTCTTCTTCTTCTTCTTCTTCTTCTTCTTCTTCTTCTTCTTCTTCTTCTTCTTCTTCTTCTTCTTCTTCTTCTTCTTCTTCTTCTTCTTTTCGAGGGGAACACATTACTCTTAGTTATGCACCTCAGAGGTCTTCTTCTTTTCGAGGGGAACACATTACTCTTAGTTATGCACCTCAGAGGTCATTGTGTCCGACTTGGCATGCATTTGATGAAAGTTTACTCTAGACAGATTCCATCCAAGGTAACGGGCTCTATCCACCCGTGGGTAGGTTTACATTTTCCTAACAATATGTGTCAGGTTGCAACCTTAAGGCCTACTCTTTGCGATGTCCAACTCTCTTGGAATTTTAAAAGTGGAAAACTTGTATACGGAACGTCCTGTTGTTTCTTTTAAGCCTTATTCGAGAGGGATAGAAATCGTATCTCAGTACCCAAGGGATCAGAGGAGACGTGTGATATCATTAGATACCAATGGTTCGTGACATAATTACCCGCCCTATGCAAGGATCGAACCCCGTACCCTCTGATTCTGAGGCGGACACCGTAATCACGCTGCAACGGCTCCTACCAAATGGTCACTAACCAACCACCGAAGGTTACTTTCCACATGTCATCGTCAACGATAAAACACTTATCTAAAGCTTTGTGTTTTTAAATGTCCATGACTCGCGTCCGTCTGTTGCCATAAGACTGTCCATGGTCTCAGAAATTGTACATTAATATGTTTGCTGGTGCTGTGCCGCAGGCTTTTAATACCGTTTAACCTCTGAACTTGCAACGGCCAGTCTACGTCTGACTTCCTTTGAGCCCTGAAGTCTTGTCTGACTTTTTGCTGTTGATTACTCAAAGCTGGTGATATTTTCAATGCTTTCCTTGTTGACCGTGCGTTTTGGTTGGCATGTAAGTTTTGCCATTGACATTATTATTAGTTTCTTCTTTAAGTTCAGAAAGGTATTTTGATTTTCACGGTGTCTCTTGACAGCCAGGATCAACTCTTCAAATTCTTTACCACAATTTGAGAGGAGAACCGTGAAGTCTGCACATCTGAGTTCTGGTATTGAATTTTCATCAAAAGTGAATAGATGAAAATCGTCTCTTGTCTCATCATTTGTGACGTTTCTCATTACATTTTGTATGTAGGTGTTCAACTGGTGTTGTGGGAGACTGCAGCCTTGTCTTACTCGCCTTTGCACCAGTTTGAGGTTTCACTGGTTACGCTGACATCTGCTCGTTGCCTACGATATAACAAATATTTAACATATGGTTCTGCTAAATAGGCCGCGAAAATGGAGGCAGCCGAATTGACATATCCTAACGGAAACTTAGAGGCACCCATCGTAGCAACGGCCGAAACCTGCGCTAACTTCAGAGTAGAAGTAACGGCCCTTCTAGTAATTGTACAACCCCTCATTAATTGAGTAGAGTTAACATAAAAAGCCACCCTCTTCACAGGCTCAAAGTAAATCCTCCAAGAAGGACAACGTTATCCACGAAATAAATGACAACATCAGAATACTGTCCACAAAAACAGAACTCGTCCTGAAAGGAATACCACCAAGTGTGGTAGCCCAGAAAATGAGAGGGATGATGAGCTAGCACAGAGTGGATGAGACCTTCAGTAGCCCTATCCATCGCAGAGCTTTAATAAGGTATTAATACCCCTTAGATAGTCTATGAAAATGAATTGGCCAGAGCACGGCGGCATACACGAGCCAGGCTGAAAGGCGCAGGCCAGAATCTGCTGACCGAGAACAGGTCATTTGAGTACACCTCCACAGAATGGATCTCACCGACTACCACTTGCAATTGTGGAGAACCAAAGCAAACCCCAGTGTTGTCTTACAAGACAAGTCTTACTTAGCCGGACAGTGGGCAGAAACCTGTCCCTGGAGGGCGACCCTTCGAAACAAACTATGGGTGCCCGGTAAAGACCTGAAAGGAACCGTCCTGTTTTTGACCCCTGCCGGAATATATGCAAATCAAGCGTTGTCCGCCGAAGAAGAAGAAGAACATTATTGATGTAATGATTCAGTTAGGTGGGTCAGATATGCTAGAACCCCACCCAATACTTTTCATGATGTTCCATAATTTTTGTTGTATGCTGAACACTGTCGAAGACTTTACTGTAGTTTATAATACAAGCATGGGGATCACCATTGTAGTTTCTGCATTTCTTAAAGGTGGTTGTCATGTTGAATATATGGTCCCTGTTACTCCTGCCCTGTTTGAAATCTGCCTGTGCTTAATTAGTAATTCATATTCTAATGGGGATGTGTGTGGGTGGGGATGTGTGTATGGATGGGGGATGTGTGTGTGTGGGTGGGGGATGTATGGGTGTTTGGGGATGTGTCAGTGGGTGGGGGTGTATGTGTTGGTGGAGGATGTGTGGGTGGGTGGGGTATGTGTGTGTTGGTGGGTGGGTTGGAGATGTGTGGTTGGATGGGTGCGTGGAGAGGGATGTGTGTGTGGGTGGGTGTGTATATGGATGTGTGCGTGGAATATGTGTGTTGGGGGATGTGTGAGATGTTTGTGTATGTATGTAGATGTGTGTGTGTGTGTGTGTGTGTGTGTGTGTGTGTGTGTGTGTCTGTGTGTGTGTGTGCATAAGTAAACATTCGTCACTGAGTTTGTAATTGTGATTGAGTATATGTATATGCGAGGGAGTGTGTATTTGTGTGTTATCGAGTGAGTGCAAAATGTAAGTTTGTGCAAATGATGTAAATATGTATGCAGGCATGTGTGTTTTTACGAATGTGCGTGTGACGTGTGTCTGCCTGTCCCATAACATGGTAATATGCATTGTTTATGTTTACAACATTCATTTGACAATGTTTTCTTTTCCTCGTATGTGATTGTATCATGCACTATTGATGAACGAAAGACGAGTAATTGGAAGGGCCGAATGTAAGACGGGCCTGCGTGCCCAATTTGTTACCCTTTGAAAATAAAATTCGTTCGTTCGTTGGTGCCTCTTTATGATGATTCGCAAAAGGATGTTGCTCTCATGACTTATTAGTAGTACGATAGTTTGTGCACATTTTTACATTTAATTTCTTGGGACATGGATGTGGACTATTCACTTTTATTCTTTGAACCCAACAGCGATTTTTCAGACGTGTACACATTGTGCGTGATATATACGGACGCTGACTTCCCATTCTGCCTGGATTAGCTCTGTTGGTATAAAGGTCACAGCCTGGTGACTCCCCTTACTTTAGGATTTTTGTTTTGCTGATTGTACTTCCTGTCATAAAGGTCCTGGTTTATTTCTTTTCACGTTTATGTAAATTAATTGGGTTCTTTTTTCTCCGTATCATGTCTCAACAGTAACCCGCTCATCTTTCTAGTATGTCTCTGTTTTATGTTAAAATGTTGCGATTCTTGTGACTTATAACATGTATTGATGGTCTGCACTTGCCGGATAATGTTGTAACTTCATTAAAAAGTAAAGTCGCTTAAAAGTCGACAGGGTCGACTTCATTGCACCGGGTTTTATCCCACATGGCTCGGTCTCTTTCCGCAGCACGGAAAGCGTCGCACAAAGCACGAACTCCGTAGCTTTTAGCGACGACCCACAGGAGTCTCCGAAACATTTAACTCGTAAACCGAAGGACGCGGCCCGGAATCGAACCCACATCCTTCAGAGCACGAGTCAAACGGCTTGACCACTTCGCCACAGAGACTCCCTTGATGACATTTAAATAAGGCCGTGCAGCTGACAGTATAAAACATTATAAGCTAGTTCATTAGTAGTAACTTCAACAAGTAACTTCATTAGCTAAGTCTTTTCTTTGCAACTGGAGATAATCGTTCCTATTACAAGTGTTCATTACAAACTGTTTCTAGTCGTCTCTTATCACCATTCTTCCAATTGCTTTGGTTCATCCACAACCTGAAATTCCGTTGGAATTGAAAAAACATTATGGCTTGGAGTTAACAAGCTTCTAATGTTTAATCCTGTCAGCTGCACGGCCTTATTTAAATGTCATCAATATAAGTATGAGAGCAGACGTATCTTGCTACCAAAGTGCTCTAATTGAGTGTTATTATTTGCTTCTGTGAGACATAGAAAATATCCATTAATGAACTTAGATGAGATCACTTTCAGAACGGGTTCTCCGTAGTAAAACGCTGCTCTCCAGTTGGTGATGGTTCTCCAAGAAATATTTGCATTCAAATATCAATCTTTGTTTTCTTTATTTTTCATTTTATCTAAAATATAAATTCTTTCAAGGATGTTGTTTGTTAATTTTAATCCACGATCCAATTTATAGCTCTTCTACAAGAAATGTTTGCTGCAAATGCTATTCTTTGTTTTCGTAAGTATGTATACATTTTAACAAATGTTATTATTGTTGTTTTCAATTGTCATTTCACTTAAATAATGTATCCCGAAGCAGTTTTCTGCTATGGAGCAGTGATGTGATAACATCTTCACATGTTGTAGGTCTGAGAGCCAGAAGGAAGAGGTGACCAATCTTTACCTCACTTTGACCAGCGACGAGCGCAAGCATCAAACCCTGGGGGGTGGGGGGAGTCCCCTATCAAGAGACTATTATATCTATGTGTATAGTACTAGGACCATCATACTTTTGCACGCCTGAGTGCACGGAGTAATAGATGGCGAGTCATTCCCTCTAATAGCGAACGACGAGAACTGGCATTGAACACTTATTCATCCGCGCGATGACATTCTCAGATTAATGATCTTAACCCTTTTACACCAACGCACCCACTTTACAGTAAACCTATGTGATTTAAATGTCATGCTTCCTGTTATTGTAATGTCACCCAACATAATTTTGTGTGTCCTTGACAGTCTTCTTATAAGAAACTGGCTAAAGTAATGACAGCTGGAGTTCTGAAAGTGTCATCGACAGCAGGAAAACACTGCAGTAAAAACCGACAGGTAAGGCAGGTGTGATACAAACATAGTCATGAATTTGTGGGACTAATTATCAAAGGTAAATGTAGTCCACAAACAGGTACTGCCGTGTGAAGTGTTAGGCCTTCATATATTCTAGGCCACGACATATGAGGTGAGGTGGCAGGTTCCCTTCCTAGTCGCCGTCATTTCCAGACAATTTTCTGGTATCTTTAGTATCTTGAGGTCTTTAGTAACAAGATCAGGGGTCTGCGTGGTCCCGAGGTATGGTGTCCGCCTAGAGTGCTGGAGGTTCCGGGTTCAAGCCCCGGTGAGGGCCGGGATTTATTTCACGTGGACTTTTAGTAATAAAATTGCCCCTTGTCTCTGGGTAGTGAGATAGGACCCCCGTGTGTAAAAAATCCCCTGGCAGTTGGAAATCGAAAAAGAGTAGCCTAACGGTGCTGCCCGGGCAAAATTTCGAGTTAAAAATCTACCCAAAGTATTTCAGGATCCTCGCCGGTGCTACGGAGTTTGTGCACTGAGCTGAGTATCTCCAGACTCAGGTTTGAGTTAAGAGGAGAACGGAGCACTTATGGGTTGCACCCCTGTGCCGTGATGTTTGATCCATCGACTAAACTAAACTAACTAAACTAAACTTTCTGGTATCGAAGTTTACGAGGCTGGGTCGCTCTTATCGAAAATAAAAAAAAATAAAAAATCAACCTCTGCTGGTGATTGAACGCGGACAACATAGTGGGCAGGCACGCCAACTATCCACAATGCCATCACGACTCCTAACTAATGATTACTTATAAACAAAAAGCTGTCATTACTGACTATAGTATCTTGCGGTGTAGGACGGGGGAGTATTGACACTGAGTGATTAAGGCCGCCTGGCTAGTGCAGTCGCCGCGAACTGTGCTGGTTAGAGTGTTTATTTTTGCTCCGATTCGATACAATGTGATACGATACAGTACAGTACAACACAACACATTACAGTACAGTACAGTACAACACAACACAGCACAAGCATTACAATACTTCAAATGAAAACCTTAAATATATGTGTGTGTGTGTGTGTGCGAGAGAGAGAGAGAGACAGAGAGAGAGAGAGAGAGAGAGAGCAGAGAGAGAGACAGAGAGAGAGAGAGAGAGAGAGAGAGAGAGAGAGAGAGAGAGAGAGAGAGAGAGAGAATATATTTTAAACTAGTAAAGAACAAATGTATCATTCTTCGATGTAGTCATGACTGCGTACAATGCAAGTTCTCCAGCGCCGATACAGTGCTTGGATTCCTGTAGCAAAAAAAACTCTCTGGGGTCACTACTCGGTGTGCTTGACCCGGTAGTAAACAGTCTGTCAAAGAAGTCACGCCTTTTTGAAACTTCCTACTCCACTCATACACTTGCTGGACTGGCAGGCATGCATTACCATTCTGTACTTTTATTTGCAGATGAATTTGATTTAAAAAAAAACAAAACGGATAACTGAACGCTGGTCCTCTTTGGTTTACGTAATGAGTGATGTGGCCATTTTAAAACAGTTCTTATGACGTCACCGTGTTCGTCTCCACCGTGATGCCACTTGCTTAACACTTTTGACATCCTTAACAACAATATTAACAGGTTACAAAACAATGGCATGGTTATTGTAATTTATATCACACTTGTAAGGTGTTCATCTGAAGCCCCTTCGTAGAAGCAAACCCATTTCAGGACTCGGACAACACCAGCGCCAGTGTATCGGATGTAAGAGTTAACACACACAATCTTACAACGGATTCACAAGCAACTGACCATAAAGCAACTTACAAATGTATTTTTCGTTGCTAATATGTAATGGTAGTTGCATATCCTTTACAGGACGTCGCAGTCAACCCTAGCATTTTTTGGCTGTTTGTGATTTCTTTGCAACTTTACGTTCAGTAATTTGCCATTGCTTTCTGAACGACCGACACTCATATCATTTGTATGAAAACCAGCGCAAGGTGGTCTGTTTTCAATTCGTCCTGCAGCTGTATATCGAACACGGTATGCGGGATTGCGAGTTGCGTTCGTAACTCCTCTCGCCACAACGCAGTAATATATGATGAATAACTTGATTACATTTGCTACGTTAAATTGATTTCTTTTTAAATTCTCACAAACCAACTGTGCAGATCAGGGGTGGTGTAAATGTAAATGGGGGAGAACTGGGATCTGAGCTGATCGGAACTCGGAGCAGCACTGAAATGATCCGTAAACAGAATGTGCTCAAAGTGAAGAAGTCCAAACTGACCGGGCTAACGACAGATGGAAACTTTGTACACCCACTGGACAGTGTCAAGGAGATAAGCACAAACGGTAAGAGATGATTGTCGATGTGTGGACGAAGAATGTTATCTCATAAAAATAGTTGTGGCTGTGATTTACTCACCATGTTCATCATTACTATCTTCAATATTTTGTTTATGTTTATGCTTAATGAAAAAAGCACGACAGCTAAATATCTACTGCAAGAGTATCCAATAATCAGATCAGAGAAAATTATGTTGGTCTACACTCGTTTTACACTTTGTCCACATAAATAGTCTAAACGAAATGTGTAAGGAACATAACATGAAAATTAGCATCAGTAAAACAGAGTTAATAACTAAAACCAAGGGGGAAAAGGAAAAAAAAAGAAGATCCATATAAAAGAACACCCATAGAAACAAGTAAAGAGCTTCAACTACTTAGAAAGTATAATATCATCTAATGGAAAATCAGAAGACGAGATCGAAAATAGATATAATAAGGCAGACCAGTTCATTGGACAAACACGTATCATTAGATACTAAAAAAAAAGCACTCTACAGCACAATCTTCCTACCAACGTTATATTACCAATGCCAAAACCTGGACAATGACAGAAAAGGATAAAAGAATGATTACAACAACGGAAACGAGATTCATGAGAAGAATACTCAATGTATCAAGAAGATTGAAATCAGAAATAAATAAATCAGGACTAAAGTGGGGGTTATAACAGCGCAAGATTTCATCAGAAAACAGCAAGTTAAATGGTTCGGTCATATAACTACCGTGTTTCCCCGAACATAAGACCTACCCCCTGTTAATAAGCCCTAGCACACTATTGCTCAGGATCGCTCTTTTAACGTCAAGACCTACCCATGGCCGGATTTTAGACTTGATAAGGCCCTAAGCTATTTGAAATATTGGGACCCTTTATAAGTCCAGATATTCTATGTCAGTGACAAATTGCTCACTCGGACAATATTTTTGGAGGCTCCCACTTTCTTGGGGGCCCCAAGCTACAGCTTGTGTAGCTTATACGTAAATCCTGCACTGGACCTACCCCAAAAATAAGCCCTAGTTAAGATCGTCGGCTAGAATGAAAGACTTGCTGCCCGAATGGCCATTCAGAGTGCAGACGTCACTAGTGCGCACTTGATAATGAACGGATGTGGTTCATAATTCAATACGTCAGTCGTGTGAAATAAAGTTACCAGTGCACTACGAGCAGGCTACGTGGACAAGAAATGCTCATTTAAGGAAAGCTTTATTGCTGGACATGAGAGACTTGGACCAATGATTCTGAAGGATGTAGCGTAACGTCAGCTACGATGATAGAAATATAAAAGTAGACGCGATAGACTTTCTATGGATAGAAAAATAAGTCACTGGAGAAGACGAGACCAAATAGCTCGTAATTCTAGAAGGATTCAAGGTCCTAGAACAGATCAAGTCTTCTGACAGTGTTCAGACGGAAAGGAATGGCGTACAACTATACTTTAACAAAGACAGTCTGCCAAGAGGTTTCCTGCTACGTTGCCTGAAATAAAAGCGCGAGCACCCTATTTCTAATCCACTCTCACTGACGACATGGAGAAAGACAGTGACAAACTTGTGTATCTTCTCACACTCTACGGCTTAACCTACTCGTAATATCTTACATTAATAACAAACTAGTTGGTTGAAAGTTAAAACTCACAACTACGTGTATTGTTGAAAAACACTCGGGGTGCTCCACAGGAGGCTACCCTGATATATAAGGGGTTAACACTTCCTTGTACTATTATAACATCATATCTTGAAGTAACACTACTATCTTGCTATCTTCTGATTCAGCTAGAATGTTTATAATCCTTGATATAAATTATCTGGCCTGAAATAGTATACTTTGAAGTGGAATGTTGATGGTGTTGGCCAACGGGAGATGGTGGCCACTTATCTGGTGAGTCTTTTACTCCGGGAAGTCAGCAGGTTCGTCAATTGTGGTCTCAACCTCTCCCCCTCAAGTGAAATCATATTCTAGAATCTTCTGTCCTCGGGTTTGACTCAAATTCACTCAGTATAAAACAACTATTTTTAATCAAGGTCCACAAGATAACAGTGCGACAACGCACTTTAAATAAAGTTTTCTGGAGTAATATGTTTAACGTAACCGCAACAGGTTTATGATTGTAGTGTGGTGAGAAGTACTTAACAGTTTAGTCAAAGTTCCTGACTTATCCCAAACGTGATGCTGAAGGTGTCGAATCTGGAGAATATATTCAGCGAGAGCAAATGAACTTTCTGTCAAGGCCCTGTACGAATCTAAGATCGGCCATGGACTATTTACTGATGGCCAATTACATCTCATACATGCAGAAACAAAATAGTATGTGCTATCTGCTCCTACTCCCTACCATTCCCTATACTAGGATCAATAGCAGCACAACAAAATTATTCTATTCTTTCTTCTCATGACTGAATATAATGATTGTTAAGTGATAATTAAAAGTTATAATAATATAATAGATATACTGATTGTATTAATATATATATATATATATATATATATATATATATATATATATATATATATATATATATATATATATATATATATATATATATATATATATCTATATATATATATATAATAAAATAAAATATAATAATGATTTAAAAAAAATAATCTAGGTATACAGACACACACATACAATCCATTACACAGATTACTGGCAGAATAATATTTATATTCTAATTCTAGCAAATAAGCATTCTCTGTAACACATATCTTCCGATATACACAATTTATTTAATTATCATTATGGAATATACTGATAGACTGAAGATTGATGTAGTGACAAGCAAGATCAGTACTAAGATTTCGTGAGAAATAAACGATGGGAAATATTGAAAACGCCTAGGGTCCCCCTTGCCGCCCACGCTAGTATTTGACCTTCTCACGCGTGTTTAGTAAGATTCCCTATTAACGCGGCATAGAAATATTCAATATTAACTACATTTTTAGTATAGCCTTAATCCACTTGTACAAGGACAATTCGAAAATGCGTTCTAAACGACTTTACTAAGTTTTCCGGCTATCACCCCAGCGCCTATGTTGTTATAAACCCACGTTAAATTAATTCCGACACGGTTACGTTTAGCGGTCTAAGTCCGACTTTGTGAAGACACATGAAGGGTGTAGCATAGGTGGGGAGCGCAAGCGCAGTTGAAATACCACTACTTTTATCGTTTCTTTACTTATTCAGTCTCAGTCGGTAGAGATTTGCCCGCAACAGACGAGCAATATCTCCGGTGGGCCTACTCTCGCTGGTTGCGAGATCCGCACAGTGGAAGGGATGGGAGATTTCCTCGCAATAGACGAGCAATATCTCCGGCGGGCCTATTCCCGGTGGTTGCGGGATCCGCACAAGTCAGGCGGTGAGCCTGACGGTAGTACACGCTTTACACAGGTCCGGACACTTGTGATTGACAGATGTGCGCGTACTATTGTCCAGGCGCGTACGAGGCCCGCACCTGTGGGACTTGGCTGAACGTCTCTTGGGTTCCAGGGTCTGGCCACCACTCGCCACCTGCTCGTGGAGGCGAGGTCTCGGAGGTTTGACGCTGAGCCGCCAGCATCTGCAGCCTACATTGTGCCAGACGTATTGGTTACCCATTCCTCTGGAAAACACAAGGCAAGGCCGAGAGAGGGAACATGGCGTTTGGGCACCACATGTTTCTCTGAAGCTCTGCCCAGGCATTGTGATGGAATATTGGCCACATTCCAACTCACATACTTTGGTCTGTCAAGACTGCAAGGTGCCACTCATACATATAGACATATAAAGACACCCCCCCTCCCCCCCACCCTCCGAAAAAAAAAAATAAATCTCTATTGCATTTTTAAGCTAAAGTTAATATAATACCCGGTCTTATTTTCGGGGAAACAAGGTATTCTACCAACTAACAGTATATCACAACAAGCAATGATGTACAGACCAAATGGTTCCAGAAGAAGAGCCCGACCATGTAAACGATGGACAGAGGGAATAACGGATTCGATGGGAATCTCGATTTATGAAGAACATGAACGGGCACTCTCCCACTGTTTATGCTTCATCTCGACATCGCAAGGTACAAGAGGAACAAGATGAGATGGGATAAGACACCCGCTTTATCTGAAGACAAACTCTATGGAGATGTTAACAACCTTTAGTTGACTTCTGCTCTCTTTAAATATATTTATGTTGACATTTGAAGGTGGAAGAAGAAGAAGAAGAAGAAGAAGAAGAAGAAGAAGAAGAAGAAGAAGAAGAAGAAGAAGAAATTGGACCATCATTTTCTGAACAAATGCTGTCTTGTGCATTATTTCTGGCTTGTTTTGATTTCATAGTTTCTTCGTGGTTCCTTTCATACAACGTCATCAACATTATCCAGATTTCTGACCATGGTTATACCATTGTTCCCGAGTACGCCGAATGTATATTCTTCCAACGTTGATTAGATTCTCATCAATTTTATCATTGTCAACTGCCGCGTGTAATCTGGCAGCTTTCTCTAGACGTTCATCTACTGAAATCTTGTCTTATACACTACTTGACGAGTTGGCAGTGTCTTCTTGGGAACGCACAACTTCTGATTTTTAGGTGTTATCTTGCATGCTATATATACATTTACTGACCCAGCCTGGTGTTTACACAGTAATGTAATTACAGGCCTTCAAAATAAAAGGAAACAGATTTTGCAAATGTTATCTGGTCGTGTGGGCATATGTGGCTTATTGATTAGTGAACGCAGTCTCACAATTCCCGGACATACCGGGTCGAGGTTTTGAAATCAGCACCACGCTTCTTCTCCACATCGTCAGTGGCCTATTTTGTCTCGTCAATCGGCTTCTGCACATTGCCAGTTCTCTTGTTTGATATCATTTCATGTGATGTTAACAAACTCTCCAGCATTAGTATTAAGTGTCGCTGTCGACATTTCTTACAATGATATTCAGACACTATGTCTGCATCTGTCTGTCTGTCTCTGTCTGTCTGTCTGTCTGTCTGTCTGTCTGTCTGTCTGTCTGTCTGTCTGTCTGTCTGTCTGTCTGCCTGCCTGCCTGCCTGCCTGCCTGCCTGCCTGCCTGTCTGTCTGTCTGTCTATCTGTCTGTCTGTCTGTCTGTCTGTCTTTGTGCGTACCAAATTTGTGACAATTTGAAAATAATGTTCGGCCGTTCGTTCGTTAGTTCGTACTCTCTCTCTCTCTCGCTCTCTCTTTCTCTCCCACTCTCTCTCTCACGACCTACACATACGTGTTTGGTTCATTTGACGTTGTCCTATCCTGCTGCAGTCGTGATTTCTCTTATCTGTTATAGTCGCATGTAAGTGCGAGCGTTTCATGGATAACAACGCTTGAAATATAAAAATATCGAAAATGCGTCGCAGCATTTTACCATTTTACAATTTCATTCTCTAAATAACGACATGTAAAAGCCACTTGAACCTGCAATTACATTCAGATACACGATACACGGGATACAGAAATTTGCTGTAGTAACACATAGCCGAGAACGATTTTGTGATAATCAGTGGTAGTGGTAAAATAAACTGCACTGGGCTGCTTTACAAACTGCATCACAATGACATAAAATACTAGTCGTAAATATGCTAAGCTACGCAATATGATGTCATAGTTGTTAGCATTATCATCATCATCATCATCATCATTATTATCATTAACAACATCATCATCATCATCATCATCATCATCATCATCATCATCATCATCAGCGCCACCATCATCATAATATATAACTAGTTACATACAAGTTAAAAAAAAAAAAATTAAATATACACCGTTACTTTGTGAGGCAGGGCGGGCCATACTTACATTAAAAAGAACCAGGGCGGCGCCCTGGAACGACAACACACCTGGAGATAATATTCAACGTGTAAATATCTGTTTTCAGTGGCTGTGAAAACACCAGGAGGGTCTTATCACAACATGAAGTCAATGAAAACGGGGAGCTGCGAGGTTTTCGCCTACGCCTCGGACTTCTGTATCGTTGGCAAGGCAAGCAACACTTATTTTCGTATTTATATTATGATTGTACAGTTATCTCGGAACAGTCATAACATCTGATGGGAGACCCCTTGAAGAGATTAGAACAAGAATTGCCATTGCGAAGGTAGCCTTTTGCAAGATGAAAAACATACTGACCAATAAAAAGATATCAATTGAAACGAGAAGAAGAGTGTTGAAGTGCTACATAGAATCTCTACTTTTGTATGAATGTGAAGAATGGACAATGAGCAGACAAGCTGAAAAACATCTGATGGCTGTGGAAATGTGGTTTCTAAGGAAAATGCAAAGAATACCATGGACAGACAATGAACACAGTCCTTCAAGAAACAAATGAAGATCGTAAACTGATTAGAGTCATTAGACGGAGACAGTCAAAATTTTTTGGGCATGTTATGAGAAGAAATGACTTGGAGAACTTGGTGACAACTGGCAAGATCGAAGGGAAGAGACCAAGGGGAAGACCTGAGAAGTAAATACCTGGATGGCTTGGCCTCGTGGCATGGTCGAGACAGGAACACGAAGCTGATCCACGACTCTAGTGATCGAGTGAGATGGCAAAACATGACCGCCCACTCTTATCGGCATGGCATATGATGGATGGGTGGATGAATGGATTATGATTAAGAATATAAAGAATGCTGTTTGATGACTAACAATTGTGCATGCCTTCTAAAGGTATGAAAAGAAGCTTATTTTGCCATTTATTTCCTATCGAGGCGTGGGCCCTCAATCAACTCACACGAAGCCATATCCTTTGCTATCTCTTGCAGCGCCCTCAGTGTCCTACCCATATAGTTCATCTCTTGTCTTTTAATTCTCTTCTCCATGTGATCTTAGGCTCCCACAATTCCGTTATCCTTATAGCTTCCAGACAAGCCAGTGCCTAGTTATACTATTCTCAGGTTTGCTCAACGTGTCCAACCCGGCGCCAGCGTCTTATCCTGAACTCTTGATTAATTGGGATTTCAGTGGTTCTCAACAAGAGCTCTACGTTGGTGATTCTGTCACACCACTTTAGTCCCACTACTCTGCGCAGATACTAGTAAATCAATCTTTGTATTGTTGTGTTACCTACCCAGATACCAACTCTGCGAATTAAGACAAATCATAACATTCACGGACCCGCTTTAGCGTAGTAGATAACACGTTTGCCCATCAGTACTGTGATAATGCGTTCGAATTCATATCGAGACATATTTAAAATCAAAAGAATAACCTGGGCTGGCAGGTCGATGCAGCCTTAAGTGAGTAACAGAAAATGTTATGTAAAGTAAAAACGTTAGTTAGTTAGTTAGTTAGTTAGTTAGTTTAGTTTAGTTTAGTTAGTTAGTTAGTTAGTTAGTTAGTTTAGTTAGTTAGTTAGTTAGTTTAGTTAGTTAGTTAGTTAGTTAGTTAGTTAGTTTAGTTAGTTTAGTTAGTTAGTTAGTTAGTTTAGTTAGTTAGTTAAGTTAGTTTAGTTAGTTAGTTAGTTAGTTTAGTTAGTTAGTTAGTTAGTTAGTTAGTTAGTTAGTTAGTTAGTTTAGTTAGTTAGTTAGTTAGTTTAGTTAGTTAGTTAGTTTAGTTAGTTAGTTAGTTTAGTTAGTTAGTTAGTTTAGTTAGTAGTTAGTTAGTTTAGTTAGTTAGTTAGTTAGTTTAGTTAGTTAGTTAGTTAGTTTAGTTAGTTAGTTAGTTAGTTTAGTTAGTTAGTTAGTTAGTTTAGTTAGTTAGTTAGTTAGTTAGTTAGTTTAGTTAGTTAGTTAGTTTAGTTAGTTAGTTAGTTTAGTTAGTTAGTTAGTTTAGTTAGTTTAGTTAGTTAGTTAGTTAGTTTAGTTAGTTTAGTTAGTTAGTTAGTTAGTTAGTTAGTTTAGTTAGTTAGTTAGTTAGTTTAGTTAGTTTAGTTAGTTAGTTAGTTTAGTTAGTTAGTTAGTTAGTTAGTTAGTTTAGTTAGTTAGTTAGTTAGTTAGTTTAGTTAGTTAGTTTAGTTAGTTTAGTTAGTTAGTTAGTTTAGTTAGTTTAGTTAGTTAGTTAGTTAGTTAGTTAGTTTAGTTAGTTAGTTAGTTAGTTTAGTTAGTTTAGTTAGTTTAGTTAGTTAGTTAGTTTAGTTAGTTAGTTACTTTAGTTAGTTAGTTAGTTAGTTACTTTAGTTAGTTAGTTAGTTTAGTTAGTTTAGTTAGTTAGTTAGTTAGTTTAGTTAGTTAGTTAGTTAGTTTAGTTAGTTTAGTTAGTTAGTTAGTTAGTTAGTTAGTTAGTTTAGTTAGTTAGTTAGTTAGTTTAGTTAGTTAGTTTAGTTAGTTAGTTAGTTAGTTAGTTAGTTAGTTAGTTTAGTTAGTTAGTTAGTTAGTTAGTTTAGTTAGTTAGTTAGTTTAGTTAGTTAGTTAGTTAGTTAGCTAGTTAGTTAGTTAGTTAGTTAGTTAGTTAGTTAGTTAGTATAAGAGGGAATTCATGGATGGCTCAGGCGGAGGATACGATCAGACAGGTGTGACCCCTGGAGAACATTAGGCGTGGAGAGGAGTGGGTCAGAGTGCCAGCGGAGCAGTCAGACTTGTGCAGAGTTATAATCACTTTAAGCCGGGAGTGCAGGGAGTAGCCAGCAGGGGCCACGGAAGTGGAAATCCAGCAACTAATTCAGGACAATGCTCACTCGAGTGATGTGATTATCTACACAGATGGTTCGGTGTCAAGAGGTGAGAGAAGTGGCTGGGGGTTCATAGCCAAAGCTAATGGTCGATGTTTGGGGCAGGAGAGCCTGGCATATGATACCACAACATCCAGCTTAAGAATGGAAGTGGAGGCAGTCACTGCGGCTCTCCGCTGGATGGAGAATACGACACACACACACATCGTGATTGTAACTGACTCAGAAAGCATGCTGACGAGGGTGAAGACGGGCAGACTTCGTGCGGAGTGGCTTGCTTTGCTTCGGAGGTCACGGGTGACAAGCATCGCCTGGATCTTTTCTCCGGGGCATGCCGGTGTGCTGGGAAATGAACAGGCGGACAGATTAGCTGGCTCTGCAGAACTTGGTGGAGTATTGATACATGACAAGGCAGACGTGGTTGCGGCCTTGTGGGAGCACGTGCACACCTCGGAGGAGCAAATGGATTACCATGGTCTGGCAAGAATGAGACAACGAGGAGTGACGAGGGGATCTGGCCGACGCTCAACGCTCAAAGGAAAGGCGAGACGGACTTATAATCAGATTGCTACTGGTACTATTAGTGTTGGAACTCTTCGCTGGCTGCTGAGGATGGGGACGGAGCACTTATGGGAATGCCCCGAATGCTGTGATGTCGATTCCTCAATCAATCAATCAATCAATCAATCAATCAGTCAGTCAGTCAGTCAGTTAGTTAGTTAGTTAGTTAGTTAGCTAGTTAGTTAGTCGACAGATCATCGTCATTGCACATCGAACCATTCAGTCCATAAGTGCTCGGATCCCCTCCTCAGCAAATCCTGCAGCGTGTGGCGGCTAACGACACCAGTTTTATGTTGGTTTATCAATCTTCATTGGCATCCTGCATAGTGTTCTTGTTTGGCCACACCTCTTAAGTTTCTGGTCTCGCAGTCTGACTATGGTTGTAGATTCACGGTCATCACTTGGTTCTCGCAAAATTCTTACTTCTCGTAGCGCATTCAGAATGACAGCCTGATCCATGGCGTGTCCGCCCTCCATAGTAGCCTTTCCTGAGAGTTCGTCTGCCCGCTCATTTCCTTGTACTCCCGCATGCCCTGGCACAAAGTAAAAGCGTGCGGCGCGATATTGATCACATCGCCTTTCGAATACTGATTGCCCTAAAACAATATGGGGCTCTCACCATATACCCAGTACGCCGCAAGTATAAAAGGTTATTCTACTAGGTCTTTCAACTTTCAGAACAACATTATGCAGCTGTTAATTCATTTAAAAAAAAAACAAACCCACACACTTTTGTTTTACACCAAGGAAAAGCTCTGGGAGATTTCAGTCAAATTATGTAGTTACTTTGTTGGATTTTAGGACTGTGTAGAACTTTCTCTGCTTCCGGCGGTCGAGTTGGACTACCATGTTGACTTCTCGTTTAGAAAGCGATGGCAAACTGCTGAACGTAAAATTCCCTTGTAAATCACGGATAACGAATTAAAAATGATCGGGTTTGATTGCGACGCCCTGCAATGCACTTGCTGTATTTTTATGATCATATCATCCGTGATGCCGGTCTCCCTGGCAGCTTTCTCCGTAACCCCGAATACTCTCGTGGTTGACGTGAGCGCACGAGAATTGGAAGCGGTTAGAGTCGCGCCAGTGACTTATGAGAGTATGGAGCCGGTCGCTCAGAAAGTCGTGACGTGCTGAGCGTAATCTAGCCTAGGAATCAACATACAGCTGAAAGATGCTGATGTTGACCGCGATATCCTGAAACAGGATGGAAACGCGGGAGAAAAAGAAAAAAATATCATCCGTGATATGAAACGGCACAACTAAAGATCGCGCGGAAAACAGTCTACAACAACTTTGACAGGAACACGCAACACAACACGTTTCAGGAGTCTAAAGGGCTAGCCATGAGTAAAATGAAATAACATTTACAGGCCCTCGCTGTAGCTATCTTAATACTGGATACTTTCATGTACTTTTCATATTTTAAAAATAAATGAAAAACAAAATTTATTTTGGAGCGGTGAAAAAAAAAAAAACAAACGAAGTCAATGGATACCCATTGCAAGTCACTATATTTCAATCCGAGATATTATTATTATTATTATTATTATTATTATTATTATTATTATTATTATTATTATTATTATTATTATTATATTTGGTGAATTAATGAAGCGCTCTCATGGAGAGAAAAAAACATATACAAGAGACAAATAATTATAAAAATGATAATAAAAACAACTGCCAGTTAAAATATAGTGTATTGTTATGTTGATAATATTTTCTGGAAAATCAAATTGGCTCTGCCCACTTGTGTAATCTGGTAAGAACTGATTCTGTCATGGATGCACGGTAATGTGGTTTTACTTTGAGGTGGTTGTTAAAGTTTGCATTTAGAACACAGCGAGTTATAGAATGGCAGGCTATCCTCATACATTATATCTTGAGCTTGTCCATAGTATAACGCTGCTGGTACTTAACTAGAGACAGAGAGAGAGGGAGTTAGAGATAGAGCAAGAAGGAGAGAGAGAGAGAGAGAGAGAGAGAGAGAGAGAGAGAGAGAGAGAGAGAGAGAGAGAGAGAGAGAACTAGAAAAAGAGCTAGAGTGAGAATGAGAGAGAGAGAGAGAGCTAGAGAGAAAGGTAGAGAGTTTTAGAGAGAGAGAGAGAGAGAGAGAGAGAGAGAGAGAGAGTTAGATAGAGAAAGAGTTAGAGAGAGAGAGAGTTAGAGAGAAAGCTAGAGGGAGATTTATAGAACGAACGAACGAACTTTATTTTAAAAGGGTAACAAACTGGGCACGTAGGCCCGTCTTACATTCGGCCCTTCCAATCACTCATCTTTCGTTCATCAATAGTGCATGATACATTCACAAAGGGAGCTGCGTGGTCTCGAGGTATGGTGTCCGCCTCGAGTGCTGGAGGTCCCGGGTTCAAGCCCCGGTGAGGGCCGGGATTTTTTCACGTGGACTTCTAGTAATAAAATTTCCCCTGGTCTCTGGGTAGTGAGATCGGACGCCCGTGTGTATTGTTGCGCACGTAAAAAATCCCTTGGCAGTTGGAAATCGAAAAAGAGTAGCCTAACGGCGCTGCCCGGGCAAAATTTCGAGTTAAAAATCTACCCAAAGTATTTCAGGATCCTCGCCGGTGCTACGGAGTTCGTGCACTGAGCTGAGTTTCTCCAAACTCAGGTTTGAGTTAGGAGGAGAACGGATCACTTATGGGTTACACCCGTGTGCCGTGATGTTGATCCATCGACTAAACTAAACTAAACTAATATTCACATAGGAAAAAAACATTGTCAAATGAATGTTGTAAACATAAACAAAGCATATAACCATGTTATGAGACACATCCCCCACCCACCCATACATCCCCACCCACACACACACACACACACACACACACACACTCACACACCCATGCACACATACATTCCCCCACCCACCCATCCCCCACCTACACACATCTCCCCACCCACCAACACATCCCCCACCCACCACACATCCATACCCACCCACATACACCCCCAGGCACACATACACGCATCCACCCACCCACCCATCCACACATCCCCCACCACACTCATCTCACCATCCACAAACACACACATCCCCCACCCATCCCATAACCCACCACCATTCACCCACCCACATATCCTCGACCACCCACTCTCACACCCCCAACCACCCAGCCAAACACACATCCCCCAAGAACACATCACACCACCCACTAACACATCTCTCCGCCAACCCACACATCCCACACACACATCCCGCATCCACACACACATCCCCAACCCACAAATCTCCCCCACCCACCCACACATCCCGCACCCAAACACACGCACATCCCGTAACCTACTCACACTCACACACTAACACATCCCCCACCACCCCAACCACACATCCCCACCCACACACATCTCCCCACTCACCAACACATCCCCCATCCATAGAGAGAGAGAGCTAGAGATAACTAGAGAGAGAGAGAGAGAGAGCTAGAGTTAGTGAATGCTTGAGAGAGCTAGAGAGAGAGAGATAGAGAGAATTAGAGCGGGCTAGAGAGAGCAAGAGAGAGATCGAGAGACGGAATGCTATAGATAGAGCTAGAGAGAGCGAGAGAGCTAGCGATATAGCTAGAGAAAGCTAGCAAGAGAGCTAACGAAAGACATAGAAAGAGTTAGCTAAAGCTAGAAAGAGCTAGAGAGATTTAGAGAGAGCTAGCGAGAGAGCTAGAGAGAGAGATAAATAAAGAAATAAACTTTTATATTTTATGAGCTAGAAAGAGCTAGAGAGTGAGAGAGAGAGAGAGAGAGAACTAGAGAGCTAGGGAGAGATAGAGCTAGAGAGAGCTAGAGAGAACTAAAGAGCTAGATAAATAGAGAGTTGGCAAGAGAGCTATAATTAGAGAGAGAGAGAGAGAGAGAGCTAACAATAGAGCCAGAGTTAGAGAGAGAACTAGAGTTAGAGAGAGCTAGTGAGAGAGCTAGCGAGAGAGCTAGAGTTAGAGAGAGTTAGAGAGAGAGCTAGAATTAGAAAGAGAGCTAGAGAAAACTAGCGAGAAAGCTAGAGAAAGCTAGCGAGAGAGCTAGAGCTAGGTAGAGATAGATAGATAGATAGATAGAGAGAGAGAGAGAGAGAGAGAGAGAGAGAGAGAGAGCTAGAGTTAGAGAGAGAGAGAGAGAGAGAGAGAGAGAGCTAGAGAAAGAAGTAGAATGCGAGCTAGAGAGAGCTAGAGATAGGGTTGCTAGACGTCTGGCAAAAAAGGACATTTCCTCCTTTTTAGCTAATATTCTCCGTCCGGCAGGTATAGCTAAACACCTTTAAAAGGTACGACTTTTCTTATATTTTGTTTAAAAACAATATTTTGTGAGTAAATGTATAAAGATTGTAAGGTAATAATTGTACAATCGGCTGTTTAAATAATGTATTTTTAGCATTTTGAAAAAGGCCTCTTTCGAATTAATATTTATTTTTTAACGTGATTGTTTCTTGGTCGATTCACTAACATCAAGATACACTTATTGGCAGCTATTGTAATACGATTGTACTGATTGTGGGTTTAATCTTTTAAAAAAGTTTGCATATCCTATACAGGACATCGCTGTCAACATCAGCATCTTTCAGCTGATTGTTGATTTCTTGGCAAGATTACGCTCAGTAGTTTGCCATTGCTTTCTGAGCGACCGGCTCCATACTCTCATAAGTCACTGGCGTGACTCGAACCGCTTCCAATTCTCGTGCGCTCACGTCAACCACGAGAGTATTCGGGGTTACGGAGAAAGCTGCTAACCTCTCGGCCAGGGAGACCGGCGGGTTTAATCTGGAACGATTGAAATTAAACATTACATTTGTCATCCTTTGTCCTCTTTTTTGTTTTATTATGTCCTCCTTTTGGTGCCCACGTATCTGGCAACCCTAGCTAGAGAGAGTTGGCTGAGGACCGTTGCTTCATTGGGAGATAACAGACAGCATCATGTGAAGAGCATCTTCCCTGAGAAGTGACAGCTGATAAAGCATGAGATATGTTTAGTTCTTTGTGTGTGTGTTGGGGGGGGGGGGGGGCGACCGAGGATTAACAGGTGACTGATTGACAAATATAGGTAGAAGAGATAAGAGAAAAAAAAACTGTCGTAGTTTGTTTCAGAAAACATTGCCTACCGTAAATAACATGCCTATTCATAGACATTTTCACAATGAAATTTCTAAACGCAAAAATGAAAGCTTGACCCAATTGTCTCTCTCCTACCCCAGAGGAAATCTTCCATCACAATCTCCTTCAGCAGTTCATCTTCATCCGACGGCGTGGACAATATCGATGACAGTGGCCACCGGAACCAGCTACAGCATTGCGAACAGGCCTCGCAGGTTCAGTTCCCATCTGAGAACGGTGGGTATGTGGCTGAGAATGGATACAGCAGTAGCCAGCTGGAGATCACCAGGGATGGACTCCGTCAGCTTGAGAAGGTGATGAAAGAGGTTCGTTTCTTGATTTGTTCAGGCTTTGTCCCGTGTTTTAGCTATGCTTGACATGCCTTCTACGACTCTAACTCACACGCAGTGTCACAGCGGACACAGCTGTGTCAGGTATACCTTTAGGTGGCAGTGGTAAGTCAGGTTGTAGTCCGGTATGACTGAGCTACCGTATGACAGTAGACGGTACTACCTGCTTCCTGGTAGCCCCGGATATTGGGCGACGCTCTCCAAACCCGACACCTCAAATTGTGCCAACGGCTTCGAGCGGAGGGGCGCAGTTGGGCGGGGACAAGCCTTATCCTGATGTGAGGAAAGGCAACATAAAGATTAAATGTTACAGCATGGCAGACCAGGTCCTAAGCATTGGTAGACAACTGGTCTAGGATCGAAGATCTGACAGGCGGTCAGTTAGAGCATTGCTTTGCTGATCCGGCAGCTTCTGCAGCTTGCCTTGTTTCAGATGTATTAGTGTTACATATCCTCTGGAGTAAACTAGGCAGGCCGAGAAAGGGATCATGCTG
This sequence comes from Cepaea nemoralis, assembly GCA_014155875.1. Lineage (NCBI taxonomy): Eukaryota > Metazoa > Mollusca > Gastropoda > Stylommatophora > Helicidae > Cepaea > Cepaea nemoralis. The sequence goes on along the minus strand of JACEFZ010016833.1, from coordinate 13,748 downwards.
CATGGGCAACACATTGTCGCTTCAATACAGCCCAGGCTTTGTGCTATGGAAAGTTTATTATGCCTTGTTTTAAAGCACAAATGTAACAAACTACCGTCTAAGAAGACAGCAGTACGGTGTGCGGATCTGACTGTCCCAGGTGGAAGCATCCAGATACCTTCCATACAAACACACACGCACATGAACAAACAGACATAAAGTACGCACACAAACAAACACACATAAGGCACCAGACAGACAAAGATGGTATTGATTCTTACCTGATACTGAACCCAGCGTTCTCGGGGAATTGGGGTGGAGCCAGTGGCGGATTGAGTCTACAAATATTGATGGCCAGGAGACTAGCTACAAACATGAGCTACATTGGCATGTTGAACATAACGTCTCATATTTAAAGGGCCCACTTGTCATCGACTGCTGACATCCTGAACAATCTGCCACTGGATGGAGCCAGGTGACAATGACATATCGAAAACTCGCGGAGGAATCATTGCAAACCCAGGCTTAACCCCAGCCACTCGGATGTTCCGTGCGCAGTCATAACCTGGCTACACCCTATTAAGCCTCTTCTGAAATGTGAAGCTCAAAAGCCGATCTTGGACACCCACCCCAGCCGTTTGTGAATGTTGAAAGGGGAAGGAGATCTCTAGAACACAGCATTGGTACCGGGTACTGAGTAAAGCATCTACTCCAACTTCATGCCTGTTAATGTAACTTATTTTCAGAGCTCAGACAACATAAACACCAATGCATAGGACTCATAATCATCAACAACAACAACAACAACAACAACAACAACAACAACAACAACAACAACAACAACAACAACAACAACAACCAACCAACCAACCAACCAACCAACCAACATTCCACCCACCACCACCACCACCACCACCACCACCACCACCACCACCACCACCACCACCACCACCACCACCACCACCACCACCACCACCACCACCACCACCACCACCACCACCACTGAATATAGACAGTCCCTGACAGAAAACAGTTCAGATCAGATCAGAAGCCATCGTAGGTCGCTTGCAGCTTATGGCCAGCATTTCCTGCCACTCGCGCCGTGACGGTACACACTGCTCCCAGTCCATTCTATAATGTTATATTTTCTGAGCATATTAGGCATATGGTGCGGGGTCCATATTGTCTTGAACAAGCGGCACTCGATGGGTGTTGTGGTCGGTATCACGCCGGTTATTTTGTCTTCTATGACATTGTATGGTACCCATGTCATGAGGCTGGGTGGATCCCGGAGCCATGTATTGATAATTAAAACCCCATTCAAAGAACGATTGGATCAACCGATAGGCAGCAGCAACAGTAGTAGTAGTAGTAGTAGTAGTAGTAGTAGTAGTAGTAGTAGTAGTAGTAGTAGTAGTAGTAGTAGTAGTGGCAGTAGTAGTAGTAGTAGTAGTAGTAGTAGTAGTAGTAGTAGTAGTAGTGGCAGTAGTAGTAGTAGTAGTAGTAGTAGTAGTAGTAGTTGTAGCACTAGTAGTAGTAGTAGTAGTAGTAGTAGTAGTAGTAATAGTAGTAGTAGTAGTAGTAGTAGTAGTAGTAGTAGTAGTAGTAGTAGTAGTAGTAACAGCAGCAGCAGCAGCAACAGCAACAGTAGTAGTAGTAGTAGTTGTTGTTGTTGTAGTAGTCGTCGTAGTAGTAGTAGCAGCAACCGCAGCAGCAGCAGCAGCAGCAGCAGTAGTAGTAGTAGTAGTAGTAGTAGTAGTAGTAGTAGTAGTAGTAGTAATAGTAGTAGTAGTAGTAGAAGCAAGAGCAATAGTAGTTGCCGTTGCTCTTCGTCTTCTTCTTCTTCCCCCGTGTCGTATACTCCCCTTTCTTCTTCTTCTTCTTCTTCTTCTTCTTCTTCTTCTTCTTCTTCTTCTTCTTCTTCTTCTTCTTCTTCTTCTTCTTCTCTTCTTCTTCTTCTTCTTCTTCTTCTTCTTCTTCTTCTTCTTCTTCATCTTCTTCTACTTCTACTTCTTCTTCTTCATCTTCTACTTCTTCTTCTACTTCTTCTTCTTCTTCTTCTTCTTCTTCTTCTTCTTCTTCTTCTTCTTCTTCTTCTTCTTCTTCTTCTTCTTCTTCTTCTTCTTCTTCTTCTTCTTCTTCTTCTTCTTCTTCTTCTTCTTCTTCTTCTTCTTCTTCTTCTTCTTATTCTATTCTTCTTCTTCTTTCTTCTTCTTCTTCTTCTTCTTCTTCTTCTTCTTCTTCTTCTTCTTCTTCTTCTTCTTCTTCTTCTTCTTCTTCTTCTTCTTCTTCTTCTTCTTTTCTTCTTCTTCTTCTTCTTCTTCTTCTTTCTTCTTCTTTCTTCTTCCTTCTTCTTCTTTCTTCTTCTTCTTCTTCTTCTTCTTCTTCTTCTTCTTCTTTCTTCTTCTTCTCTTCTTCTTCTTCTTCTTCTTCTTCTTCTTCTTCTTCTTCTTCTTCCTCTACTTCTTCTTCTTCTTCTTCTTCTTCTTCTTCTTCTTCTTCTTCTTCTTCTTCTTCTTCTTCTTCTTCTTCTTCTTCTTCTTCTTCTTCTTCTTCTTCTTCTTCTTCTTCTTCTTCCTCCTCCTCCTTTATAAATATAATGATTGGTTATGTATATAACATATCTCTTTCATATTAGCAAAGTCGCAACAGATCTGAAAGACTGACCCTCCGCCGTACTGACAACTCTCTTTACGCTGTGCCACACGACGTCAGCCCAGATACTCTATCCTCGGAGTCCAAAGTGAGCCTGGAGGCGTGCATTAATCTGTCAGATGAGCTGTAAGTTGTGTCACCGGGCAGCCCTTGTGCTGAATGTCTTAACAGCTGGTTGTGAAAGTGTGCGACGATACAGCGGATGCATAATCATCGCCATGTGCCATGCCGATAAGCGTGGGCGATCATATTTCGCCATCTCACACGATGACCACAGTGATGGATCAGCTCTGTGTTCCTGTCTCGACCGTGCCAAGTGGTCAAGCCATCCAGATATTTACTTCTCTGCCTTCCCATTGTATTTTCCCCTCAATCTTGCTATTTGTCACAATGTTCTCTAGGTTATGTCTCTTCTCATAACGTGCCCAAATATTCTGACTGTGATACTTAATAAATGATGTCTTAATAATATTTAAACAATATTTATTTCTCTCTGAAATAAAACCCCACCTACCCTTTTTACCTATTCACCTAGACCCATCAGTGTCATAAGTTGTTTCACGGACACTTCTGTAAGAGCCGCTGCTCATTCTTGACGATCTCGGCTCAATGTAACAATAACTCCACCCAATGCTTTATTGCTTCTCCATGCACTATTCTGTCCATTCTACACAGTATGTCAGAGATAAAGAGAGCAAAAGCTGAATTTCAGAAAAGAGAAGTATCGTATGCAATAAATCCCTATCAGTGAATGTCAGAAAGACAGTACTGATATTTTATATAGACCATGTTTTAAGTTTTAGCAGTGAATCATGGGACGTGGAAGAATAATAAGGAAGAGCTTGGAGGCCACGGAGATGTGGTTTATGAAACGAATGTTGCGAATACAATGGAATGCCAGAGTAACAAACAATCATTGTCTAGAAGAGACTAATGAAAGTAAAACATTATATACAATAAGAAAGATACAAACATCATTCTTTGGTAATGTAATGAGAGTTTGGCATTGGAAAACATCGTGGCTATTAGACGGACCAGTTGTAGAAGATGCAGAGAGAGACCGAGAGAAAAGAAGCTGAATGGACTGAAACGGTGGCTAGAGGAATATCGTCAGCAGAGTTTATCCAGAACACCAAGGAGCCTGCTGTGGGTATGTGAAGTGTTCGGACCATCGCATTTCATAAGCCTGTATGCACGGAGAAATACGTGACCAGCTTTTCCTTTCCGTAGCGAACGTCGAGAGCTGACACCCAAGCCTCGTCCGCCCGCATTCATGCCTTTGTCAGCGTAACGCCTGGAGCTTTACAGCAAGGCGCCAGCTTTGTATTTATATAACCATGCGCGCGCGCGCGCACACACACACACATACACAAACTAGAACAAATAGAAGAATAATACTGATATTTTACCATATCTGAACACTGAAAGCTGGCGAGGGTCGAGGGTCTCTCCAACTGGTGGTGAGGGATCTGCGAAGGATTTGTTACGTGATGAATATGTACATGTGATTCATAGATACATAGATACATAAATAGAGAGTTACATGGATACAATTTTTATATATATATATATATATATATATATATATATATATATATATATCTATATATATATATATATATATAACGTAAATATATAGATTCATAGATGTATAGATATATAGAAAGCTAGATACATTGAAATGAAATATAGACTAGACAAATTAATGTACAGTTAAATACTTAGATACAAAGATACATAGCTACATATATACACAGATACATATACACACTACTGACAGATCCACATATGCATAGATACAATAAACATAGATACACAGACCCATACATCATACATTCAGGCGTACAAACACCAATTACAAACACATACACACGGGAAACGCGCCAATTAATAGACGCACAATTGCCCAAAGACAGACATGCATGTAAACATACATTTTAATCTTTAAACTTGATGTGATGTCTTAGTCAAATATGACTGGGCTACCTTATGACAGTAGACGGTACTACCTGCTTCTGTTAGCGCCGAACGTTGGGCGGCGCTTACCAAACGCGACACCCCACATTGTGCCAACGGCTTCGGGCGGAAGAACGCAATTGGGAGGGTACAAGCCTTATCCTGGTGTGAGGAAATGCAACCTAAAGACTAAATGTCAAGGCAGGGAAGATCAGGCCCTAAGCCTTGGTTGGTAACTGGTCTAGGATTGAAGCTCCGGCAGGCGGACAGTTAGAGCACTTGCTTTACTGATCCGGCAGCTTCTGCAGCTTGTCTTGTTCCAGACGTATTGGTGCCACCTTTCCTCAGGAGTAAACTAAACAGGCCGAGAGAGGGATCATGCTGCATGGGCGACACGCGGTCTTTACATTCAGCCCAGGCTTTGTGTTATGGAGAGGTAACCCCATTTTAGAAACTATCGTCTGTTAAGACGGCAAGGTGCCAGTCAGTCAGTCAATCTTTTAAACTCCTGTCCTCATTGCGGTATCATTCTTAATATCTCTCATTTATGATGCGCAGAGGCTGTGAGAATTCTCAGGAGCTGAATTCGACTGATCAGTTGGCCCAGTCATTTGACCAGCTACAAATGCGTTCCCCGAAGAGACTGACTCCTCCTGGTAATTCCAGGCCCGCTGGAGACTGGTGAAAAACGGACACGTGAAGACAGCTTGTAGTTAGGTCATTGATGCATGTCTGAGAGAGTAATGGTGGGCTGAGACGGAATAAATAACAAATAACAGAAGAGAAATAAAGAGTGGCAGAGAGAGAGAGAGAGAGAGAGAGAGAGAGAGAGAGAGAGAGAGAGAGAGAGAGAGAGAGAGAGAGAGAGAGAGAGAGAGAGTAAAAAGAACCAAAAACGGGTCTAACAGGGAGAAACTGCAAGTGGTAATAACACTGATTTTTAAAAATACATTTATGCTTTCTATAAAGCAAATACACTTTGTTAAAAAAAGGATAAATAATTCTTATCTGTTGAGATTATTTCCTATGTTGACAAGAAATTACATATCTGTGTGTGTATCCGATAATTTAGTGCTGGTCTCGTTTTTTTTTTCTTCCGCATATCCTTTACATCGCTGTCAACATCAGCATCTTTCAGCTGACTGTTGATTTCATGGCAAGATTACGCTCAGTAGTTTGCCATTGCTTTCTGAGCGACCGGCTCACATACCCCGTAAGTCACGGCCGCGGCCAGAACCCCTATGGATTCTCGCCGTACGTCACGCCACTCACGAGAGTACACGGGATCACGGAGAAAGACGTTACACCCCTAGGCCAGGTGAGCCGGCGCTGGTCTCGTTAATATATTTTAATAAACACAATCGTTTGACCGACTGGTTGATTGGTATAAGAATCGGCATATTAGCACGCCATGACATGCCCATGGACGCTCTGTTTCCTGAAGAAAATGTCGTTACGTGTAGATGTGGATTGTCCAAGTAGCATGCTCGCTCTAAACACTGCTTATCCTTCCTCTCATGATTCCCTCTTTGCCAGCCTCTAACTTAAATCCAAATAATTAAAGCATCTTTAATATGCGGTTTCATGTCATTCTTTTTCCTTTTCTTCTTTCGTTCGCTTGAAATTTGTCTATATCTGCTTTGTTGTCTCTTGTATGAATTTAACTGAGATGTACTTTAGGTCACTCAGTGGTCTATAGATTTTATCTTCCACTGTTGTTTCTCTAGGCCTGAAGGTGCTTCATGTTATTGCATCTCCCACTAGCAATGTTTCATAGGTGATCTTTAGAATGTGTGCCGCATCCATTGCCAGTGTGCTGACTACTGGTGGTCTAGTCGCTAGTGCCGCATCCATTGCCAGTGTCCTGACTACTGGTGGTCTAGTCGCTAGTGCCGCATCCTATGCCAGTGTGCTGACTACTGGCGGTCTAGTCGCTAATGCATCTGCTCATTCCTGATCTTTCACTCCAGCATGACCCACTCAGTATACACACGTATACTGCAACAGAAAAATGTATGTGATTGGTATCCACCCATGCCACACACGGCCTTTTTGGTTTTTGCGCAATACAGATTGAGAATCTGAAAATATGATTGATCTGGCAACTTTATTACCAGCTACCCATCTTAAAACTGCCGCGATTGCCTCCATCTCCATCCTCATACTTAGACCTGTATGCTCCATGTATTGTAGCTGGGAAGCCCCATCCAGATTTCCAATCACGATGCATAGAACCTCCAGTGTACGCTAATGCGCCATGTCTCTAGATATTCTCATATTTAAGTTGTTGTAACTTCAATTCTGCACTGTATGTATTATCTGTCCGTGTGATGATTTCTTCGTGGAAGTTGCTCTTGTGGTTGCCGTTGTTTATTTATTACTGTCCCATGTATTTCTGCTCGACTGAGATCACCTCCTTAATGTGATGATTACCTGGTGGACGCTGGTCTTGTGTTTGCCGTTGTCTATCCGTGCCTATCCCATGTATTTCGGCTTGACTGAGGTCACCTGTCTAGTATGAGTATTATCTGGTGGGAGAGTATGCTATAGTCTATATCCATTCCTGTCCCCTGTATTTCTACTTGACTGAGGTCACCTGTCTGATGCTGTCTTCTGCTCGTACCATCCATGAATCTCTTTAATTAGCTTCCTGTGAGATCATCCAGGCCACCATGAAGTTGGTGTTTGTCATCGTTGGTAAGTCGCGTGTAAGCCCTGGCCTGTGCCATGATGATGAGCTCGACTTCATCGACTCTTGAACACCGGCTAGCCACTGCTCTAGGAGAAGAGGTCTTTGGCTCTTGAACACTGGCTCATGTCTGCTCTAGGAGAAGTGGTCTTTGGCTCTTGAACACTGGTTTATGTCTGCTCTAGGAGAAGTGGTCTTTGGCTCTTGAATACTGGCTCATGTCTGCTCTAGGAGAAGTGGTATTTGGCTCTTGAACACTGGCTCATGTCTGCTCTAGGAGAAGTGGTATTTGGCTCTAGAACACTAGTTTGTGTCTGCTCTAGGAGAATTGGTCTTTGGCTCTTGAACACTGGTTCATGTCTGCTCTAGGAGAAGTGGTCTTTGGCTCTTGAACACCGGCTAGCCACTGCTCTAGGCGAAGAGGTCTTTGGCTCTTGAACACTGGTTTATGTCTGCTCTAGGAGAAGTGGTCTTTGGCTCTTGAATACAGGTTTATGTCTGCTCTAGGAGAAGTAGTCTTTGGCTCTTGATCACTGGTTTATGTCTGCTCTAGGAGAAGAGGACTTTGGCTCTTGAACACTGCGTTATGTCTGCTCTAGGACAAGAGGATTTGGTTTTCGAACACTGGTTAGCGACTTCTTTAGGACAAGAGGACTTTGGCTCTTGAACACCGACTAGAGACTGCTCTAGGACAAGAGGACTTTGGCTTTCGAACACTGGTTAGCGACTCTAAAGGACAAGAGGATTTTGGCTCTTGAACATTGGATTGTGTCTGCTCTAGGACAAGTGGTCTTTAATTCTTTAACACGTTTAATGATTGCTCTAGGACAGGGGCTGGAACCTCTTTTTCTGGCAAGGGCCATATAGATATGTATAACATCATTCACGGGCTGACAAAAATTATCAACTTAAACATTAGCCTGTTATATTTAGTCTAACAATTCACCCCTGCTGTGATGGCTGGAACTGCTTCTCTTTGATTATTCTGATTGTGATGTTAGCTGGTACCGATGATGTTGCCACTCACAAACGCTTTTCCAGGTTTGTTTTGGTCAGTCTCTGGGATATTACGTTTTCAAAAGAACTGCTCCTAGCATTAAATTGTTCCCATTATAGATGCATTGTTTAATGCATGTCTCCTAAAAGTTGTAAGTTCATGATTCCTTATGCAACATTTACAGAACTCAAGCAGTGTGAGACGATGTTGTACTTAGCTTTCAACTCATCATAGCTTTGCATCTGAATGATCGCGTGTTGTAGGTTATTGAGTACATTAGCTGGTTCCATTTAAATCTTGTAGGAAAGATGTATAATTCCTTTTGTGTACTTTTCACTTTTTAAAATCTTTCATTAAACGCCTTAATTAGTTTCTCACATTCACCAGCACATTCAAGTGTTGTAGCAGACTTTTCTTCTTTCAGTGTAGAGAAATGAGCCATTTTATTCTTTACCAGTTGCACTTTCTTTAGCCTTAATTTGGCTTCAGTTTTTTTTTTTTTTCACTGGCTCTTTTTGAACTCAAGCGTTGACCATGCACAATACTTCTAGTAGTGCTGGACTGAATTTTACGTGTGGATTAGCTTTTCATTTTAGCAGTGTCCCTCGCCATCAGGCGAACCCTTTCCAACTTCTGAGGTACATGTAATTTACGTCTCCAAGTCAAGGACGACAGGTCAATATTTTAGTCCGACTGCCCGGTATAGGGGTTGAACTCCTTACCTCGGCATCAGCACACCGGATGTTGTAAGAACACGTGTTCGTATTCATTCGGCCAAGCTGACCCTAGACTAGCTTCAAATGACTGTTAGACCAAATGATTTAGCGCGCCTTATACGAGCCAAAGGCCGGACGTTCCCCGCCACCGATCTAGGACATAGGTATTTAACTCTGTGTGTCTGTCTGTCTGTCTGCCTGCCTGCCTGCCTGCCTGCCTGTCTGTCTGTCTGTCTGTCTGTCTGTCTGTCTGTCTGTCTGTCTGTCTGTCTGTCTGTCTGTCTCTACCATTTCTGCTGCTATCAGCACCAAGGCCTACACTGATTAAATCTTGGCACACTTTTCCATGGTATGCATGAATACAGACTGAAATCCCAATCTGGCTTACCATGATTGCCATGCCTGAGAACAGACTGAAATCCCAATCTGTTTTACCATGATTGGAGAATAGACTGAAATTCCACTATGGCTTACCATGATTGCCATGCCTGAGAACAGACTGAAATCCCAATCTGGCTTACCATGATTGCCATGCACGAGAATAGACTGAAATTCCACTATGGCTTACCATGATTGCCATGCCTGAGAACAGAATGAAATCCCAATCTGGTTTACCATGATTGCCATGCACGAGAATAGACTGAAATCCCAATCTGGCTTACCATGACCGCCATGCACGAGAATAGACTGAAATCCCAATCTGGCTTACCATGATTGCCATGCACGAGAATAGACTGAACTCTCAATCTGGCTTACCATGACCGCCATGCAGGAGAATAGACTGAAATCCGAATTTGGCTTACCATGATTGCCATGCACGAGAATAGACTGAAATCCCAATCTGGCTTACCATGACCGCCATGCACGAGAATAGACTGAAATCCCAATCTGGCTTACCATGACCGCCATGCACGAGAATAGACTGAAATCCCAATCTGGCTTACCATGACCGCCATGCACGAGAATAGACTGAAATCCCAATCTGGCTTACCATGACCGCCATGCACGAGAATAGACTGAAATCCCAATCTGGCTTACCATGACCGCCATGCACGAGAATAGACTGAAATCCCAATCTGGCTTACCATGACCGCCATGCACGAGAATAGACTGAAATCCCAATCTGGCTTACCATGATTGCCATGCCTAAGAATAGACTGAAATCCCAATCTTGGCTTACCATGATTGCCATGCCTGAGAATAGACTGAATCCCAATCTAGCTTACCATGACCGCCATGCACTAGAATAGACTGAAATCCCAATCTGGCTTACCATGACCGCCATGCACGAGAATAGACTGAAATCCCAATCTCGCTTACCATGATTGCCATGCACGAGAATAGACTGAAATCCCAATTTGGCTTACCATGACCGCCATGCACGAGAATAGACTGAAATCCCAATCTAGCTTACCATGACCGCCATGCACGAGAATAGACTGAAATCCCAATCTAGCTTACCATGACCGCCATGCACGAGAATAGACTGAAATCCCAATCTGGCTTACAATGACCGCCATGCACGAGAATAGACTGAAATCCCAATCTCGCTTACCATGATTGCCATGCACGAGAATAGACTGAAATCACAATCTGACTTACCATGATTGCCATGCACGAGAATAGACTGAACTCTCAATCTGGCTTACCATGACCGCCATGCACGAGAATAGACTGAAATCCGAATTTGGCCTTACCATGATTGCCATGCACGAGAATAGACTGAAATCCAATCTGGCTTACCATGACCCGCCATGCACGAGAATAGACTGAAATCCCAATCTGGCTTACCATGACCGCCATGCACGAGAATAGACTGAAATCCCAATCTGGCTTACCATGACCGCCATGCACGAGAATAGACTGAAATCCCAATCTGGCTTACCATGACCGCCATGCACGAGAATAGACTGAAATCCCAATCTGGCTTACCATGACCGCCATGCCCGAGAATAGACTGAAATCCCCATCTGGCTTACCATGACCGCCATGCACGAGAATAGACTGAAATCCCAATCTGGCTTACCATGACCGCCATGCACGAGAATAGACTGAAATCCCAATCTGGCTTACCATGATTGCCATGCCTAAGAATAGACTGAAATCCCAATCTGGCTTACCATGATTGCCATGCCTGAGAATAGACTGAAATCCCAATCTAGCTTACCATGACCGCCATGCACGAGAATAGACTGAAATCCCAATCTGGCTTACCATGACCGCCATGCACGAGAATAGACTGAAATCCCAATCTCGCTTACCATGATTGCCATGCACGAGAATAGACTGAAATCCCAATTTGGCTTACCATGACCGCCATGCACGAGAATAGACTGAAATCCCAATCTAGCTTACCATGACGCCATGCACGAGAATAGACTGAAATCCAAATCTAGCTTACCATGACCGCCATGCACGAGAATAGACTGAAATCCCAATCTGGCTTACAATGACCGCCATGCACGAGAATAGACTGAAATCCCAATCTCGCTTACCATGATTGCCATGCACGAGAATAGACTGAAATCCCAATCTGACTTACCATGACCGCCATGCACGAGAATAGACTGAAATCCCAATCTCGCTTACTATGATTGCCATGCACGAGAATAGACTGAAATCCCAATCTGGCTTACCATGATTACCATGCACGAGAATAGACTGAAATCCCAATCTGGCTTACCATGACCACCATGCACGAGAATAGACTGAAATCCCAATCTGGCTTACCATGATTGCCATGCACAAGAATAGACTGAACTCGCAATCTGGCTTACCATGACCGCCATGCACGAGAATAGACTGAAATCCCAATCTGGCTTACCATGATTGCCATGCACGAGAATAGACTGAACTCTCAATCTGGCGTACCATGACCGCCATGCACGAGAATAGACTGAAATCCCAATCTGGCTTACCATGATTGCCATGCACGAGAATAGACTGAAATCCCAATCTGGCTTACCATGACCGCCATGCACGAGAATAGACTGAAATCCCAATTTGGCTTACCATGACCGCCATGCACGAGAATAGACTGAAATCCCAATCTGGCTTACCATGACCGCCATGCACGAGAATAGACTGAAATCCCAATCTGGCTTACCATGATTGCCATGCACGAGAATAGACTGAAAGCCCAATCTTGCTTACCATGACCGCCATGCACGAGAATAGACTGAAATCCCAATCTGGCTTACCATGACCGCCATGCACGAGAATAGACTGAAATCCCAATCTGGCTTACCATGATTGCCATGCACGAGAATAGACTGAAAGCCCAATCTTGCTTACCATGACCGCCATGCACGAGAATAGACTGTAATCCCAATCTGGCTTACCATGACCGCCATGCACGAGAATAGACTGAAATCGCAATCTGGCTTACCATGACCGCCATGCACGAGAGTAGACTGAAATCCCAATCTGGCTTACCATGACCGCCATGCACGAGAATAGACTGAAATCCCAATCTGGCTTACCATGACCGCCATGCACGAGAATAGACTGAAATCCTAATCTGGCTTACCATGACCCCATGCCTGAGAACAGATTAAAATCTCAATCTGGCTTACCATGGTCGCAATGCCTTTTCGCGGATGTGGAGATCAGGCACCAGTATTTCATACACGACTGGTTTCTGTGCCTGGAGAGGGCTGCTGAGTCCTATGTAACACAGCTAACGTGGAAATGTAGGGTGTATTTTGAATGACTGTGCAGTGTTTGAAAATATTGCCGGTCCAAGTTTTGTATTCACCCTGTGTAAAGTTCATGCAACATAATAGGTAAATACAAAACTTGGACCGGCAATATTTCCAAACACTGCACAGTCAGTAAAAACACACCCTGTACAACTTCGGCAACTGATCGGAGACTTCACGTGACCGAATAATAAGATGCACTCTAGCTCTTAAACTCCAATACTCTGATGACGAGGTCGCGAGATCGTTTCCTACATTGTCAGTGTGGATTTCACCGGTTGACTTGTCCTTGAGAAAGTAATGGCGAACTACTGAATGTTAAAAGAAAACGCCTAGAAAATCAACATTGGGATGGGGGTTGATTGCAAAGTCCTAAAAGGACATGGCACTTTTTTGAAAACCGAATCAAAGATGGAAAGTCTTGATTGCAGCCTCATCCCGATAGATGAAAGCCCTTATCAGGACTCGGGCGACTTGACCAGCAACGCATCGGATCAAGATATAAGAACGCAATCTCACAAAATTCTCCAATCGACAACCAGCCAACCAGCAGCCAGTCAGTACGCCAACAAACCAGTCAGCCAGTCAAACCAGTCAGCCAGGCCAATACGCCAAACAACCAACCAACCAATATGTGTGAACAAGCTACTCATCATATATGCATTGGTTGCTTTATACCGATATTACTTTACTGGACTTCTCTTCCCATCTTGTGGTAAACAATAACCCACTCTTGTCCCAAGTTGACACTCGATTCTAGTCTATATTTTGTTATGTTATCTAAATATTGAAAGATGTTGAGTTGAAAGCGTGTCCTGTAAAGGATATGGGAACAAAAAAAAATATAAATATATTACAAGAAGTCACCGTGCCGTGGCATAGAGTTAAAGTAATAACTACCTGAGTTTGAAATAGTAACTTGCCGGACAAGCGAATCACCATACATTTATTAGGTATACCATCAAGGCGCTTTTAGCTTCTTTACTTCTTCAGTATAAATAGGCATACTTGTCATGTTTGCAACTGTAACTTGTGGTTATAAACATGTTGCAAAT